>JAVIWB010006075.1:0-112396 GCA_031893035.1 Dermolepida albohirtum
GGGTTACAATCAGCGTTTTGCTGTAGTGATTCTATAGAAGAAGAATTGCTTCCGTCAATTTTGCAAAAAGTTTTAATAGATTTCACGATACGTTCATAGATAAACCTATCACCGATTAACTACCACCCAGTAAGGTACAGCATCAATTTCTTTCATCTGCCACTTCCAAAATGATCCCCAATGCATTTCCACTTCTATATTTAACTCATGTAGGGCTCGAATATTTATTTTTGTTTCGATGTCATAGTATGCTTTAGTACAACAATCGCGACTAATACATTTCAAAACATTGCCATTTCTATATAAAAGTAAATATATTTGAAGATACCTCTCACCAAATTACATAATTACCACAGCTTTGCCAGCTTTTAAATAAATGTGCGATCAAATTTATGGATGGTCTTACGTATATGTACATGTACATATAAAAGATAGCGTAATTTATAAGAAAAGTAGATAGATTAGATGCTGTATTGTCGTTTTAATTTCTTTTATTCTGACGAGATTCCATTTCGATACTTTGAACAAATTTTTATGTGCGTCACACTGTAGAAATAGCCTTTTTCCATTCCAGAAACAAAAACTTGCAAAAGGGTGAACTGGACGTCTAAGCAATAACAATATTTCAGTCGCGAAAAAATTATTGTTATTTTTTGAATTTCCGGTTAGACTGTGACATAAACAATAAATTGATGCAATTTCGAATTACTGTAAATCGTACCGAAATGCATCAGCATAGTTTACTGTTTGGTTTAAGTAATTGACCAGTTCCAAAACCAGGCGTTTGTCCTTTATTTTCCCCAATACCTTGCATGGACGTGTTAGATGTTTTTTCTTTTTCCGAATTTGTATTTGTACAAAATTAACGAAAATTTCCATTAATTTACGTATTTACATGTAAGTATAGTGAATTTGGTATGGTGGTGACTTCGTTTTAGGGTTAAGAATTAAGAAAACAGGTGGTAAATATAACTGATGTATAGTTGTGATGTTGCTGTCTTATATTAATTTGGTTTATTGTAAATGTTTACATAGACCCGTTGTACTCCAATTAATTTAATCTTTAAAAGAAAGTTTTATCGTCTCTTCTTGGCTCCGGAGTCGGAACCAAGTATCACAATTGGAAAGTATCTCGCGCAATTAAGGGAGATAAAATTGGTGGTTCCAGCTGGAGAGCCACGAAGAAACTATGGACGAAGGCCGCGGAAATCTACGCACAAAATAAAAATGGTGTAACCCCTTAAAATATTAGAACGGGGTGATGGGCAATAATTGGTGTTCACTTTCACATCTGTTGGCAGTCTTCAACCTATACTCAATAGATGTATATATTTCTTCCTATAGAATGGATGTTTTTAATTTCGAAAATTTGCTGGATAGACTCCAGTTGAAACTCTAAACATTTTCAGATGTCTGTTTCACCCCCCACCTTACCCCTTTTCGATGTTTAAAAGTAAGAAAAAAGAGACTGTTTACATAATGCTTGGATTTTGAAAAATCAAAAAGAAATTCGAATCAATTTCAATTTGCTGTCGTGAGATTTTTTAGGAAATTAACCTGTAAATATTAAAATCCGGAAAAGCGCGGCTTACACATCTTGTACATGACACAATCCAAATTCACCGAATTATATTTAACAAACTTACACCAAATATTTATCCTTACAAACTACAAGTTTTACAAATACCAATCGATGTAATGCATTCACTCAAAGATTGTATCTTTATTATTCTTTAACCAGATTTTATACCTGCATTATATCCCTACATTTTCAGCATTCCTCAATGTGTTACAGTATATCTAATGTATGTAGAATTTTGTTAGGAGGGAATGCTGCGGGTGTAAGTAACTGCGCAATGTACAACGGTGAAAATGCAAGGGAAAAGAAATTTCCCTCATCACGAAAACAAAAATACCGCATAATACACGTAGTAACAAACGATATACTTAAAATTTGAACCTTACAGACCAGGATTGATACAATAGATACCAAAATAATATATAACGGCTATCGGTTTAGCATTACTCACTCTTGTAGCAAAACTAGTTCACTACGCAGATGACCTCCGTAAATGTATCTGTAATCAAATGGACTATGCGTCTCAACTCTTACTGCTATAAAAGATGATTAAATTAATCATTTAAACGCCTTTTGTGAAATATATTATTAAAATTAAATTATTTTAAATACAGGGGAAGAAAAAATATTAATTTTCTTTCGTACAGTCAAGCAATAAAGTATTGACATAAACCTTAATTCTTGACTTTATTTAAACAGAAACTTTTTTGAAGAATCAATAAAACTGCGGAGTACGGAGCGATGAGACAAAATTTGAGGTTTGAATTGGTAATAACCCAGACCAAATCGTATGTACCAAACAGAAAGTTTTACAGTGACGACCGTAGAAAAACCATGGTCTGGGGTTGCATGTTATCCAGAGGAGTAGGAGATGCTGATAAATTCATGTCCTACGGTATAATTTAAAACCGATCTGGGTTGCATGTTAGCTAGAGAATTTGGAGGTTCACTTTGTAGAAAAACGAAAAACTTTAAACCGTTTTTAGCAGAAGTGTGTTTAAATGTTGTATGTATCTTATTTTATCTCTTGCATAATGGTCTTGATGAGGACCAGTAGCCAATTTCTACCTTTAAGGAACCCGAAAGGAAAAAGGATTACCCAAAAAATATTTTTTCAAATAGTACTAATAATATTAGGTTTGTATCACTTCTCTCCATACAATGTTCACATACATCTGTATTTTTTATCTTGATTTTCTTCAGGTGTGAGGAAAACCTTCCGTGATTAAATATCAGTCTAATAATTTATATGTACACACCTCTTTTAATGTAAGTTTTGTCCGGTTCTTTTCAGTTTCATAGTATACCATGTAAGTCGTCCTGTGTTAATATGCCGGCTGGGTATCGCTTCTCCCAATTTTTTCTGTGTAAGGTCGTTTCGAAGATTTATCAGGAAGTCCGTTTATGGTATGTGACAATGTTGTGAAGGCATTTGTAGCTTCCTTGGCAAGATAATCGACTGTTTCATTATGGAGAATGTGAAAAATGACAATTTATATAAACAAAATTGATAATTTTGTTTAGATTAATTAAAATATTATACAATGAAACAAATGGCCCAATAAGTAGGGAGGACTTTAAATTAAAATTTTTAATGCTCTCAATGGCTGACACGTCTGTGAAAATGTGGTTAATACCACTTTTTATTTGAATGTATTTTTCAATAAAATAGTCCAAAAACAATATTCCAACATTCAACAGTGCAGTAGGAAGTGCATGTGGAGTATTATAAACGATCTATTGCTGGACAATATAAGCAGTATGTTAGGATCTTGATCTTGTTGGAAACAAAAATTTGTATCGCTTTTTCTATACTTTTTTTTGCAAATTTTCTTTTAAAATATTTAAATAGACAGTTTCATCCGGTGTACAGTTCACAAATACGTGTTCTCCAACACCAGATGATGCCATGCAACTTCAAATCATTACTCCACTGTGTTTCGCCGTTGAAAGAATATTTTTGAATTTATTTTTCTGCAAAACATTTTATTACACTTCGCATGACATAATTATTTAGGCTATTTCGAAGTGATTTTTGTTGTTTATGTAAATTTAATACAACAGCATTTTAGTCAAAAAAATCCCTAAAATTCAAAAGATGATTTCTTCTCGCAAAAATTTAATATTAGTCTCTGAAAATTTATGAAATAAACTTTTGTTCGTAGTACGAAGTGCCTTAAATCATCAGAATTAATTTTTTTGAAATAAAATTATAAAAATTTAAAAAGATTTTATACTTTTGTTCATGAGTATATAATTTATGCTTCTGTATTAAAGCATAACGTTGGGATGGTTAAAAATCAAAGCAAAAACACAAAAAACACAATACAACACTAGGGTGTCGATTTGCATGGGGGTTACGTTTCAGGAAAGTAATATATTGTATATCCAAGCAATGTATTTTCTTATAAATCGCCGTGTATATATACGAAATATCTGCTGATTATAATCACGTACACTATTGTACGCTAACATTATAATTACACTAAAAAGAAATCATTAAAAAACAGAACTGTTCTAGGTGTTAAAGTTTATATTTCCAAAAAAAAAACATTTAATAATATTTAAAAATTTAACCGCCGACGTAAAGCAGGGGCATACCCGATTTATTCTACTTGAAGACACATCATATCATACAAACGTAAATCAGATTTATAATCTTGTTTCTACGGCGACCGAAGCATATCGAATAGACACGAGTCGAGACTCTGGTACAACGAGGACTTCCCCTATTTCAAATACACGCATTTCATAGCAACTTTGAGAATGTATAAAAGTCGCCAATGTGCCAATATTTTATTTATTGGAAAATCAACATTCTATGGATTATCTATTATTTTTAATACATACGTTTGACTGGTTTTTATTTGGCGTTACATAATGCCTAGTACATAAAAGAAAAATTTAATGAAGAAATTAATGATCACTTTGAGTACATACATTTCATTATATTTAAAACTCCCAAGGGTACCTCAATACTTTATTACTTGACTGTATATATTTTCGATTATTTATTATATTTTTGTCGATTAGATGGAAAAAAAAATCAAAAAAAATACCATGCGCTTAAATTACAGACCGAGTAAACGAACGCCTATTTCGGACACGTCATCATTCTTTTAATACTAACAATATGGAGTTTATTTTATAAATGTGTTATACTTGCCATTAAAAAAAAACAAAAAAAAAATTAACTCGCAGTTTTTCCAATGCGCTTTCAAAACCACCTTAATATACAAACAAAAAAAATCCAAAATGTTCATCCTGCATGTTTATTTTAGCTAACTTAAAAGGGAGCATAGCTTAGATTTCTTCCTTGGTGAAGGCCTGATGTTATGCTAAAAAAAGATCGGAAGAAAGCGTAACGTATGATAATTCATATATAAAATCATCTCCGCGCTTTTTTTGTCCTCAACTTCTATCAACAACCCCACACCACTTGGGGATGCTTCTTTGATGTATCTTCGTATCCCATGAAGTTAACTAACATAAAACATCTGGCCTAAATCTTATACGAAGAGAAAGCTTTTGCTCTAACTAAATACGAGGAATGCACTTTGTAAATATTTCAAATCTCGTAGATAGGACTTCGATACTCCTCTGGAAGATTGGGGACTAACCAGTAAGACTTATTTCTACTTTATTGCGAAGCGACATTAGAGTAAATGTATTTCCTTCGACTGCAATGCCATATAGATTTGATATATGTATGTATTATATGAGCTTCATCTTAATTTCTTCGTTTATGATCTAATGTGACTGAAGTGATCTCAAAACTGTATGTTTCATTTAATAAATTTACCTCAATGTATATCCTAATTAATATATATAAAACATGATAAACTATATATGTATGTTGTATCATGTAAAATTCGTAATGTAAGGAAATGTACCGTGTTAATATAATGAAAAAAAACGAAAATATTGTCACAAGTTGGTTAATATTTAGAAATAGGTATTTGTTCTTACTTGAAGCAAAGGTTTCTAGGCTTTAACTACTTATAACTAATAAAGAAGAAAAAATTAGTATTTATACCCCGTCGTGTTTAATTAAGAGACCATTTACATATATTTTTTCATTGCAAAGTCATATGTAATTGTTAATTTAAAAAAAAATGAATTCCAAAAAACCCTTCAGAATTAAACCCCTAGAAATGCTATTAAATTCTCAAAGAAAATCAATCTTATTGTTAATCATTAAAAATAAAACACTTTGGAATTGGTAACCGGTCTATAAATGCTAAATTCGTGAGGAATATCGTTCCACTCTTCTTCTGAAGCAGTCTTTCCAGATACTTCTAAACATGTTCAATAATGTCATGGATCAAATCAGAATTTTGGCATTAAACCAACAATTTTTTTAGAACAGAATTCTTGCCAACGGAATATTAATTCTACACTGGAACTCCAATTCATTTCATCGGGTTATTCAACATTATTCTGCGTATTTTCTAATTATGTCTCTTCTAGTAATGGTTTCCTTACTATTGTCTTGGCCTCTCTCTTTGACACCCATAATTGGCATCTAATAAACCCCACGTTACCTCGTCTTTCCATTCGAGCTCACTTTTGGGTTTTCCATTCCCTTTTATTTTGATCAGAAAGCAAAGCTTAAACTATATTAGTAAATTTCTTACAGAACTTCTAGAAATCTCGAACACTCGAACTATTTCAAATTTCAACTTATCCAGTATAAAATCAACTTTCTAATATCAAATCTTTGTATACTCAAGCATGTTATAAACTTTTTCGATATCTACACGTTATCAAATAGTTTTTGAACAGTAATCTTCGTAAAACCTAGTTCTTTAACGATCTTCTTTGAAGAGAAAAAATAATTTTAGGACGATTTTGAGTAGATATATTTGACATTCTATTGAACTTAATCAGAAATAAATCTTAATAACACCAAGATACTACACAAAATCTTCACAAATTTATAATAAAAACATTTTAGTATTATTCCAGGCATTGCTCTCCATAATTGGCCCCTAATAAATTCCCTATTACCTCGTCTTTTCATCTGGGCGCACTTTTGGCCCATACATCACAGGTTGTCCACCCCTTTTTGGTTTCAATCAGAAAGCAAAGCTTAAATTATATTAGTAGATATTTTGGACAACTTCTGAAAACTCAAGCACTGATTATTACGAATTTCAACTTCCTCAATCCAAAACCGATTTTTTTAATATCCAATCTTCGTTTGCTCAAGCGTGTTATAGACTTTTTTGACAACTACTTCTTCTCGAATAGTTTTTGAAGAGTAATCTTTGCGAAAACTACTTTTTTAACAATCTTAATCTCTAATTTGGTCATTGTTCTTTGAAGAGAAAAAATAATTTTAGGACGATTTTGAGTAGATATCTTTGACGTTCAATTACACTCAACCACAATTTACCACGTTTTGGTAAATCAAAAATAAATCCTAATAACACTAAGATACTACATAAACTTACTTAAAATTTTCCATTCCGGATTTCTTAATTACACATGCCAACCAATAAATATTTTTTAAAAACTTTCTTCCAAGTTCAACCTGTTTCTGATGTATTTTGGTGTGCTCAATCCAAATTTTAAATCAGTTTTTTTTCTACCACGTACCAGTTTTTCGCAATCTTGATCTTTTTTTGGGTATGATGGTATTAAAACATATAGGTACGTAATTTATTATCAGAGTATAGTTAAAAAATTTAACATTTTATTATTACAATCGTAGTGTAAGTTTGAATATGAACAGTTTTTTACTTATTAATATAAAGTTTTGTATTTTCTCAACCTCTTCACGGTAAATGTTCGAGTGTCACTTTTCCTTTTATATGATGCTTCTGAAGTTGCTCGAAGAAGGGTCCAACAGTAATCTCCCATCATGTTGACATTCCAACGACCCTTATACCGTTTCTCCATCTCCTTCATATCTTGGTGGAAACGCTCCCCTTGTTCCTCACTTACAGCACCAAGATTGTCAGGGAAAAAATTAAATGTGAGTGTAAAAAGTGCACCTTCACACTCACATTACATCCAAGTTCTCAAAATGTTTTCAACATGTTTTAAACTATATTTTCGTAATTAGGGTCTGACTGATTGCCTAAAAACTTCAAAACGACTTGTTTAAATGCACCCCGTGCTGTTTTTTCTTTCAAGTTCATCGCATTTTCGAAAATAGGGTCTTGCGTAAGTTCTCGAATGTCAACAAGTATTCTTTTAACTTTAATACTCAGAAGTGCACTTTGAACATTTACTACTACTTAGGTGTAGAGATCAAGGTATTATTATACCCTTGCAATGCATAAATAACGTAAAGTAAACATGCGAGGAAACTTTACGTCCTGTGGTATTTTAAAGTTCATTTTCGGATTCAGCACGTCAAAAAACGTAAAGGGGAGCCAAATTTATAAAAAAAGTTTTTCATGGTCGGCCTGTGTTATTATTATTATTAAATTTTCATTTTTTATTTTCAATATATAAAACGAAATAATTGGTTATATCATATATAAATGGTTTTTTAATTATCCACATTAGTGTATTGTATATATGTATGTAACTTATTATAAAATGAGCTTGTTCAGTAACTTGTTTAATATTCTAATTATAATAATAATGTGCTGATCTGATGCAGAACTGTGATGGGAGGGTTACAATTATTTATTACATTATTGTAAATACACAATGAAAACATGCATGTTTGAAGGAGATAGAAATGATTGCCTACATCATAATTTACGACATTATTAATAATTAGGTAACTTGCTAATCTAGCCGAATCATCATTAATTAATTATTACTGTAATTAGATAAATTAAATAAGACCATTTGTAAACATCGTCACCCAAAGTGCTCTATGTACATACATATAAAGAAACAAAACAAAAATTAATGCTTCGTTAGTGTTTTTTCAATGAAATCATCAAATAATGATGTATATATAATATACGTACTTTTAAAATGAAATTAAATGAAAAATATTGCAAATTGACAATAAAGAACGCAAAGAAAGCACTGACGCATCATTAAAATGTCTGGACCAATATCAATAATACCCTCTGTATATGTAGATTGTCATTTTAAAAGAATGATATCCTATCTATAGATATATACACTTCCGCAAAGAAGAAATACATTTAGTGTTTTATAACATACTAATTTCAATATAGTACATTTTCACATTAATGTGTCGTTAAGAAATCAATTGTTTATCGAATTCTTTTGAAATTTCCCAATAAAAAAAGTATGTATTTTATCTAAAAAATTTTAAATTACGTCTTCATTATTATTTTTCACTTTTAAATAGCGTTTCATTTATTAATGTACACGTATCGTATCATTTATATGCATGATTAATAACAATGGACCCTGTATATTGCGGTACTCAATTCAATTTTCTTCCATCTTCATATCACAAAGTCAATCTCAAAAGTTTTCGCACATCCTATTAAATATTCTCTAACGTTAACATTGCTAAAAACCAGTAGTAAACCTTTTCAATCATCATCAAATATGTCTTTAATTTTCGTAGGTTGTACGAAAAGTTTCCTGAATGACTGTACATATGTACATATACATACAAAACACTTCACGACTTCTAATTTTTTATTTCGAGATAGCTTCGTGCGTGTTCATCAATCGTATTTAAACCCATTACTGTTCATCTCGCAAATAATTTTGTCTATATCACTATAGAAATATTATTTTAAGATGTTTAAATACACCCATCGATTTATAGTCTGTTCAATAAATTAAATTCGACATCTCATCTTCGAATGTAGCTTTCATATAGTATAATTAGTACTTTTTAATGTTGAATTGAAATGAATCTTCTGTATCATAAACAAACATAATAGTCTAAGTTGTACGAAAATTTTCCTGAATGACTGTACACATATACCTATACATATAAAATAGTTGATGACTCGAAACTCAAAGCTTGTAAATGTGTTAATGAAGTTGTACATTTAAAGATTTGAAGTTACTTGAAGAATATACGTCCGTATATACTTTCTGACATCATTACAATCAATACATGAATCTTAGTACAAAGTTATATTGCAAAATTTCTGATACAGAAACAAAAATAGAAATTATAACGCCACATTTTTGTTTAAATTGACTATAATCATTTAAAAAAAAAACAACAATGTAATTAACAAGATTCGTACTAAAAAAATAAGAGATAAAAACATTAAAAAAAATGTGGTATGGTAACTGATATGTACTTTAGAAGGTTGATGAAGTAAAATTATGTAATTAGATTGTAATAGGTTGTTCTCAAATTAAAGCGAGAGATATACCATGGAGTAAGTGAGTCATCGAAGTAAATGTTTTGAAAAAAGTAAATGATTTTAAAGGTTTCATCGTTCCATCGAGTAAAAACTAGATAAATAAGACAATATAATATGCTTTTATACTGACTTACTTACTATTGAATGAAATTTAAAAAATTAAAAATTAATTGTCATTTAATTACGATTATAACAAAATTAATGTTAGGGGGGGGATCGAGGCTATATGTCGCAATTTCTTTTTAATTTGTTTGGGGAAAGATTACATTATATAACAGCAGAGATTCAATAATTGATACAAATTTGACCTTATATTAATTTTCTAAAAATCCTGTTTCAAAATATCGACACTAATACACAGTTTGAAAGAAATAATGAAGATGCTATATTAGATATAAAATCTAAAACAATAATTACTCACTTTTGTAAAATTTCAAGATTTAATCGTAACTTCGTTACTTTTACATCGACAAGTTTGAAATCATCGTTGTAGATTACTATTTGTAATTGATAAATAACTCTACAGTACACCCAGGAGAGTTGGCAAGCGATAGAGAGTAACTTCGCACAGCCTTAGAAGTGGTGGAAGGTTTCAAAAGGTTTAACATATAAAGTTTCAGGACGCCATAGGAGACAAAGGATGGAAAAGGCTGTGTAGGTTACTGCGAGCGAATACGGCGAAAGCCCACTCGCCATTTCTCCTGGCGATTACAGTAATGACAAATTTCGTATTTCGATTATTGGTGGTGTTACATGAGACACTGTGACAACTAACCCGTGCGAGTTTTAGCCCCGATCTCCCCCCATTTTCTGTGTTGAATTGCTTGTTTTTTAATTTCACGAATAAATGGATTTATTGTAAGAAAAATTAATAATATAAATATATATTAATCAAAACGTAAAATATTATATATCATGTGTGGTGTATATATGTTAAAGCATGTTGATGTTAGGTCTATCTATTCGTGGAATCAAATGTACTACATATATAGCCACTAAATGTAAATGAGTTAAAGGAAATGCTACTATCCCTATTTGATGGAATAATGTGTAACAAAACGAATCGATGTTAAGTATAAGAACATACTTTATACATGTGTATCTAAAATAGATTGTTATTCAAATACCGTAATAAATGAGATAAAAATCAACCCTGCGGTAACAACGAATTATGTAAATCATGTAAACGTGTCTATATGTTTGTTTACATAGTCAGTTTAATCCGAAAGAAAGACAGTTGTACAGTTATCTATGGAAAAATGAATGTGCCCGTGGTCACGGACCAGGATCAGATATCACCCTTCTAAAGCTATATTTGAAAGCAGGGAAGTACAGAACCGTCTTAGAAGGCAATATTGAAATTTAACAGAAACATTACTTTTTCCACAGACTGTACGAATTCGTACGATGCAACGTATACTCATATATATTAACTACCAGTTACGGAAATTTAAACAAAGCGTCTGTAGTAGAAAAAGGTAAAACCTGCTAAAATATTAAAAACCACTTTTTTTTTCGTTTCCAATTCTTGGCTTACTTTTTTGTGCGTTTTAATCTAAATTACCCCTTAATTTTCCATTAAGAAATAATAAATAAAAAACACTGCTTCTTCACTACGATTTGAAACATGCTTACTATATTCTCAAGTGCAAGTATAATCATTACGTAATTGATGTTACTTTATCTTAAAATTTTATGGTAAAATAACATCGATTACATAATAATAAACATTTTTTCCAAACTAATTTATGTAGAAATTCTATAGAATTCCACGCCATTTGCAACAATTTCACAATTCTTTGGAGATTGAAGCATTTCATTCAACCCATCTACCAATTTAATCCCATAACTTCTCTATCGGATCGAAGTCCAACGATTGTAACGAATTCGAACATCCTTCCCTTTTCAAATGCTCTGAAATAATTTTTGCCAACGACAAAAGTGAATCCCAAATCATGCATAAATTTGAAACACTCTCTAATTATATCCAGACCTAACTGCATTACATTTTCCTAAATTAAAGTAACTCCACGTTGCCCATAATCCACCAGCATGCTTAAAATGCATTTTTCTCTTGTAGCTTTTGTCCTTTGAAAATCCGTCTTCGTCAAAAGACCTGGAATTTTAATCATCGCTCCATGGGACCTATTTCCGATTATCTATTATCTGATCTCTAAGACTTCTAACCCATTGTAAACGGTCTTTTCTATTTTCACAACGACTTTCTTACGATTATTCTCACGAAAAGGTTGTATTAGTTATACTAACTAGTAATGAATCATCACGCCCTGGATTATATTCACCAATTTTACTTTTAGATTTACAGATTATCACCCTATGTTCTCTAAGTTATTCTAAGCATTTCTGTATGTTTTCTCAGTAAAGTTAAGGTTAAATTCCTGTAATCAACATCGAATGGTGTTGATAAATATTGAATCATCGCGTAGGGAATTTAAACCTTCTTTTACGTCAACATATTAATTCAATTCGCATGAATATACGAATTGAATTAATCTGTAGGCGCAAAAATAAGATTAATGATGAATTCAATTCCATGCCCAGATGGAATAGAGAATTCTAATTTTCTCAATGAAATGAAGGTTGGATTCTCATAATCAACATTGAACAATGCTGATAGGTATTGCATCATCACGTATGGCATTGAATTCACCATGAATCTTCCTTTAACCCATTCTAAACGTTTGCATTTATATCCTTGACAAAGTGAAGATCTCACGGATTTTCTTCCAGAAAGGTTGAATTCTTGCAATCAATATAGAATGATGCTAATTGATATTGGGTCATCACAATTAATCTTTTGTTGCAAATTATCTAAAAGTCTCTCTATTTCCTCGATAAAGCAGAAGATTTCTTACGGCCGTATCCATAATTGTTCGCCGGCGATACGCTGGTTAATCGTCGCCTTGCATTGCAGAGTCTATCACCAGCATCTCGATGGCGAACGTGGAAATTTTTGAAACTGCTAGATTATAGTGATCGTTATTGAACAATTGTAATTAGTATTGGGTTATTCACTTACTTCGATTATCGATAACTTTTGTATTTTTCTTCAAAGCCAAAATTAAGCATTATGTTTGTACTTTCAGTAGTATTAAATGAACAATTAGTGTTATAGTATGCTTAGAATTTTGCAAATTTTTACCAATCCTGCATACTTCTTTCTATTCGAAAAGTAGTTTTAGTATACATACAATTTTCAATAGATTATAAAAAAACAATTTCATTATCGCTTTTAATCGATAATTTCGATTTCAAAAATTGTCCGAATAACCATGACTGGTAGTGTACGTTGCATACATCGCCCTCTACACGCAAAGCCAATTAGTATTAATGTCAATTGATGTAGATTTATCAACTTTCATTCTTGAAACGGTACTCAATTTTTATTCAAATTCTTATTCTCTTTTTTAAATATTTATTTAATTTTCTAATTCAATATGAATCTTTTCAAAAAATACAATGACAGTTTCGTAAAAATATTTTTCTATTGTTCAAATCTTTCAAGTATTTCTTGTCTTTACTTTTTAAATATTTATATTTTACATATGTTTTAACAATAAATAAGTGGAAAAAATCGAAAAAAAAATTAAAATAAATGTTATATAGAGAATTATAAATGTTTAACGTTTGGTATTGTTGGACACAAATTATAAGCATATTATCCCAGTAAATTTGGTGTTTGGTCAGTGTTTGATGTATGATCAGTGTTGAATCTCCCGCCTATTTATGTTTGTCTTATCATTCGGATTAAAGTGATGCATGTAATTTAATTGCAAGCTAAAAGCTTTAAACCTATGGTACTAATAATTAAGGAAAAGAAATGGTTGACCTCGTTGTTAAATGTGATTAAATGGAATTTATAGATGTGTATGCATAAGTACAGGGAAAGAACGTAATTATATTACCCGACATTTTTCGTGCTTTTGGCTTTTCGAGCGTTCATTTTTTTATATTAATTGTCACTCATACATTAAAAAAATTCAGAAAAACCGATCAGAAGAAAATCAAAAGTGATAATAGAGCTTCATTAATTTGTTTTAATCATCCTAGTTGAATTTGATTATATATTAGTTTTAAAAGATATTATTATTATATAAGTACATATGTAAGTAAATGTAAATTAATTATGATTTTTGACTTTGATAAAACCTCTACCACTCAATATTGTGTTTTATTTATTACCTGAACACTTTCCATAAGGAAAAAATTCAATGAAAACCTTCCAGGTGAACCCTCTAAGTACTTTTCGATTTTGTTTTGTGTTCCCTACGGCTAGAACTTTAACTTGGATCGTTGTGGGTTGCGGTTTCCATCAATAGAGTCGGCGCGTCAATTCGCATCCGATGCGGTCAAAACCATTATCGAGAAAGGCTTATAGTTCTTTAGAAACTAATATGATTAAAAATTACACGTAAAATTCACCAAATTACTATTAAATATTTATGTAAAAGTTTACCTAATTATCTCCATATTAACGAAGCCGAACATTTCATGTGCGTCGGTCGAATTTTCGTAAACGATATTTACCTTGCTAATAATATCCCTATTTAAAAAACATTATTTTCGAAATGATTTTTTAAAATTATAACTACTACATTACCTTTGTAACCTCAACAACAGTAAATACGATTAATTTGCTTAAATAAATGCTTTTGAACAACATATGTAATAACGCGTTTGACATATTCAAATAAAATTTATTAATGACGCGGAACATGTAGAGCCCTCTCTGATGATGTGCGTGAACTTCGCTAACCCTTACGTAATAAAGGGAACTAAAGATTAAAATCGGGAAAATTCTATAATTAAAAGGCGCCACAATACAATTCAAATTCATCTTGTAACAAGAAATCACCGATAAGAATATTAAATAAGATAAAAAAATTCGAAATAGTTTGTACGTTGAGAATTATATATGTTTAATGTTTGGACACAAATTATAAGCATATTATCCCAATAAATTTGGTGTTTGGTCGGTGTTTGATGTATGATCAGTGTTGAATATCCCGACTATTTATATTTGCCTTATCATTCGGATTAAAGTGATGCATGTAATTTAATTGCAAGCTACAAGCTTTAAACCTATGGTACTAACAATTAAGGAAAAGAAATGGTTGAACTCGTTGTAAAATGTGATTAAATGGAATTTATAGATGTGTATGCATAAGTACAGGGAAAAACGTAATTATATTACCTGACATTTTTCATGCTTTTAGCTTTTCGAGCGTCAATTTTTTGTATATTATCACCGATATATTAAAAGAAAATTCAGAGCAACCGATCAAAAGAAAATCAAAAGTGATAATAGAGCTTCATTAATTTGTTTTAATCATCCTAGTTGAATTTGTTTATGTATTAGTTTTAAAAGATATTATTATATAAGTACATATGTAAGTACATGTAAATTAATTATGATTTTTGACTTTGATAAAACCTCTACCACTCAATATTGTGTTTTATTTATTACCTGAACACTTTCCATTAGAAAAAACTCCAATGAAAATCTTCCAGGTGAATCCTCTAAGTGCTTTTCGATTTTGTTTGTGTTCCCTACGGCTAGAACTTTAACTTAGATCGTTGTGGGTTGCGGTTTACATGAATAGAGTCGGCGCGTCAATTCGCATCCCATGCGGTCAAAACCATTATCGAAAAGGGCTTATAGTTCTTTAGAAACTGACGTGATTAAAAATTATACGTAAAATTCACCAAACTACTACTAAATATTTATGTAAAAGTTTACCTAATTATCCCCATATTAACGAAGCCGAACATTTCATGTGCGTCGAATTTTCGTAAACGATATTTATCTTGCTAATAATATCCCTACTTAAAAAACATTGTTTTCGAAATGATTTTTTAAAATTATAACTACTATATTACCTTTGTAACCTCAACAGCAGTAAATACGATTAATTTGCTTAAATAAATGCTTTTAAACAACATATATAACAACGCGTTTGACATATTCAAATAAAATTTATTAATGACGCGGGACATGTAGAGCCCTCTCTGATGATGTGGGTGAACTTCCCTAAATTTTCTTTATGTAATAAAGGGAACTAAAGATTAAAATGGAGAAAATTCTGTAATTAAAAGGCGCCACAATACAATTCAAATTTATCTTGTAACAAGAAATCACCGATAAGAATATTAAATAAGATAAAAAAATTCGAAATAATTTGTACGTTGAGAATTATATGTTTTTTTTATATGTTTAATGTTTGGACACAAATTATAAGCATATTGTCCCAATAAATTTGGTGTTTGGTCGGTGTTTGATGTATGATCAGTTTTGAATAACCTGACTACTTATATTGGTCTTATCATTCGGATTAAAGTGATGCATGTAATTTAATTACAAGCTAAAAGCTTTAAACCTATGGTACTAACAATTAAGGAAAAGAAATGGTTGAACTCGTTGTGAAATGTGATTAAATGGAATTTATAGATGTGTATGCATAAGTACAGGGAAAGAACGTAATTATATTACCTGACATTTTTGGCGCTTTTAGATTTTCGAGCGTCCATTTTTTGTATATCGTCACCCAAACATTAAAAGAAAATTCAGAACAACTGATTAGAAGATATATGAAAATCGAAAGTGATAATAGAGCTTCTTTAATTTGTTTTAATCATCCTAGATGAAATTTATTATGTATTAGTTTCAAAAGATATTATAATATATAAGTACATATATAAGTAAATGCAATTAATTATGATTTTTGACTTTGATAAAACCTCTACCATTTAATATTGTGTTTTATTTATTACCTGAACACTTTCCATTAGGAAAAAATCCAAAGGAAATCTTCCAGGTGAATCCTCTAAGTGCTTTTCGAATTTGTTTGTTCCCTACGGCTAAAACTTTAATTTGGAACGTTGTGGGTTGCGGTTTACATCAATAAATTCGGTGCGTCAATTCGCATCCGATGAGGTCAAAACCATTACCGAGGACTTATAGTTCTTTAGAAACGAATGCGATTAAAAATTACATGTAAAATTCAGCAAATTACTATTAAATATTTCTGTAAAAGTTTACCTAGTTATCTCCATATTAACGAAGCCGAACATTTCACGTGCGT
The DNA here is from genome assembly GCA_031893035.1 of Dermolepida albohirtum. NCBI lineage: Eukaryota > Metazoa > Arthropoda > Insecta > Coleoptera > Scarabaeidae > Dermolepida > Dermolepida albohirtum. Next base: position 16,959 of record JAVIWB010006075.1, read on the forward strand.
CGAATTTTCGTAAACGATATTTATCTTGCTAATATCCCTACTTAAAAAAGATTGTTTTCGAAATGATTTTTTAAAATTATAACTGCTATATTACCTTTGTAATCTCAACAGCAGTAAATACAATTAATTTGCTTAAATAAATGCTTTTAAACAACATATGTAATAACGCGTTTGACATATTCAAATAAAATTTATTGATGACGCGGGACATGTAGCGCCCTCTCTGATGATGTGGGTGAACTTCGCTAAATTTTCTTTATGTAATAAAGGAAACTAAAGATTAAAATCGGAAAAATTCTATAATTAAAAGGCACCACAATACAATTCAAATTCATTCTGTAACAAGAAATCACCGATAAGAATATTAAACAAGATAAAAAAATGTGAAACAGTTTGTACGTTGAGAATTATATATGTTTAACGTATGATATTGTTGGATACAAATTATATGCATATTGTCCCAATAAATTTGGTGTTTGGTCAGTGTTTGATGTATGATCAGTATTAAATATTCCGTCTATTTATATTTGTCTTATCGTTCGGATTAAAGTGATACATGTAATTTAATTACATGCATCCTATGGCACTAATAATTAAGGAAAAGAAATGGTTGAAATCGTTGTTAAATGTGATTAAATGGAATTTATAGATGTGTATGCATAAGTACAGGGAAAGAACGTAATTATATTACCCGACATTTTTCGTGCTTTTGGCTTTTCGAGCGTTCATTTTTTGTATATTAATTGTCATCCATACATTAAAAAAATTCAGAACAACCGATCAGAAGAAAATCAAAAGTGATAATACAGCTTCATTAATTTGTTTTAATCATCCTAGTTGAATTTGATTATGTATTAGTTTTAAAAGATATTTTTATATAAGTACATATGTAAGTAAATGTAAATTAATTATGATTTTTGACTTTGATAAAACCTCTACCATTCAATATTGTGTTTTATTTATTACCTGAACACTTTCCATTAGGAAAAAATCCAATGGAAATCTTCCAGGTGACTCCTCTAAGTGCTTTTCCATTTTGTTTGTGTTCCCTACGGCTAAAACTTTAACTTGGAAGGTTGTGGATTGCGGTTTACATCAATAAATTCGGCGCGTCAATTCGCATTCGATGAGGTCAAAACCATTACCGAGGACTTATAGTTCTTTAGAAACTAATGCGATTAAAAATTACATGTAAAATTCATCAAATTACTATTAAATATTTCTGTAAAAGTTTACCTAGTTATCTCCATATTAACGAAGCCGAACATTTCATGTGCGTCGGTCGAATTTTCGTAAACGATATTTATCTTGCTAATAATGTCCCTATTTAAAAAACATTATTTTCGAAATGATTTTTTAAAATTATAACTACTATATTACCTTTGTAATCTCAACAGCAGTAAATACGATTAATTTGCTTAAATAAATGCTTTTAAACAACATATATAACAACGCGTTTGACATATTCAAATAAAATTTATTAATGACGCGGGACATGAAGAGCCATCTCTGATGATGTGGGTGAACTTCGCTAAATTCTCTCTTTACGCAATAAAGCGATCTAAAGATTAAAATCGGGAAAATTCTATATTTAAATGGCGCCACAATACAATTCAAACTTATCTTGTAACAAGAAATCACCGATAAGAATAAAAATTAAGAAAAAAGTTTGAAATAGTTCGTACGTTGATTGCTAGATGGCGCTGCAGTGTAATAGGAAATAAATCACTTTCCTTTAAAACGACAATTTAATAAATATATTTAATAAATTAGTTTATTTAAAATAAATATCTTATATAATTTATGCAAATTAGTTTATTTGGTACAATACATTGTATTACATACATTTTAAGGATCGATAAATTTAAACATTGCACAGCATTTTACAGAAAAACTCGTGAAATAAAGAATAAAAATTTATTTATTTTTCAGAATCTGGGACTATAAAATGAATTATTGCTTATGTTATAAATTTTACATATAATTGAGAATATACATGTACATTAATAATACATTAATTTATATTTGGTTATGCAAAATTAATAACTACACAGGAATTATGAAGGAATAATAAACTTGTTGGACACATAACTACGTTTAAAATTTGGAACAATCCATGCAATATCTTCTCACATTTCAAACATATTCTCTTATTAATTGTAATAAATAGGAAAATAAATATAAAAATATACTATAATATATTTTTATGCTTACACAACTATAAGACTAGTTACAAAATCGTTTCCTAAAATATTCACTACAAATCAATTAAATTACTTACTGGAACATTGTTACTTATAATTGTAGTTGATGTTTGGCTAAATGTTTCTGTTTTTACTTCTGTATAAAATGTAGATTTATTTTTGGTTCGTTTTGGTGGATCAGGTGGCTGCTTGTTTCTTATATAATCTAAAACAGGATCCTTTCCTGTACGCATACTTAACTTAGTTCGCAAAATAACAAGTTGAGATCTCCAGTGTTCGTACGGTGCACATTTCAATGCGGTTACCCATTTGTTTACATCCTCTTCACAACGACAAGCAAATATATGCTTACCATCATTAAAAGTAATGGAAAAAGCGTAAAATATACCTCTCCTTGGCTTTTCATGAGCAATGTGAACATTTTCTAATACAAAAACTCCTAAGGGTTGAGGATCATTCACTCGAAAGTAAAACAGTAAATTGTACACTAATTTAAAAGTTCTCTCTTTGAGTGTTGGCTGCTGATACCAATCAGACCAATCATTTCCCTGTGGCCTCATATACAATAAAACACCTTCTATATTGACCAATCTGAAGTCATTGCAAAGTTTTGCAATTTCCTTATCGTTAAATCTCATCATTAATATTGGCAATATAGCATTGTGATAACGAAAGAATAGTTTTATGTCGTTTGTAGAATTGATAATAAAACTTTATATCATTCGTAAACATATAACCAAATTAGTTACTATTGCTGACTAAACACAAACACTATCACCATAATCACTCAATAGTATCGTAAGTGACTAACAACTCAAGTGGATAACAGCCCAAATAAAAGAAAAAGGAAGACCATTGTATTACGATCTCAAGTATACATAGAGATTCATATCAACATTGAAGAAAATGTCGTGCACATTTACAACGCTGAATATAAATACTTAACTTATTACTCACAATTATTTCAAGAATTCTAGAAATGTAATTATTTCAAAGATGCACGATAGCTTTAACTAATGAAAGAGACTTAAATTAAGGGACTTTACAAGTAGTATTCCCCACCACTTCAATATCTATTTAATGATTAGATATTGATTAGATCGAAAAACTTTTGGCGGTGTTTTTAAACGTTGAAGGTTGCTTCTGTATATATTGAATGAAAAGTTGTTTTACGTTTACATACAAGTGTTTCACAAAAAAGTTATGTTGTTATTAAGGTGTGTTTTTATCATTTCGTGTTTGTAAATATATACATAAATATATAGTCACACAAAAGTAACACAAAACTTTTACTTTTAACGTTATCTTATCTATTCTACATCCCCCCATTTTTGTAAATGGCGGAACATATATGTATACACATAGATTAAATACATTTGCCTGCTTAGCTTACTTAATTTGTTCGTTGGGAATAGCCGTACTTATTCTATGTATAAGTTCGCACGCACGCACGGTTCATTCCGTCTTATTTACTAAATATTCGACTTTAAGAAGGGAAAATTTTTGAAAATTTCACACCAAGTTAAACGCCACTCGTTCTGAAGACTTTCTCACAAAGTGGCCGGGGTCCCTTAATTTTAATAACATTTAAAATATAATTGCTCGGATAATTATGCGTTGCAGTAATTATGTATAATTCAAAGTTTCTAATACGCCTTGCATTTATGGACTGTCTTTTAACAGAAAGAAATGGGAAAGTGTAACATCAAGTTCTAAATACGATGGTGGTTTATTCAAGTAAGAATTTTATTATGTTTTAATATATACGTAATGATTTTAATAATATTTCTTATATTAACATTCTGTGCCTTTGAACAACTAATTTATTCTAGGAACAAGTACCAGAAAAGTTTAAAATATTTACTTTCTTATTAATATTGTAAAGTCGATTTAAATTATTCCTTTTCTGTAAAAAAAATAAATTCGTGTAAAACGTTATTTAATTTATTACTCAGTTTCCTGTACAGCAGGAAGAACATTTTATTTAGATTTATATCAAGTCTATTGTAATTATTTCTAAGAATTATGTATGTATACAATATGATACGGGGAGATGATTCTCACTATTCAAACTTTTTCGTAACGAAATTAATCAGCATTCATGAAACAAAGCTTCCGCTATCAAAAAAAAAAAAACGCAGAAAAAATATCAACGCATAGGATTTATATATAGAATCATTTTAGGCATTAGTGGCCTGTTACATACATACATATGTAGATCGGTAAATTAAAAATACCCTACTACACCATAATCAAGTGTAATAAGTGTATCTTTTAATAAAAGTAACAACCGAGCATCGAAACATATGCTTCTGTTTTAATTAAAAAATTAAAGTCAACTCAATGTGTACTATGATATTTCGTCTCCACGCGGATTATTCGGTCTTCGTTTTTCATCTTTTATCATCCAATTTGATGATTTCGCGTAGAGAATGGTACGTCACACGAAAAAAAAAAGTGATAGTGAAAATTGAAGGTGGCCATACATGTGACGGGTGATTTCACTTTTTTTTCTGCAAGTGTTTTTTGTAAGATGTTTCCGTTTAAATTAGGCAATTTGAATTTTGTTTAATTAGAGCGGTAATTTATATTACGAAATTGTTACGCACTATACGAAAGGATATTTCTTTATTTTATTTTCATAGTGAATATATTAAATTGGAATTTCAAAATTTGAAAATCATTTATTACAGATTACGTAAATAAAAGTTATAAAACTTTTTATAAAATTTGTTTAGCCAGATTTATAAGATACATAATCACAGTATTTTCTATACGTACAAGTCCCATTTTCACATACAGTGGATCACAGCTTACTTCAACCACCCTCTTTAAAAAAGATACAGTCGATATAACTTTTAAGAAGGATTTGATAAAACACTTATTTATCTAAAAAAAAAATATTTTATTTATTTTCAAATTCTCATTTTTGTAAAATTGAAAACTAAAAATAAAAAGCATAGGTACTTCAGTAGTCACAACTTATTTCAACCAGTTATAAAAAATATAAGTTTAACTATCTGCTTCTGGGTTTCCGGGCTGGAACCGCGTCACTAGTATATCTGCCGATGTTTCGTACCCATTTGTATGGGACATCTTCAGGGCTGAACTACTGCACTGAAACTGATTACGTAAATAAAAGTTATAAAAGTTTCAGTGCAGTAGTTCAGCCCTGAAGATGTCCCATACAAATGGGTACGAAACGTCGGCAGATATACTAGTGACGCGGTTCCAGCCCGGAAACCCAGAAGCAGATAGCATGGACCACGACCGCGGAAGTCTACGTACCAAATAAGTTTAACTATTAGTTTTCTACTTTTTTAAATTTCAAAACTTGGTATGACCTACTTTTTGGTCAATTTACAGCTTCTAGTCTGTTTTGCAAAGAACACACTAATTTTCGTGTGGTTTCGGGAGTTATTTTCGACCATTCCTCCTTTATTGCTGTTATAAGGTCATTCCGGTTTGAGACCTGGTGTTGGTGGACGTTTTGGTCTAATATTGCCCATAGATTTTCTATAACATTTAGATCAGGTGATTGCGCCGGCGGTTGCATCAAGTGGGGACAATTCCAAATGAGCCAAGTCTGGACAATGTCTGATTTAGGTTTCGGGTCGTTGTCCTGATAGAAGCGAAACTCATCTTTATTACTCAGTTTTTCGACACTTTGCAGTAGAGTGGCTTTTAAAATGTTGAGGTATACGTTCTCGTCCATTGTATTTTCAATGAATTGTAAGTTTCCAACTCTACCTGAAACCATGCAGGCCCACACCATGACGCTCTCACCACCGTGTTTTATTGTTGGTTTTAAGTTTTTATTTTGCAGCTCTGTATTTAGCTTTCACCAGACGTAAGTTTGACCATCATAGCCCAAGATGTTTAATTTTGACTCATCCGCAAACATCACATGCTCCCAAAAACTTAAGTCTTTGGTAATGTGTTCTTTGACGAATTTTAGTCGTGCAGCTTGATTTTTCTTATTTATAAATGTTTTTTTCCGAGCTACTCTACCATGGTTTCTTAGGACGCGACGAATTGTTTCTGCACTGCAAGTTTTGTTTAAATCGTTTTTAACTTCTGCAGCTAAATTTGGAACAGATAGCTTCGGGGTTTTCTTAATTTTTCTCACTATGTAACGCTCATCTGCTTCATTAAAAATTTTGTTTGGAGCTTTTCTGCCCTCATCGAGTACTCTATTTTCGTGCCTGAATCACTAAATAATACTTTGCACTGTCGAATCACTAAGACAAACCATTTCAGGAATTTTTCGACGAGAATGGCCATCTTTATAATGGCGAATAACTTTGTTCAATTGTAGTGCGTCGTCCCATTATTTAAAAATGTATCTCCAAATCAACTAGATGTGAAAATCGCACTAAAAGCTTATCTAAATAATTTAGAACATAACTGCGAACAATAATTCTTGCAAATTTACCGTTAATCGGTAAGTGATGTCAATTAAACAGGTCTTAGAAGTAACGGGTGCTTTTTAGAGGTATAGAACTTTAAGTTGGCAACACTTTTTTAACTGGCGGCCATTTTGTCAGCTGTTAAGTGATTTATATTTAGTTTGGTTTGTCATTTCAACATGAATAGACTGACGCCTGAACAACGCTTGCAAATTGTGCAAATTTATTTTGAAAATCATGGTTCTGTTCGAAATACGTATCGCGCACTACGTCAATATTACGGTCAAAATAATCGTCCATCAGAGCAATTAATTCGATTAACTATGGAACGTTTTCGCACCACGTATACTCTAAATGATAATACGCATCCAGAGAGACGTCGTACAGTGCGTACAGAAGAAGTCATTGCTGCTGTAGAGCGTAGCATAGAGGAAGACCCGAATCAGTCTATCCGCCATCGTGCACAGGAATTGGATATGTGTCCATCCACTTTATGGAAGATTTTGCGGAAAGATCTAGGTTTACGTGCTTACAGAATCCAACTCGTGTAAGAATTGAAGCCACACGATCACCTAGCAAGGCGTAGATTCGGTGAATGGGCCCAAAACAAGATTGCCGTTGATCCCGATTTTCATAATCGAATTTTGTTTAGCGATGAAGCTCACTTTTGGTTGAATGGATACGTCAATAAACAAAACTGCCGTATTTGGAGTGATGATAATCCTCAAGTGTATGTTGAGACACCGTTATATCCAGAAAAACTGACTGTTTGGTGTGCTTTATGGGCTGGTGGAATAATTGGTCCGTACTTCTTTAAAAACGAAGCTGGCCAGAACGTTACAGTCAATGGTGACCGCTATAGAGCCATGATTACTGACTTTTTCGTTCTTCAATTGAACAATCATGATGTGCAGGAGTTGTGGTTTCAACAAGACGGCGCAACATGTCACACAGCTCGTGCCACAATTGATTTATTGAAGGAAACGTTTGGTAACCGCATAGTTTCACGTTTCGGACCCGTGAATTGGCCTCCAAGATCGTGCGATTTAACGCCGCTTGACTATTTTCTGTGGGGATATGTGAAGTCGCTAGTCTACGCCGACAAGCCCGAAACGATTGACCACTTGGAGAACAACATTCGCCGCGTTATTGCCGATATACGGCCACAAATGTTGGAAAAAGTCATCGAAAATTGGCCCTCCAGATTAGACTACGTCCGAGCCAGCCGTGGCGGTCATATGCCAGAAGTCATATTTAAATTATAATGCCAGAAGATTATCTTTCGAATAAAGTAAATTTCATGTCAATTTAAAAAAATCATATTTGTTTTATTCCATTTCAAAGTTCTGTACCTCTAAAAAAAACACCCGTTAGCTGGTTGAAATAAGCTGTGACTACCGAAGTACCTATGTTTTTTATTTTTAGTTTTTAATTTTATAAAAATGAGAATTTTAGAGTAAATAAAATATTTTTTTTGAAGATAAAAAAGTGTTTTATTAAATCCTACTTACAATTTTCCGATATCTTATTTCATTTAAAAGTTTTATCGACTGTATCTTTTTTAAAAAGGGTGGTTAAAATAAGCTGTGATCCACTGTATATAAAACAAGAACAAAAAAATAATATTAACAATAAGGGGAAGGGAAGGGATTAATAAGCAATAAGAACCCAAAATTTTTTACAATTTCCATAAAATTATTATTTTTCTATAGGCTTTGGGGTGGCGACAGATAAATTAGTAGTTAATCACGTCTTTATCTCTGAAATAATTCTCGCAATTACCATATAATGTATTGGGTCTGGGAAAAAGTTCGTGGCGTTTTTCCCGATAGATGGCATTGGTTGCCGATAACTAAAGAACAACAAGTCACAGCGACACCACCGAGGGCTCGTTTTTTAGATGATCTTCCGAACGTTAGTTTGAGCGTAGAAACATTGTAATCGGTGCAGTGGTTGGAAAATTATTCGCACTTGAAAATGGAGAAGAATAATGAGAAATTTCGCTATATTCTGCAATATTATTATGATAAAGGGGAAGAACGCTGCGCAGGCTTGTGATAAAATTTGTGCTGTGTACGGTGAAGGTACTTTATCGAAATCTGTTGCGCGGAAATGGTTCGCTCGCTTTCGTTCTGGAAATTTCAATGTGAAAGATGAGTCACGCTGCGGTCGTCCAATCACTGAAAAATCTGATGAAATTCTTGAAAAAGTCCAACAAGATAAGCATATCAGCAGTGTCGATATTGGCATGGAGCTAGGCATTGACCACAAAACTGTTTTGAACCATTTACACAAAGCTGGTTACAAAAAAAGCTTGACGTATGGGTTCCTCATGAGTTGAGCGTGAAAAACATGATGGACCGAATTAACATCTGCGATGCGCTGCTGAAACGGAATGAAATCGAGCCGTTTCTGAAACGTTTAATAACCGGAGATGAAAAATGGATTACGTACGATAATCGGAAGCGTAAAAGATCGTGGATAAAGGATGGTGAGCCGTCACAAGCGTTCGCTAAGCCAACATTGACGCCAAAAAAAGTGATGCTGTGTGTATGGTGGGACTGGAGGGGAATCGTCCACTACGAGCTACTTCCAACTGGTCAGACGATTGATTCTCAACTCTACTGTGCACAACTAGAGAGATTACGCCAGGCGATTGAAAGAAAACGGCCCGAATTGATTAATAGGAAAGGTGTTGTCTTCCATCATGACAACGCCCGACCACACACTTCTTTGATGACCCGTCAAAAATTGAGAGAGTTTGGTTGGGAAGTTTTGATGCACCCACCTTACAGTCCGGATATAGCACCCTCTGACTATCATCTGTTTCGATCTCTGCAGAACTCTCTCAGTGGAATTAAGTTGGTTTCAAAAGAAGCCTGTGAAAACTACTTGATTCAGTTTTTCGACCAGAAACCACAGAAGTTTTTCACCGATGGGATCATGGATCTACCAAAAAAATGGCGAAACATTGTCGATAATAATGGAGCATATTCGGTTTAAATGAATTCGTCCACGCGCCATGCGGGGACCAGTTGAATTTTACTGAAAAAACGCCACGAACTTTTTCCCAGACCCAATATAATGTCATCGGTATAATCATTATTTATAGATATAAGCTAATGATCCTGTTTTGTATATAGCAGACTATGAAGTATACGAAAAATTGAATATTATAATACAGTGCGATTAAAAATGGATAAACACTCTTTGCGCAAGTGATTTGCCATTTAATAAATTTTAATTATTCAAATGAATGTACATTAAAAGCCTTGCTAATTATTTTAATGGTGTTTTTCAAAGACATTTGTACAGCAATATTTTTGATTTATTACCTGTTGTTCTTCAATCAATTATGGTAAATTTGATATTTAGAACTAAATAAAAATCTAGAGAGGCAAGGTCTCGACATCTAGATAACCATTTTCTGTGGAAGAATTCGTTACAAATACCTCAGCTACGATATTTCTTCTTCATTTAACTGATTTACGAAGGAATTCTAATTTTTCATACCTCTGGGTAGTCTCAAAAATAGGTACAATGGTCTTCGAGATATCTGTGAGTTCCCATAACCAGATAGATGGAACAAATAATCGCCCAATTTGATCAATGCGTAAAAAAGGAATTCTAGTTTTTTGTACCTTTGGGCAGTTTCATGAATAGCACAATGGTCTTCGAGGTATTAATACTCCCATATTCATTATTGGATACTAACTCATCTCAAGTCTTTAGGAGTTTGAGAGTTCTCATAGCCAGGTAGATGGAATTAATCTTCGTCACACACGGAAATTTTCATTGGGTTTAAAGTCTTCTAAATAAAGTGTCAGGATTTTCAGGATCTTTGCGTTAAGAATAAATTCTACTTCTTTGTATTTTTGGACAGTTTTAAAAATAGAACCAATGGTCTTCGAGGTATTGATACCCCCACACATTGGTTCAGGACTTTAGAAATTCTCATAGCTGTATAGGTGGAATCAATCTTCGTCACATACCAATTTTTATTGTGTTTAAACTTATCTAACCAAACTAATCAGGGTTTTCGCTGGATCAAGTTCAAAAATTCATATAATCAAAAAAACAAAATTAAAAAGATTCGTCAGTGAGAAATATTTCAAAATCAATGGAAATATATTAGTGAAGTGATACAGTAATTTCATGTTGATAGAGCTGGTGGCAAAACAGTACGAACTTCCATTCACAACAAAAACGAGTAATTATTATGTATCGTGAAAAACAGAAAATATATTGTTGGAGAGATTTAAGAAAACATTCAAGGAGACGTTATTAATGTATAAAAACATAACTGCATGTAACCAAACCCCGGAGAATATCTCCAAGAAATCATTTCATCATAACAAACGCATCTTGTTCTACAGTTTAACAACGCTAAGTAGTGCTGTGGTTGGTTGGTTATTTTTGACCGTACTGTATTATTTATATTTAATCTATGAATATTATTTTTTTAAATAATTTATTAAACTTTACAACGTGTCTAAACTAATAGAAGCTTTAATGAATATAAAAAAAAACTGTATTAAAGTTAAACTACAGAGTTTACCTTTATTTTGAATTAAAAAAGGATAATCTAATATCGCCATTACTTGCTAATATTAACTAACTAAAAATGACTTGTAAAATAAGATCTGTTGACAATAGATATTTATATATAACTTGTTTATACAAAAAAGAGGCATATTAATCAATAATTATGCATGGACCACGGTATAAATATATTACATAAAATAAAAACAATAATTACCTAACGTCATCTGAATTAAAATGTCTACAATGTACATATTTTTTGTAGAAGCTTTTTTTCTTATTTTAGCAGAACTAATTATTCGTGTATATACTTGATTTTTAAAGTTCATTCATTGGGAAAAAACTTTTAACAAATTTAATTGTCACCTACATTTGTGAACCCGCATTGTAAGTTCCCCTTAAAGTTCGTTCACGTTTTTCATTGTAAAAATCATACAGGGCTACTCATAAGGCCGAAACGTCTTGTCTCTGTGATGTAATGAAGCAGACACAGCAGTAAAAGCAACAGTAATTATTTTTATAATTTGTCGCCGCTAGAATGCAACTGAAAATATTTTTCACTAGTTTGTTAATTATAAAGATATTAAAAACCATACAAAACTATGGTAATGGAAGTGTAATTACGCTAAATAACATTTCAACTTTCACCATTGTCACAAGATAACGTTCCTATACAAATGTTAACCTGCAAATTTTAATAATAAATAAAATTATTTTAGTGAGAACGGAAGATTCGTATTCCTTTTCTTTTGATAACCAACTTAAAAAAGGGAAATGAAAAATATTATTTGTTACTTACTTAAGATTAACCTCTTTCCACAATAATTTTCGTAATCTGTATACGTATTTCGACAACTAAGTTGTCATCATTAGTAAATAATTAATCACAATGTCGCACCTGGGACCATAGCAAAATCTGCACAAAGACAAAGTTCATACTAGACTAAACTTACACTGTCGAAAGTAAAAGAGGTGTGACACTGTGATTAATTATCTGCTGATGATGACAACTTAATTGTCGAAATACGTATACAGAATACGAAAATTATTGTGGAAAGGGGTTAATCTTAATTGATTAATTTAATCAACCACAGTTTCCAGTAAAATTTACCTTCATTACAATTGTTACAAAATTAAAACATTTCGATGCCTGCATTAAAATAATCCTTAAATTTGGTATCACAGTGTTCAATCGCGGCTGTAGATGTTTTTTACAATTGGTGAAGCGATAAAATTCAATTGGATACCTGTCAAATTTACGATGGGTGATTTACCTGCCAAAGCATTGAATGCGTTGTCACAAATAAATCATCGGCCTTTTCATCCGCAAGTTTTCCAATGGTTCTCCTTTATTTATCTCCCACAATTTTGTACGTGTCTTTCTTTTTCTTTAAAATCAATCATCAGCATTGCTCCGCAATTCCAGGAAACTGACAAGTATCATTCTTTTCTCCGCTTTCGCTTTATGCGAAGCTTTCTTGCTCGGTCTTCGCCATTCTATGGGCTTTATTTTCTATAAGTGTCATAGTATAATACCAGTGTTTCATCACCGATGACGATCGATTGCTTCTTTACTTTTTTCCCAAAATTCCAAAGATTCTGAGTAGTCAAAAGAAGTTTTGGTACACAACTTGTGCCAAATTCGTTCGCTTTCCCAAAAGTAGTCACATTGCCAATAATTAAATTCTCATTCGACGATTAGATAAGACCAAATTATAAACAATCTTTTGACTTTCCTTAATAGCTCTAGCGTCGTTAGGTTTGAATCGTAGAATCACAAATTTAATTTGTTGCAAATATTCAAAACCGCTTTCAACCATGTTCCCCAACGTGCAAGGATTGCCTGTGGTGGTTCGAGGTGACAAACATTTTTTTAATATTTGCTGTTAACGTATCCACATCTGAAAAGCATTCTCGAATAGTTTGTCCCAAAAGATGTAGAGCACGAACTTTACACAGTCTTTTTTAAGAGATCGAAACTGTTCTTTTTTCAGTAAGTTTAACAGTAAACCGAATGTTGTGATCATTAAATGTAAATCTAGTATGAGTTCATCCGTTGGTAGCTCGCCATTTTTTTATTTGTGTGCGTGTTCTCTACAGACGCGTTTGTCACAGCACATGAATGATTTACAGCAAACTTTACATATTATCACAGAATCTTTATAAAATCAGTCTGGAAACTCACTGATATACTTCTCGACCGTGTCACTCAATGGTCGCTTTTTTCCCATCCGTACGTTCAACATACTTAATTATATATTTATATAAAGCGTAAAACAAATAACATCGCCAAGCCAAGTACCGATACTAACAGCAAAATTATGTGTATACGCATTGCCAGGGATGATCGATAATTGACGGAAATATTAGCTTCACTGGTTCGGGTTTGTTTATATAACTAAGCACATAGGCACATACGTATTTCATATAGCGAATAACAAATGACAAGCCTACTGACAAGTGACCAATCAACCATTCTATGTTTCGTTCCCTTTTTTTTAAAGTTCCTAATGCAACATAGAACTTTTTTATTGCTGTGTATGCAATAGAACATCTTTATTAAATAGAAGAAAAAATTATAAGTTGCAATTAAATAAAATGTCAATGACATCATAAATTCAACAAATAATATCAATCGAAGTAGCATTTACTACTAAAATATACCAATTGTATAAAATTAGTACGAAAAAAATTTCCCATTTTATGAATTTTATTCCGTACTTTACAACGTCACTATACACTACACGACGATTTAACAGAATGAAACTGTTTTTTAAATATTTCACCTGTTGAAGATAGTAACCATCTGCTATTTATAGAATTTCTCCATCATTTCACGGCCCATAAAAGATTTAGCACGAGAAACGGTTGAGAAACTTTAATCCGAACGAGCTGCCAAGTGATTTTCGAATTTGTTTTAATTTTCGATGTTATAAATCAAAACAGAATATATTAAACATGACGTGCACTTTGAAAAAAACATTTACTGAAATTATACTGCTGTGGAATAAATACTTATGAACGGAACTGTATACAGAATTTTATTATAGGACATATTTGAAACATATTTTCAGTGTCTTCGGTTCCTAGAATTCTCTTAAGGTTTTACGAGCATATTCTAAAGAATACCTAGGGATTAACAACGGGTTCTCAACGAGATTGGACCAGTGGTTGAATCGTAAAAATGACCAATTCTATTTACTATCTCTTGTACGTAGTTTTAATGCGTGGAATTAAACTTGTGAACAACAGTGTATATAAAATACGAGAATACGAATAATAGATTTCGTCCGTTTTATCGTGTTTATAGGCAAATATTAGTAAAACAAATAATATTTAAGATATATCTTCGATTTAATACCTGCCCTTAAAAGTCTAAAACCGATAAGGTTCTATGTAAAGTAGGTATTTGTATATACAACGGCACAACGAAGACAATAATGTTTTATGCATCGTATATTATGTATTTACATAGTTTGTCCCATGCAAATGAATTTAATCTAGTCACTTATTGGTATTTTATGAGTCATCTTTTGGATTTCGACGATTGAAATTTTAGCAAATTAACAAACTAGTCGTATAAAAATTAGCACGTCGTATAGAAAGGTACACATACACATGTAAGATATATTCCAGCATATCTTGAATACATTCATACCTATATACATTTTAAAATAGATACTTCGGAAAAGTTTTCGCTTTTCGATTATATTAATACGGTGTTTATTGGACATTGCAGTTCCAAATCGTATGTAAGTGTTCAGTTTCTTCAAGTGTCGAACATATGTGCGTGTTAGTACTTTTATTTTGTGGTCTGTGACATTATGAAACCAACGGAGTATTATGTAAACGAAAAAAAATCATAAAAAATAGCCGTGAGCGAAAAAAAATTTTATTCGAATTCATTTTAAATGTTTCACACGATTTCATTCGTTCCTTTTCCAAATCACAACTAAAATTCCTACATTTAGCCTTTTCAATGTAATTTTTGTATCGAAATCACGTGATCAAACGGAAATATTGTCATGACGTCAGTTTTATAATAGTTTTAACTGTTCGTATTTTGTAAATACACGCGACACGAGGGGTCTACTCTATGCATTGTCCTTGTATGTTTAATATTAATGAGATTTTGGATGTACTTAAGCTTCTTCATCGACGTGTAATAGCATTTTATTCATTTACCGAATATCCTATGTCATCAACGTTGTTGTGTACGTGATGGGAAATATTACAAGGGGACGAGAATGAAAAAAATGAACAAACGGTCAAAACTAATATTTAACAATTTGAATTGTGTACACAACATATACATATGCATACACACACACACACACACGTATACAAGTTTCGCAGCTTGCTGTTGTTTTTTTTTAACACCTTCGTAATATTCGTAATATAATTTACTGCCCATTGAATTTTCAAGGACTTCTCGTAATCGATACTTACGTTTTACAGGTATATGTCAGAGCTACGAAATGACTCGCCAGGTTTGCGATAGATGAAACGAAATTTAAAAAAAACTATTATGAGCCTCTGCGATCCCTATCAAGAGATAGACTCCTATCTAGAACAGGTCCATGTAAGTAAATGGTATATTACCGGATCTACTAATTATAATATTAACTTCTCAAATAAATACGTAAATAAATAAAAAAAAGATAAACTTATTAACACTCGTTAAAGAAAACTAAATACTAAAACAAATAATCCAGGGAGTGTTTGTGTTTTTCTTGCAAATATGCTACCATCCATAAATCACAGAATTAACAACATTTATTTAATAAACGTAATTGAGTTTTTGTAGTAAATTTTAACATTCCATTAATCTATTGAGTTGCTTTGTTATATAATTTGTGACATCTACAAATACAGTCAGCCACAAAAGTGTTTGAACACCCAGAATGTTGGGTATCAGCAAATGTATGATAAAGTGTATTTTCTTTCATTTAACAACGTTAAAGGACTCTAAAAACCTCTAATAACAAATATGAAAACTATTATTAACAACTATAAATCGAATGCTAAAGCATCCAGTATTAAATCCCATGTGTACGGCTGCATCTTAGAATATTTGGACGCTTATTTCTCGATACAATTTTGACAGTATAGGATATTTGTTTTCAGATTGTTTTTTCAATAAATTTGGTTATTTGCTAGTGTTGCTTAGTGTTTAATCACTGAAGGTTGATATATAACCTCTTTTCACATTAATTTTCATGTTATGTATACGTATTTCGATAACTTAGTTGTCGAAGGGGGTTATATATCAACCTTCAGTAATTAAGTTAATCAACCGCAGGATCCATCAAAATTACCTTGCTTAGTGTTGTTAACTCGTGCATATTATCCGACATGTGTTTACTTTTACAACTCATCTTTGTAAAAGCATCAATTGTTTATTTTACGTACGTACGAAATACTATAAAAAGGTACGTAGACTTCCGCGGTCGTGGTCCATGCTATCTGCTTCTGGGTTTCCGGGCTGGAACCGCGTCACTAGTATATCTGCCGACGTTTCGTACCCATTTGTATGGGACATCTTCAGGGCTGAACTACTGCACTGAAAACTGAGTGCAGTAGTTCAGCCCCGAAGATGTCCCATACAAATGGGTACGAAACGTCGGCAGATATAATAGTGACGCGGTTCCAGCCCGGAAACCCAGAAGCAGATAGCATACTATAAAAAGCATTTACCGAATTCGTTTTAAATGAATGGTTTATAATAAAGCAATATCTTTTGTGACATTCTATGTTTGAATATCTAAAAAATTCTTTTGTAATTGTAGATAATAATAATTTTCACATTGTTAGAGGTTTTTAGAGTTTTTTAACGTTGTTAAATGGATGTAAATATGCTTTATCATAGCTGAATATTCACATTTAATATTCAACATTCTCGAGGTGTACGAACACTGTCACTGACTGTAAATCTATACAAATCATCTGGGAGCAGAGCAGTGCGTGAATCTGAATTTCCAAAGTATTTGTGCCGTTCACTATTTAACAGTAATTAAGTGAAATCCTATTCTACGGATGTGAAGTTTAAAAAACACTAAATCTATTGAACATGGACTACAGATTTTCAGATGCTTGTTAGTGAAATCAAATATCAACGATAAAGAAATGAGAACTACGCATCTATCTCTCGGACAGAAAAGAAGACCATTCAATAAATGGAAGTGCAGTGAAGAGCACTTTATAGCTTTAACTTGCAACAAGTAAATATGGAATGAAGCAGAACAAAAAGAGATCAGATTTCAAATAAGAATGAAGGCAAGTTGGATTACACGTTCAGAAGATCAGAAGACTCAATAGCCAAAACTCTCTTAATCTGGATTTCACAAATGACTTGGAAGGTGGGAAATCCAGTCGTAAAAGAGAACGCTATTGAAAGAATAAAAATAATCTTATAGTAAAGCAGTGCGTGAATCTGCACTTCGAAAGTATTTGGAACTACAAATTTTCGTGAGCAGATGTCTATTAGTGAAATCAAACGACGAATAAGAAATGAGAAAACTATTCTTCCACCTCTTGGGCTGAAAAGAAACTCATCCAATAAGTTGAAGTACAATGAAGAGCACTTTATAGCTTTAACTTGCAACAAATAAATATGGAATGAAGCAGAACTAAAAGAGATCAGATTTCAAATAAGAATGAAGACATGGAACAAGTTGGATTACACGTTAAGAAGATCAGAAAACTGAATAGCCAAAACTCTCTTAAACTAGATTTCATAAATGACTTGGAAAGTGGGAACTCCAGTCGTAAAAGAGAATCCTGAATCTGCACTTCGAAAGTATTTTGAACTACAGATTTTCGTGAACAGTTGTTTATTAGTGAAATCAAACGACGATAAAGAAATGAGAAAACTATATTGCCATCTCTTGGGCAGAAAAGAAAACCATCCAATAAGTGGAAGTATAGTGAAGAGCACTCAATAGCTTTAAGGATTTACCGAATTCGTTCTAAATTAATGTCGTACAATGAATCGTACGAAAACTTTTGTGACATTCGATGTTAAAATATCGAAAAAATTCTTTTGTAATTTTAGAAAATAATAATTTCCACATTGCTATTAGAGGTTTTCAGAGCTTTTTAACGCTGTTAAATAGAGGTAAATATGCTTTATCATTTCAGTCACTTTTGTGACTGACTGTAAATCTTTACAAATCATCGGTTAGCAGAGCAGTGCGTGAATCATTCAAATGCTCACTTAAAAAAACATTTTCAGTTTAAAAATTGACCTGTCCGAGTATTCTTTATAAACTTCTAAAATAACGTCTAAAATAATTTTATTCTATAAGTGCTATCCACACTGTATATCCATTATGAGTACGTTTAGCGCGAACCGTAGTGATTAACGTCGCAGGAATGAGAAATAGAATTGAAACAACTACACATGTGGTAAAGTGGACATCGTAGCAATACATTTGCTTTCGCAGATGGTAAGTGGAACGTAGTAAAGTTTCCGGTTGCAATTTGTACTCTGAAGATACTCAAGAGATCTTTTGAATCGATTCGATTATAAAGAAAGTAACACCGGAGAAAATACGGTGAGACTGCAAGGAAGACATCCTAAAACGAGTGAAAAGAGTATTCTGTTCTAAGGAAACGAGCAAGTTATGGAACATTTGACGAATAATGAGACTACATTCCTGTATTAAAATAATGTAATTGTAATATATACATGTCAAAACCAAAAGAATTACACATCTAAACAAGAATTTATGCTGACTTAACCAACAATTAAAGTCGCTAAATTTTGTGTACTACCATTAGGCGAGAGGAAACTAAACTATTTAACAGTAGAAGATATAATTGAACATTGAAATTGTGAGTAAAATAAGAAACTCAATACATTCCAATGCTCTCATAAATAGTGTCAGATATTAATATAAAGGTTGCTGCACTATACCTCGCTTAATAGAAGTAGGATTTAATAGCTGAGTGACTGGGAAGAAAACTTGGTTCAATCTAGTACATGAAGACTGAGATTTGCCTAAATTGGTCTGTGAAGGGCTGCAAAAAATATGGACCAATGAGATTAAATTGAAAATTTTCAACAGTGATGCTAGTTAAGATAGTCAAACACAGAGATGGAAATATCATTTGAGGTTGTTTCAGAAATTGCAGATTTAGTAAATTGATGAAATGAGGCTGTAATAACTGGATGCACATTAATTAACGAAGGTTTTATTTATGAAGAAGACAAGAACACCAAGAGCTAGCTAAAGATTGTTCCTTTGATGACGGGATTTAATAGTCGAGTGACTGGGAAGAAAACTTGGTTAAATCAAGTACATGAAGACTGAGATTTGCCTAAATTGGTCTGTGAAGGGCTGCAAAAAATATGGACCAATGAGATTAAATTGAAAATTTTCAACAGTGATGCTAGTTAAGATAGTCAAACACAGAGATGGAAATATCATTTGAGGTTGTTTCAGAAATTGCAGATTTAGTAAATTGATGAAATGAGGCTGTAATAACTGGATGCACATTAATTAACGAAGGTTTTATTTATGAAGAAGACAAGAACACCAAGAGCTAGCTAAAGATTGTTCCTTTGATGACGGGATTTAATAGTCGAGTGACTGGGAAGAAAACTTGGTTAAATCAAGTACATGAAGACTGAGATTTTCCTAAATTGGTCTGTGAAGGGCTGCAAAAAATATGGACCAATGAGATTAAATTGAAAATTTTCAACAGTGATGCTAGTTAAGATAGTCAAACACAGAGATGGAAATATCATTTGAGGTTGTTTCAGAAATTGCAGATTTAGTAAATTGATGAAATGAGGCTGTAATAACTGGATGCACATTAATTAACGAAGGTTTTATTTATGAAGAAGACAAGAACACCAAGAGCTAGCTAAAGATTGTTCCTTTGATGACGGGATTTAATAGTCGAGTGACTGGGAAGAAAACTTGGTTAAATCAAGTACATGAAGACTGAGATTTTCCTAAATTGGTCTGTGAAGGGCTGCAAAAAATATGGACCAATGAGATTAAATTGAAAATTTTCAACAGTGATGCTAGTTAAGATAGTCAAACACAGAGATGGAAATATCATTTGAGGTTGTTTCAGAAATTGCAGATTTAGTAAATTGATAAAATGAAGCTGTACTAACTGGATGCACATTAATTAATGTAGGTTTTATTTATGAAGAAGACAAGAACACCAAGAGCTAGCTGAAGATTGTTCCTTTGATGACGGGATTTAATAGTCGCGTGACTGGGAAGAAAACTTGGTTAAATCAAGTACATGAAGACTGAGATTTGCCTAAATTGGTCTGTGAAGGGCTGCAAAAAATATGGACCAATGAGATTAAATTGAAAATTTTCAACAGTGATGCTAGTTAAGATAGTCAAACACAGAGATGGAAATATCATTTGAGGTTTTATTTATGAAGAAGACAAGAACACCAAGAGCTAGCTAAAGATTGTTCCTTTGATGACGGGATCTGATTATAACGCTACATAAATCGTGATATCCAAAGCATTGCATTGTACACAAGATATTTTGAATTATTCAATGTAAAAGTGGGTAACTTGTTCATTTCAATTAGTTATGTGATATTATTATGGGCAGTGGTGTATTTAAAATATCTGATAAAACTGTAGTTATTTGTTATTTGAATTTAACGATAACATAAGTCGTTAAATTTGTGGTCTCGTTTATTTTCTCAGAAGGAATAAAATTAATTAAATAGCATCAATGGGGAGACGATAGCCAAAGAGTAATTACATTGCAAAATGGAAATTTTTCCTTGTAATAAAATTATATCCATTTTAATTTATATTCGCGGATATTAATTTTCCATTGCAATTTGATCTGGGAATATTTTAAAAATTATCAATCTGTTTGTTAATTGTATCAATATTTTATGACATGTTTATAAATTGATTTACTTATATTAAAAAGTCTGACGAATAAAAACAGAGGAGGGGAAATGTAATTAATAACATTTTATTCTCTAGTTTAATTTGTAATACGGATTGAATATCTCTTCATCCTCGGTTTTTCCAAAATATAGCTTGTGTTATTTACATGAAATTTTTACAAAGACGAAATTATCGTCAATTGTTAGTAAAATGTGCACACCTATCGCATATAAAATATCTTATATGGTAAGGATTTTAATATATTTTAACAGTGTTCGTAATTCTTCTTCTTCATCCTTTATCTTTACAATCATGTGTGCGTTTTGACTTCTTCGTTATTGAGGAAGAACGTATACTAGTTTTCCTTTCCTTTCTCGCAAATTTCCAACGATATTACACTGGAATTAGATCAAGGCTTTTATGGGAGCAAAGTAATATTTTCCTATATTTTTAGTTCCTATCCATTATTAAACTATTCCATATTAAAGTATTTGTGGTATATTGAAAAACCCCACGATATCGTTAGTGGTAAGGGTGCTAAACTTTGAACTAGTTACCCAGAGAAGTTAACGGCTCGAACTATGTTCGGGGAGATTTTCAAATCGTTTCTTCCTTTCGAAAGTGGTCAGTCCCGGTATACCTTTCACTTTTAAGAATGAATAATCAACACTGTCTCCGGCTCTTATGGCGGAGAGGAGTTATCAACAAAACTATGGAACACCTCGTGATCATACAAGTTGAAAACACTTTTGATTAAGGTTGAACAATCTTCTCGATTTTCAAATCGTTTCTTCGTTTCAAAAGTGATCGGTACCTCTCCCGGTATACCTTTCACTTTTAAGAATGAATAATCAACACTGTCTTCGGCTCTTACGGCGGAAAGGAATTATCAACAAAACCATGGAACACCTCGTGCTCATACAAGTTGAAAAGACTTTTGACTAAAGTTGAACAATCTTCTGGGTAACTAACATCAATCAACCAATCTTTGTAACCACTGAAGATATAACAACACTAAAAACATTTGTTAGATATTTTACGTCGAATTTAATAATGCCAAGTAACAATTTATCGCACACTCGATTTTTCAAGATATAATACAAACTTACGTTTCCTTAAATGACAATCATAGATGGCTCTGATTTGATTAAAATGCTTTTTAAGGGTAAGATTTAGTGAGGTTATCTTTATTACATTTTTTTTTTATTATAGCGAAAATAATCTAATTGCAATTACTAATTTATAACCATACGAAATCATAAAATTAGAAAAGAATAATTTTATGAAGACATAGCCGACTCTGATTGCCATTTAAATGAAACATAAGCTTGTGCTATATTTTGAAAACCAGTGTGCCATGAAGTAAAGGAAAGTTATTAAATACTACGTAAAAACATCTACCAGATGCCAATTTTGGATTAATTCTATATTAAGTGGTTACGAAGACATGTAAAGAAATGTCAGCAAGTTGACAATAGATGACACATCAGAAAATGTTTCGAATTTCATTTCTAATTGAATCAATACTAAGAAAGATATTCATATACGAAGATTAAAAAAATGGGCACCTGTATATTATTTAATAGATAGATAATTATTTATAAATTTCAGCTCAGCTGTTAACAATACAGAAAATAGATTATTCCAGATATAAGAAAAACTCACAGAAATTGTCAGCCCAAATCGATGTTTGCAAAAATTTCTACAAACACAATTTTTGGTTCAATATTGGTAAATCTATTTCCCATTCAGTTTTTAATGCTAAAGTGTATTTTTTCATCAGAAATAAACAAAAGATATTCCCCTACCTATTATTGGTTGCTCTTTTAGTAGCTGTCTGGGGATAGACATCTTATATTGCTCTAGGGGTCACACTAAGGTTATATTGCCTACTACCACAATAATAATTTTGTATTCTTTTGTGGTGAGTGCCCAACTGGTTCATAGGAAAACGTTACTTTCAATACTAAAAGACTCGTATAAGCAGATAGAAAATGGATACTCAATATATACAGCAATTTATTTACTCACTTTTGGCTAACATTTAATTCGCCAACTACATATTGTATACCCTAACTAGCGTACAATTTCGAAGCACATTTTTTGTTCTAACTTTCTAAGGTGTTGGAAACATTGAGTTTATTTTAATCCTAATGAAATATAATAATTTTAAAATTTCCCTCTTCGAAATATGTTATAAAATATAGCGTTTTATTGGTTCAGCAAATTTCGTATTGGAAAATATTAGTTTTTTCAGTTAATTGTAAATGTTTGTACATTATTAAATTATAACATTGTAAATTTTCAATTGATTTACATCTTTGGCCCTGTCGTTTTTTCTTATTATTATAAAACAAGAACTTCCTTCAACAAAAATGTATATAGAAATGAACTAATAAAAGTGAAAGTTTGTTATGTCATCACGTTATTATAAGAACGATAAATATAAGTATTTAATTTATAAAATTTAAGTGTAGTCGATATTATACTAGAGTACAAGATTGACGAATAGAATAAACATTAATTAAAACGATTTAAAAACACAAAACTGTTCTGCAAATATATTTGTTGCCAACCCGGGACTGTTGATATCTTTATTACAGGACTCTTTATATGTATAGAACCTTCAATTAACTTTTTTTCTCAAATTATTTTCGTTTCATAATTCGAAAAAAATGATGGACAGGATATTATCTTTGACAAGCTCTCTATGTAACACATTTTTATCGGATTTTATTTCAAGGCCGTACAAAAAAGAATATATTCATATAACATATTTTAAAAGAAACAATGAAGGTGGTAAGAATAAATGTTAATTTTTATTCAAACCAACACATTTAACTAAACAATTATAACACACGCAGCAATACATGTTAGTAATTCATATTTATCTCGGTTTGTAATCCACAGTATCTTTACGTTTTCTGTACTGTTCCATCAACCTCTTCAATAGCGTTTTGTTGTCGTACTTCTTGCCCCGTGTTGTAAAGTATGGATCGTAATTGTCGAAAGACTCGTTATCTTTACGAATGTACAAATAATGAGGTTCTGCAGCATATAATCGGTTCAAAGGGTATACAGGATCTCTCTTTCCCCTGTTCGCCCAAAATGGTCCCATATCAGTTTGTCGCGTCTCCCTTTTCAACCATTGTTCCTGTGCGTACGGTATATTAATTGATATTACTGTGTGACAAGGCAAATTCTTGTCTTCTGTGACCTAATAAAAGATATTTTAGAATTTTCGAATTTCCTTTACGAGTATATAGAGAAGGTTGCTTCGCCCAAAATTCTTGTATTAAGGTTTAAAATATTATTTTTTCTTATATTTTTTTTATTTAAAAAATTCACATGGTCTTTGATATTTAAAATCCATATTAGAACAGCAGGAATAAAACGTAAAATTTCGCAATCTCCACATTATTTGTTGATACAATAATAATTTCATCAGTGTAGTGGCTTCATCAGATATGCATGCCAATTCTTTAAGCTTTATCAAATGTGCAATTTTAGAGGATTAGACCTATCTGATGAAGTCGTATTGGCCAAACAATTCTGTCAACCAATAAGTACTCGTTATTGAGAAGACGACAGTAAAACATGACAGCTTTTTTTCTAACAATTTTCTATAGCTTTAATAATAGACAGTTTAGAGAATTTATAATGAATTTACCGTATGACAAAGAAATAAAGATGTGAATCCAGTTATTTAAGTAAGAGCCTTGCTTAAACTTGATCAAATTCCTTCAAAAATCTATTGATCGAATATTTATTTAGTGTTTCTTAATCAGGGTTGAAATCAAGCTAATTAACTTTTAATGAAGGCTGTGGTTGATTGAAACCCCTTTCCACAATAATGTTCGTATTCTGTATACGTATTTCGACAGTTAACAACTAACAAACACACTGCGTATACAGAATACGAACATTATTGTGGAAAGAGACATTAGTTTTGATTGACGAAATATATTGATTTTTTAACTGAGATTTGCATCAATTTCAAAGAGAATAAACAAAAGCTATAATATAAGTATAAGTTGGCATCCATGGTTATTCTGAACAAAATTAGATTTGAAGTTTCATAATTTGAGCATTTCATAATCGAAGCATTGTTTCTGAACACATCCCTAACTGAGCAATAAAATAAAGAAATATATGGTTTTTAAAATGTATACTCATTCTACTCATAGGAAAAAAGCTTTTGTTCATTTTATTTGAAACATGCAAATCTTAATTAAAAAATCAATAAGATTAGATTCAATTAACTTAATTTCAATCCTGCTGAAACACCAAACAAATGGTCAGTCAATTGATTTTTGAAGGGATTTCATCAAGTTTAACTAAGATTCATACTTCAATAACTGGAAGCACTGTTTGAGGTTTATATCTGTGTCCAAGGGCATATTCTAAATTCTCTTGTCTATTATTAACACTACGGAAAAAATTGCTAAAAAAAAACTGTACTTTGACCAAAACAGAAAGGTATACAAAGTAATTTTCAAAGATACTATTAAGGTTAAGTGACGATAGAAGAACAAGAATGAATTTCTTTTAAAAAAAATAGACATTTCGAAGCCAAGACGTGAATCTAGTCAAATATTAGCTCCAATATCTGCAACGATTTAAAATGATGATGGTACATACCTGCAGAAACTTTGGCTAAAATAGAAAATACAGCTACACTGATGATATATAAATTCAGTTATGTTATTTGGTACGTCTTCAAATCTTATTTTTCTATCAAATAACTTTTCTAATTTTCTATATAAAAAGGTGCTAAAATTTTTGAAAATACTGTATCTATTTGAAATAATAAAAGAGATGCTATAAGTTATAAAAAATATCGAAAAATGCCAAGTACAGACCGTTTTAATAGAAATTTCTTTTCAATTATTAAAAAGTGAAAAATCTGTACGTTTTTTTTTACTTTCTTTTTCAATTTTGAGCAAAGCGACCCCCATTTTACGATACACTCGAAATGTAGTCACCTCACTAGCTAGTACATGTGGCAATATGAAGAATAGGAAATACTTCATCATTATCGCGCGAAAAATTGTCCACTACTAGAAAGAAACCTACACGACCTGAACTTTATATAATCTCGCATTGCTTGGTTTACCTTTGGGTCATCTGAGATTAAACGCGGGACTTTGGGAATCAAATCTTGTTGTATGTCAGTCAACGGTCTTATTAGCTCTTGTACTCTTATATATAAACTTGTTATTCTTCCGCAGAACGCCCGCCCTTTGCTTTTAATTCGTAAATTACAGCAATTTTATTTACAATCTTTCTTATTTGTTTAACGTTCCCTTTTTTTGCCTCCGTTTCAGATCGATATTAGCCGGGCTCTGGATCAAAAATGCATTGGTAGTAGCGAACATGTTGACACTGTCGATTGGAATGAAACATTTGAACCGGATGTTAACGATATATTAGATAGATTCAGTGAAAATAAATATAGTGACATAAATACGATTCATTCAGAAGGAAATGGGTTAAGCTATTACAAAGAGAAGAATGGTTTAGATAAGCATTTTCAAATTGCGATAGACGATAAAAAAATTGATTATTTTTGCGAAATTGATACAGATTTTGATGTTAGATCAACGGTAAGTAGTTGATACAAATGTGTAGTTTTTAAAAATCACCAATACGCGTATATACAGGGTGAGGTTGTAGAATAGGAAATTTTTCTGCCCTTCTAGTAATATCTAGGCGAAAACTCGATATCGATGGGTTTCGCTCGAATACGAGGCATCGTAAGAAACTGCAGTACAACATGATAAAGACAGACAACCACTGCACATACAGAGATATTCGGAAATCATTGGGCATAGATATGACCCAAACCAGAACTATCCTGCATGATCATCTTGCCGTTAGAAAGCTTTGCGCTCTATGCATACCATAATTTAACGGAAGCCTAAAAAAAGCGCGTATGAATGGATTGGTGCAAAAAAATGCTTAAAAAATTCAACCGAGGTTGAGTAAAATCAATGTACGACATTGTTACAGGTGACGAAAGTTGGATTTATTGTTACGAACCAGAGAGTAAGTGACAATCGACCCAGTGGGTCTTCAGAGAGAAACCCACGAAAGTGAAACGAGGGCGAAATTCTGACAAAAAATGGTGGCTTCTTTTTTTTGAACGCTCCGATCATTTTGCTACTATTTTGCTAGAGGATCGTCGCACAGTAAATGCTGAATGGTGTACAAGCATTTGTTTACTTACTGGGTTCCAAAATGTGCGCGAGAAACGAGCGAGAGGACGAATCATTCTGCATCAAAACAATGCACTATCACACAACGCATCTCAAGCATCAGAATTTTTAACAGCTTCACGAACGGAATTGAAGACTCGTCGGCCTCATAGCCTGGCACTTTGTGACTTCTTGTTATTCGCATACATAAAAGACATAGTGCGTGGATTGAAATTTAATACCCTGGAAGCTGTAGAAGCCTACGGAAACTTCATATCTGAGAGGTGACTGAAGAACAATGGGCCCAATGCTTCGAGAACTGGTGCCACCGAACGTGCATAGACAATAAAACCGAATATTTTGAAAAACAATAAAAAAAATTGGTTAAGATAATTTTTTTCTGTATCATCCGCCAAATTTTTAAAGCAACCCACGTATTATAGCTCATTATTCCTTAGCATTCGCTTATATTATTGTTCATTCTTGTATTGGTTCATAATATTAATAAACTTACATAACCTAAATTGAGAACGCCTAGATATTACAGAGGCAGCTGCACTATTTTTTGGAATTCCCATAGATTATATGTAACATAAATTGTCTAATAATCGAAATAATAATTCAGAATTTAACAAACTTACATTATATACATAGTTGTGTGTAATATTGTTAATTTGTAATTTGGTTAGGATTCCTCGCAATTTGTCATAAAAGAAACGGGTGTGCAAACATCACCATCACAAAGTTCAACAAATCTAACATGTACATCAGATTCATCCCTTTCGCCCTGTATGATATCAGATAGGGAAACATACGATGATCAGGATCAATCATTTTCGGACCAAACCATATTTAGAAACCAGTGGCAAAAATCTTCATCTACCTCGGTTTTGAAAAAAATAACTAAGGTAGTAGAGCTACATATATATATATATATATATATATATATATATATATATATATATATATATATATATATGCTCCTTTGAACTTTATTACATTATACAAAAGAGTAATCATGTATGAATAATACAGATAATTTATAGGTGAACAAGCAAACTCGGTCGCAGTCTGATCGTCATTTGTCCGGTGAGTAGTCTTCTTAATATGTCGGTGCGCATTAAGGAATATAAGTTTTTTCGTAGTTTAAGTGTTAAAGTGAATGACAATTGGCCAGTTAGAAAGGCTGAACAATTATGGCGACAATTGCGTGCCCATAAAATAGCAGGTTGGTGGACTGGCTGTATAGAAAACACGATCTCCAGTCGCCAGCCAAATAAATTGATTTGACACCTACTGAAGTGTTATTTCTGATATGTTTTTTTACAGAAATTGAAACCACAGAAGCCTGCAAATGGCTGAGGGCTGCTGGATTCCCGCAATACGCCCAAATGTACGAAGGTAATTTCCATTTTTCCCTTATTTTTGAAAACTATTTTTTTAAATTTAATTCAAATTATGTACAAACAACAATTCTAATACGATAATAGCGAAGCGATGATTAATTGTTATTGTACTTTTTCGCAAAGATAATATCCAAAGACTAACTCTATTGATTTGATTATTTACATTAATCATTCAAAAGCATTTAATCGCGCAGGCTATGGATTTGTGAATTATAACGGAGAATAATAGATGTATTGTTTATTCAACTTTTCTTTTTAATTTACGAAATATTTCAAGAAAATAACTACAAAACATATTCCCACTTCTCTAATGTCGTTTTATCTAAGCATTTCCAAACAGACAAATTATTTATTGATTTATTTCACTCACGTATTTCTAGA
This sequence comes from Dermolepida albohirtum, assembly GCA_031893035.1. Taxonomy (NCBI): domain Eukaryota; kingdom Metazoa; phylum Arthropoda; class Insecta; order Coleoptera; family Scarabaeidae; genus Dermolepida; species Dermolepida albohirtum. The sequence goes on from JAVIWB010006075.1 coordinate 45,982, forward strand.
TAAATTATACGAGACGTATATGTATCTACTTTATACATCCACTTCTCAGACACTATCGATTGTCTTATTCATTCACTGGCGCACTAATAGAATAAAATTTTCATTATCTGCCTTCGCCATTTTAAAATTCCACCTTCTTTTTATTTAATGATAATAATTTTTAATGCAGCGTTTCCGGTGTTATCACAGGATGGATAATTAACTTTTTTTTGTCAATGGCCGTTTTCTTCCGACCTACGTAGTTGCAAACAGCACACGAAACTCCATAACACAATAGTCAATAGCAGAATATAGACTGACGTCGTGGACAAGAACTATTGACGATAAACTTTATTACACCCCGGTTTGCACCCGGCCGCACGTCTTAAGAATCGCCGCGCAATTATGCCCTCTCTAATAATTGCACCTACGTAATTGCAAACAGCACACGAAACTCTGTAACACAATAGTCAATAGCAGAATATAGACCGACGTCGTGGACAAGAACTATTGTCAATAAACTTTATTACGCGCCAGTTTACATCCGACCGCACGTCTTAAGAATCGCCGCGCAATTATGCCCTCTCTAATAATTGCACAAAATAAACCAGATATAACCGTAACGCGCTATTTAAAAGAAATATCTATACCAAGAAATGATGATATCACCCTTAAAATACAATGCAAAAGTATAGAAATGTGTAACCATCTATGCATGGAACTAAAAGGCATCACACTAAACCGGTGTCTGACAGACTTTTTTACCTTACGACGCATTGGGTGAGGAGAATTTATTTTGTGGCACACCAAATAAAAATCGCATATATTTTATTGGAAGGATGCAATTCGTTTTGAGAAAGAATTTTGTCAAAATAAACACCTCATCTACCATCTGTAATCGTTCTCGTTTCGAATTCATTTCCATAAGCGCCGAGAAACCTAATTCGCAAAGCTACGATGATCCAAAGAGCAATTTCACGGCTGCAGTAGGTAATCGAGGATATTGTCCCCAAAGCGAAGTACAAAATTATGCGCGATCTTTGTGTAAATGTATTAACCCATGCCGGTTTGACAATTTGTTAAATAAAACCCTCTTCCACATCGATGTTTGTACTCTGTATATGTATTTCGACAACTGAGTTGTCATCATCAGCAGATAATGAATTAGTGTTGCACCTGGATCCGCGGTAAAACTCGCACAAAAATCGCGAATCCAGGTGATCGCTGTGATGAATTATCTGCTAACAACGACAACTTAGTTGTCAAAATGCGTATCCAGAATACGAACATAAATGTGGAAAAGAGTTTTTACCTTTTTTTGATTCATTTGCTCATCGATTCCGGGCAGATTGCGTTATTAAAGTATTTTCTCCAACTTCTTTCATCTACTACTGTAGAAATTGCGTTCTTGTCAAGCCCTCGTACTGTCATAGTATGTAGATCGAAATTTGAACTAATATACTGAAGCTATGAGATGATACCGTAGACATAGCATTGTATATATTACAATCTCCAACATAACCAGCCTAATTACGTTCCACAGAATAGTAGTAGATTATAAAGATACAACAACCAAAGCACTAGAATATTTAATTGTTTGAAAATGTTTAGCGCTTACCAAATGAATACGAATTTGCATTCATAGAGTTTAGTATAGAATAGGTCATCCGTTGGTTTCTTTTTGAACTGCGTGTAATTTTGACATTGGCAACAATAACGCGCTCAAAATATCGACAGACTTTTAATGTCGAACCTCCAACGTACGAAATGAATCGATTTACCCTCGGTCAACGTTTAAAAATACTGGATATATATTTCCAAATTGATTCTATTGCTGGAATACTGCGAATTTTGAAGAGTTTTAGGCTGATAATGCAGAAATCGCGACTGCTGTACGCAAATTTGTGAAGGAACTTCGTAAGATTGAGAGACAAACAAGTTATCCTCGTGTTCTTCCGCCGTGCCAAGCCGAGATGTTGCTGCTATTGTCGAAAGCGTACTCCTAAACACCAGAACTCACCACAGATCCTGGAATTGAACTTGGTCACATTCATTTGAGAAAAAATTTGCACAAAAGCCTCGAATTATTCGCTTACAAGGTATGACTTACTCAGGCATTGAAGCAAGATATCCATCAACTTCATTATCGTTTCACTGCTTGGATGTTAGTGCAGCTGATTTTGCTAAAAGAATTCGTCTTTTCGAATGAGGCGTATTTTCAATTCATTAGCTATGTAAACAAACAAAATTACCATATTTGGGACTTGGAAAACTCGCACGTAATCGTAGAAGCCAACATATTCTCGGCGTGTATCTCTTTGTCGTGGTTTTTAGAATAGCGTCACTATTTTGCTTCGAAAATGAAGACGTCAACAGTATTACAATCAACGGAGGGCAGATAATCAATTTTCTTTGCTAATTGATGTATTGAACTTGGATAAGCTCTGGTTATAGCAGGATCAAAAATCGACATTTTGCGCGTAACTTGTAATCAACCGTTTTGGTGAATTTGCTCGGCTTACGCGGAACTGCGTTGCGATGTCCGACTATTTTTGTGGAATGCTGTTAAAGACCGAACCACTAACAATTTAGGAACTTAAGCACAACATTGAGCGAGCTATTCATAAAGTAGGCCCTTGAACCGAAAATGTACTTCAAAATTAGATTTACAGAGTGAGCTACTGCCAAGTCAACCAAAGCAACCACTGGAATGACATTATATCCCATTACTAATCGGAAAGTTTTCTCTTTTGAATAAAGCATCAAACTTATAATATTGAACGGTGTTTATTTTATAGCAATTTTAAAAAGAAACTAGAGTATTGTCCACCCTGTGTATTTGCAATTATCTGTGACGACCATTAAAGACTTATTTCTTTCCCTAATTCACTTTTGTCTTAAACACATCCCCCAATTGAGTGGTATTTACATTATTAAATTTACATTAATTCAGTTCAAAGAAAATTCATCAAATTTATGATTATTTTTCACATTTTAATGCAGTGTAATTCATAAATTCATATGCAATTGTATTGTGTACACTGAAAATTGGTAATTTTGTGCTCCCACATCGTTATAATTAAAGCAGAAACTAATGAAAAAAAATCCTTCCCGATTGGTAAGGAATCGAACCTCAGCCGTCCATTTGCCGGGTGGTTGCTCATAAATCTCATTATAAATATCATTTTTTTTCAAGATATGCAATTTCCCATCGACTTGAATGCAGTAAAAGATGACCACCCTCTATTGGATTCGAGTGTTCTTCATTCACTCTATCGAAGATTGCATATTTTAAACAAATGCGCTCAATTTCACCAGCACAGATCAACTCACACGGACGATTCTGAAGACGAACAGTGTGCTCTTAGCGAAAACTGGGCGTACCAATCGGATATTAGGAGATGGTCGCGAACCTGTCAGAGTGACGAGTTACGTAAGTGTTTTTTTAATAAAAGAATTGTCTAAATATTCAAGAAAAAATATTAATTTTAGCATTAGGCGAAGACGCCAAAAGCTTAAGGAGAAGTAGTCACCCGTATCATACCGAAGAGTTACCAAAACCGGAAAGCCCTAGGAATAAATTCCACAGAGCGATATCTCCGTCACGGCGCAAGCGCAGAGACGAAATCGTATCGGCTAATAGCGGTTTGAATGTATTGGAATTATTATCCAAACAGCTTAATGATTTCAATACATCCAATAGTGAATTTTGCGATCCCGAATCGCCTTTTCGAAGGAGTAGGAGGCGTAAAACGGGTTCATTGGACAAAACTGATTCGTGGTTGCATCTGCCAAATTCTAGTGATAGGTATGTGGATCTTTTTACGAAATTTTCCGTGCTTAAATGATCTTGCTTTCCAGTATATTATTCCCAAATATCGATAAAAACGACGACGGTGAGATAACGACGAGATCTGAGCTTGAAGAAGGTGGTAGAGAAATTTATACGTTATCAGCCAATCAATTGCAAGTACTTAGAAAATTGGCCCTTCTGAAATTGACCGCTCATATGGAAAAATATTGTTCCACTCATAAAACTGGTTGGAACTGGAATGTTAGCAAATTTATGAGGAAACTTAAATGTCCCGCTTATAAAGGTACATTGTCCCAGAAGGGTGGTCCCAGAAGTACCCGACCCAACAAAAGAAAAAATTTTGGAAAGAAATATATTTGTTTTTCAACATAATCTCCTTTCAGCTCTATACACTTTTCCCAGCGATGTTCAATAAGTTCGATACCCTTTTTATAAAAAGAACTGTCTTGCTCTTCAAAATATCCATTAACTGCCGACATCACTTCTTCATCGTTGGAAAATCTTTGACCACTGAGCCATTTTTTCAAGTTTGGAAACAGAAAATAATCCGAGGGGGCTAAATCTGGCGGTTAGGATGCATGAGATAGCATTCCAACTTTAATTCATTAATTTTGGCCATTGCAATAACGGATTTGTGAGCTGGTACATTGTCTTGATGAAACAACACTTTCTTCTTAGCCAAATGCGGCCGTTTTTGCTTGATTTCTTCGCTCAAACGTTGCAATAAGTTCGCATAATACTCGCCGTTGATAGTTTTTCCTTTTTCAAGATAGTCAATGAAAATTATTCCACGCGCATCCCAAAAAAACCGATGCCATGAGCTTGCCTGCAGATGAAACGGTCTTTGTCTTCTTTGGAGCCGGTTCTCCCTTTTGAGTCCATTGTTTTGATTGTCCTTTTGTTTCGGGTGTGAAGTGATGGACCCATGTTTCATCCATAATTATGAATTCTGCCCATCTTGCACACAGCTTTCTCATGTCCAAATTTTCAGATAATATGCGATGTATCGCACTTTTGGAAATGCTTACCTACTATGTCTGCTAGCTCGCGCACTTTCAATCGACGATCATCCAGTTTTGTGGATTTTCTTCACCATTTCTGGAGTCGTCACCTCATTTGGTCGACCACTGCGATACTCGTCTTAGCAGTTCGTACGACCTCGTTTAAACTCTGCTACCCAAAATTTCACTGTTGTCAACGAAGGAGCAGACTCATCCAGAGTTAGAATCCAGTTCGGTTTTTATATCGGTTGGGCTGAGGCTTTTCAAATAAAAGTATTGTATCACGTAACGATGACCAATTTTCTCCATTTTTACAAATTCACTGGAAACGTTCACTATTGACGGCTGCCAAACAAATACTAAACAACGTGGCGTCTTCAAACTTGAGACATATGCTTTATAGATTGTGTACTTTCTAATACAGTGATATTTTTCAAACAACTACCGCTATCTCTAGGTCAAACCGGGTACTTTATGGGGCCACCCTCGTAATTTAAATGCATTGTGATAAATTTTAACTGTCCCAAATTAACAAACTTGCTCTTTTTACTTTTGGTAACAAGGACTGATGAATAAATGACGAATAACATATTTCTTTTAAATCAAATGGTGTGTACTTACGGTTTGGGGCCCTTCTGTTCGTCCTTTTCAGAGCTAGCTTCACTTTTTCTTTCTCCTTATCATCTCTACTTTCTCCTACCAAATTCTTCTATGCCCGTCTTCCTCCTCCTATTCCCCACTTACTTGCCTTGCTTTGTACTTTTTCCTTTTTGGAGACTACAGCTCCATCACTTCAATTCTATTTTTTCCTACCATCCTATCATTCTGAACAGTATACTAATATAGAAGTGACAGTTTCGTAAGTTTTATTTTTTACCTATTTGGAAGTTCTTTTTCCTCAAATTTTACGTAATAAAATAATTACCCCGCTGCTACTGGAGCAAATGAAAGAAAAAGTTCCTCAACCGACCTTCTAGTTTATATGTACTTAAAACATATAAAACACAAGTACACCCTTCTCTCTTCCCTAATTATTTTTTCCTTAATTTCTTATGAAAATTGCATCGTTCCATGGTGGTTTAAACCCCGATTACGTTTCCTCAAGGGTTTCTTCCAATTGTGCTCTTAATTTCTTTGAAATTATTCTGGCGATAAAATCAAAAACTTAAATTAACAAAGTTTTATTTTAAAGGGAGTAGAAATAATCCAACTTCAGACAAACGCCCCAAACACACTAAATAAATACCCGAAGTCTGCATTTTATGGCCTATCAGGTCGTGTTCATTTCGTTCAAAAGTAATATAAGAGAAAAGAAAATATTAAATCAAATAAGCAAATTCCTCATCCACGAAAAACTAAGTGTTCACCAGCCTTCAGATTAGAAAGCCCTTATACAACAATTTCAACGAATTGAACAAAAATCATTAATCTACAATCCTGTAGAAAAACTTTCCAAAACCATAAAATTAAATAGAAACTATTAGAAATGAGTAATGAGGTAAAATGCTTGAAATCTAATGCAGAATACAATAGTAAAATACATGGATAGTTAAAATTAATCATGTGTATATTTCATGCCTGGTTTGTAAGGTTGAACAATCCTCCACGTAGCCAGCGACAGGAACCGATGAGAGGCGAACGCGTGCTGGCATTGTCAATCATGTCAGTGATGCGAAGATCCTTCGCAAAGGTAGATTGCTAACTGCAACGGGTGTAAATAAATTTCTAAATTGTTTTCCGGAGGTTTGTCCAACATTACTGATTTGTGTACCCTATAACTTTCCTATCGGTAATTCCCCTACCAAACTTAAATTTATTTTAGATAAAATTATTTTCGGCGTCTCTATAACTGTAATACAACAGAGAACTGGATTACCATTACCCAAAAATATAGCGGAAGCTTTAAATTGGTTGGTAGATAACGCAGCAAATAATGTCGGAATCTTTCGCAAACCAGGAGTTCGCTCCAGAATACAGCATCTCAAAACGATAATGGAGGAATTTGGTGATGGAATTAATTACAATGACCAGCAAGCTTACGACGTTGCCGATACGGTAAAGCAGTATTTTCGGGAATTGCCGGAAGCATTATTGACTTTTAAACTTTCCGAAACGTTTATTTCAATTTTTCAACGTAAATTAAATCGTTCGCGTGTTACATTTCATGTTTAACAATAACATCTATTTCAGACATTCCACCTCATTTAAGGAGGGAAGCCGTATTATGCGGTCTGTTGCTCATGCCCGATGAACACAGGGAAGTCTTACAGGTTTTATTGTATTCCTTGCATAGAATAGCGGAATTTTCATCATCAAATCAAATGACTGAAAGTAATTTGGCGCTTTGTTTCGCACCGACTTTATTTCATCACAATCAAGTTGCGAGCAGACCTGTGACAGGTGTACCGTCAACAAAAGAGTTAGATGAAAACAAAGCAGCTCACGATTGTTTATTATTTTTTATTAAAAATTATAATAACTTATTTAAGGTAAATTATAAACATTTAGATTTAATAATGTGTGAGAATCAGTATATAAGTCACGAATTGTTATGTGATAATTGATCATAGAAATCAGTAGAAGCAATAGAACAGCACAATCTTGCTTCGAAGTACTTCAGTTAACAGTTCAACTTCATTAACACAACCGCGTTTGTAGAATGTATATTGGGTCATTGTGCTGATGTTGTATGTCCTTTTTTATAGCAAAATAGTCGAATGAGAGGACAAGTGACGCATGTTATTCTTATATTAACAAAACGAAATACACCTATTCAAAAAAATAGATTAACTTGTATAAAAAAACGCAAAAATCACTATAAATGTTTAAATCTATGTGTAATAGATCTCTCTATCTCTATCTGGCATATACGTGGGATGCCTTTTAAGTTTTGCATAATGGGACATGTAGAGCGCCACTAATCAAATGTTAGTGCTAGAAATTGACCTCCATCATTAGTTAACCTAAATCCAAAGTGTCAGTGCGATAAGTGTACTGTTGTAGCTACAACGAACTATCAAAGTTGATAAGTTAGTTGAAGAATGAAATTAAACAGAGAACATTTTCGCGGAATAATTTTCTATAATTTTCGAACACAATTATCTCAACAGGAATGCCTCGTCGAATTGCTTTGTTTTCGGCAGTGAAGCACCACATCAATCAACAAGCAGGTTCTCCAAAAACGGCAGTCACTCAAGAAGACGTCGATGCTGTGCCCAAGATCATCGACAAACATCGACATGTGACATATCGCCAGGTTGAAGTATTATTGGGGATTTCAAAGATCCCAATTCAAAAAATTTTGCTTAAAGAATTGTGTGTAAAAAAAATTAGTTTCCCGCTGGATAACGCCTCTGTTAACCGAAGAACAGAAAGCAGCTAGGGCGAATTTTTGTGAAAAAACTCTAGGTCGCTTCAACGCCGGAAACTTTAAAAACGTGTACATTTTCAGTGGTGATCAATCTTGTGTTTACTCATACAAGTCAGAAAATAAACGCCAGTCGTCTGTTTGGTTGCTCCAAGGTGAAAAAAAGCCGAAAAAACTTAAAAGACAACCCACATATAATGATAGTTTATACGAATTGAACTAATTCTATCTGTATATATGAGAATCTAAACATTCTCTATTCTTAATTTCTTTTTTTTCTTTTAATTTGTAGATCCCTGAAGATCTGTTAAATCAGTGCTGTTCAAATGAAATGAAGGTCGTTCTCTGGTCTGAATTAAGTTTAGAAAATAACGGCGACTGGAAAACGTATCTAGAAAAGTGCCAAGCCGCCCTTATAAACGAGGTCAAGGAAAAAACAAGGGGTTGGATAACTATTCCATCTCACTACGATAAAATAGAAATATCGTACAAAAAAGTAGCGGATAATCATCCATTAAGGTTATGGAAGATATATTTAGAAATTGATGCTAGTCCAATAGATATATTTAATAGAATATTAAACGAGCGAGTTTTATGGGATGGTCAATTAGAGTCGGACAGAGTTGTATCTCGAATCGACAGTACAACAGATATTTACCAATATGTTAGGAAGAATATCGCACCTCTACCTCTGGAAGCTTATTGCACGATACGCAGCTGGAAGACCAACCTTCCCAAAGGAGGATGTATTTTAGTAGAAACGTCTGTAGAACATAATGATTCCGATACGATAGCAAATAGTATTAGAAGGGTTGTTTTAGCGTCACGATATCTTATTGAATCTTGTAGTTCCCATTCATCGAGGGTTATACATATGGCCAGGGTTGATAAAAGGTAATTTTAATGTCATATAAACGATAGTAATCGGTGTACATTATCAGCGACGTGTATACTAATTTTCCAGATAAATATTTCTAATGTATCAGCTGATTATCAAAAATTAAGGACACAAATAATACACAATACGATATATGGACGCTAAGATAGAATGTAAAATGTTAACGTGTCAAAAATTTGACTATCGCAAACGTAAAAATAAAAAATACTAACAATTACTGTGGTTAGGTGCTGCCGAAAACGTGCACCGATTCTTATCGTAGTATTGTGTTATATACACACTAGGGATGTTCCAAAGTTTCGTTTACAAATTATATCTCCGTGATTTAAAGAGTATTTATTCCTAAGACTCCTAAGCTGCAATTAAATAATCGAGATATTATTTGCACACTAAATTTTAACATACACATTTAAAAGACAATTTTTTTTACGTTTGTAACATACTTCAGTTATAATTATTTTCAGGGGCAAAATGCCTGAGTGGTACCATAAGAATTATGGACATTTATTGGCATTGGATCTCCACAATTTACAAAATTCGTTTCGAAAATCTCACGGCGTGAAGAAACACGAATCTTAAACACGTCCAACGGAAAAGGAACCTTAGCATATCATTAATTTGAATCTAAAAGAAAAAAATCTCGAATATAGATTATCAATAAATATTTTCAGCGTTGAGATTTTATTTTTAACGAAACGTAGTACAAAGACAAGGCATTTATATCTTATACATTAATGTTCTGTGATTTTTTTTCTTTACATTGTTTTGTATGATTGTTTTTTTTCTCTGCTGGGTCCAAACATATGTAAATTTAAAAGAAACAAAGAAAATATGTGTATATATAAATATATATAATATATAAATATTTTTTTTAATGAATAATATTTATTTATACATTTTGAATAGGAAAATTGCCCCTAATTCAAATATATAACATTTTTCACTCAAAACATAAAATTCCATACTTAACAAAGAATGTATATTTCAACAATGATGCCATCTTTTGCAGTTATGAATAACTAAATTTGATTGTTTTGAATCTGGGATGTTCAGCTGCTAATCGATTAAAAGCAGAAACGTTTCGAGGGAGTGTACAAAACTCGAATACGAGTCAATCTGCAATAATTTTAAATATGAACAATCTTCACACCCTGCTAACTCTATCAAATGCACTAATTTTCTACAATTAACAATTGTGAATAAAGCCAACTAGATTTACAATCGCAATTTTGGAACATGCTGAAAAGGTGATAGTAATCTGCAATATTAAACCGAATTACACCACTCAACGTTAGAGGGCGTGTATAAATATCAGATCATAAATTTCAAAGCATGTTCATATTAAAAAAACGTTGAAAAAAATCGATTCAATAAGATTGATTTCTACTATACAAAAATTATGTCTTAAGCGTTCGTATTTTCGTAAATTCTAAATTTAGAGCTAAATTATAAAATACGTATTTGTAAAGTTAGAACTAATTCCGTCAGTATGAATCTATCATTAGATATTCAAGTGTCGATTACAAAATGAATTAGAAAATATTTGCTTCCGAACTGAAACCGCGTATTCGACGATTCTGTATGGGACATCTTCATGGTTTAATTGCTTTAGTTGTCGCGCTGAGATTGACTTCAGGCAGCCTGAGCGCAACGAAATCAATAGCAGTTGAGCCCTGAAGATGTCTCGTATAAGTGGCGACCTGGACGCAAGATGAAAAAGTACGGACAACGACCGCAGTCTGCGAGCGCGATATATACAACCATGCTCAAATGTATGAGACACCTTACGAATTTATGTACATACATACATATACAGTTTATATAGTTTAGTCAAAAGAGAGGTGAGGAAAATAAAACTGTTGTGAAAATTATGTACAAAGTGTTATTTAGTAATATAGTACAATTTATCAATATTTTGTCGCTCCGCCCTTGGCCTTAATGACAGCTCGCACTCGTCGAGGCATACTTGCTACTAAATTGTAACACTCTGCCGGTGGTATTGCAGCCCATATTTCGCGAATTTTTGTTGATAATTCTGCTTTTGACAGGCATTATGTTCCGTGATCTTAGTTTTTAAGATACGCCACAAATTTTCAATGGGCGACAAATCGGGACTTTGTGGCGGCCAATCCAATACCTCCACTGTGTTTTCCTCGAACCAACGCATTACAGCTCCCGATTTGTGGCAGAGCGCATTATCTTACTGAAAAATGTGTTGTGGAATATCCTGGTCGAATAGTTTTAGCACAGACGGTTCTAATACTTCCTCCAACATGGCTAAATAGCGTTGGCTATTCATCCGTCCATCGCACAGGTACATTTCTCCAACACGGTATGCAGACATACAACCCCAAACCATGATACTACCACCTCCAAATTTTACTGTGAGAATGATACATTGTGGTTCATAAGCTTCCTCTTGCCTACGCCGAATGTATAGCGTCCCAGGTAGTAGTCCCCAATTCATTTTGTTTAATGTTACATGTAGACTGAATTGCATACAACGATAAGAATATTAGTCATGAAGATGTACTTACATACCTCGATATTCGATTCATCAGACCAAAGAATCTTCGACCACTTCTCGATTGTCCAATTTTCATGTTGTTTGGCCCATAAATACCGCTTCTTTTTATGAGCGTCAGTTAAAAGCGGTTTACGTCGCGCTTTACACCCTCGTAAACCAACACACTGGAGACGCCTTCTCACTGTTTCGCAGAAACTGTTACGCGATAACGCTGTTTCAGTTCACTGGCGAGCTGTTTCGACGATTTTTTCCTATCACTGAGAGCCAGTCTTTATAAAATTCTGTCTTCTCTAATCGAGGTACAGGGTTTTCTGCCACTTTTTGGTCTGTTGACAAACGACCCACTCTCCTGATAGCGACTAATAGTTGTACGGACTGCACATCGCCAACATTTTTTTTGCAATTGCAGCTACTGATAACTTCTGGGAATGCAGTAGCACTATTTGGGCGCGTTCCCCTACCGACAACTCTCGTGTTTTAGGCATTTTTCTTCAACAAATAACTGACACAACGTGAAAAAATAGGATAATCTAATTGATCTCTACCACAAACTCACAAACGCACGTTGCTCACACACTGCTAGAATGAGACTAAATTTCTAAAGTCCACAATTTCCCCTTTCCACCTATTCTTTTCAATAGGGGATTAACTAGGGTATTCAAAAACGCATTTTTGTAAATACCATTAACTATTTTTACGGTTAATTTCCGTCAGACTTGCATAATACCGAGAATAAGGGTTTTTACCTGGGGTGTCTAATACATCTGAGCATGGTTGTATATTAGTATCATTGCTTAAGTTTGAAATTAACTTAGATTTGTGAATAAAAATAATGTTTAAATAGGTTCAGGGGTATTTCGATTAAAAAATCAACTTTAGTGATATTGTTTATTGATTTCAAATTCAAATATTGGCGCATACACATATATATATATGCATGCATATACTTTAACATATATATGCATATATATACGCATCTAGTGGAGCCCAGGAAAGTGTTACAATATAGATATAAAAAAAATGAAATAAAAATACATAAAGGGTTTTCAATAATTAGAAAAAATTTAACCCTGGTTCATGAAAAAGAAGCTTAATCTATAAAAGATACTAAAATATATACTGATTGAACGAATCAAATAAAACAGATACGAACAGAACTAAAATTAAACATTTCTAATAGAAAAGCCTAATAAAAGGAATTTCAAGGAATAATATAATAACGACAAAGAACCTTAAATCTAGATTATTTCTAAATATGTCTTGTATATCTTAACATAGAAACGCTACTTTTTCACTAAACCATGTTGAAACATGAAAAGAAAAAAGAAACTTTGACATTTTCACGTGATTAATGAATGCACATTCGATGTATACAGTGTGAACGATCTAAAATGAATTAGTTACAATACAGTGATACAATTTAGTCAGCGTTTTAGGCGGTATGACAAACAACACGCGAGTGAATGAGTAATTGAGACATTGTATGACTGTATCTCTCCCCTACACACTTCTTTATAACAAGCAAATAAATAATTTATAATGAAATGAACAAATAAAACAAATTAAGATTATGACTATGATGAACGCAAAACGTGTAAGGTCCTTAAACTAAATCATCGTAGATGGAGCACCTGCATAATCAATATAGACACAAAAGAAAACGAAGATAACTACTTCGTTCGTAGTTCACTAAACGCGTTATATATTCCACCCAATCGTAATTAAATACATTTAACTTTTTTTTATGGATAATAAAAACGTCAATAGAATTAAACAATAACTACATGAAACCTTAAATAAGTGAATACAAATGGTATTTTTATTACAAATTCCGTACTCTTTAAAAAGATCTCGATATTATCGAAACGTTCGACAAATTCGAAAACAATTTCGACATATCTTTCACACTATAAAAAAATGACCATTAAATCATATTTAGCAAACATCGAATTACGTTTATATTGCTCCATTTCGTATTTGAATACATCAAAGCTATTTTCGAAATTTAATATTGGTGTATACTTAGTGGAAATGCTTACGAATTTCAACAGCCTTTCATGATTTCGAAGCAGTTCTGGTAGTTTTCGTAACGAATTCAACAACGTTGACGATGTTGGATTAAAGTGTTCCTGTGTCGTTGCAGTTGTCGAAACTCTTTTTGCAATTATAGGAGTCGCTATTTTTAGGAAAATGTGATATGATACCGACAAGCCTACACACATCGGTATATGTAGGATATATATCGCGTAAGTGACTTTGTTTAAAAATACTGAAATAAAATTGAACAGAATATGAATCCAAATGTCGTTAGATGTATTTATACATAAATATATAGATACGTATATACAGTAGCATGCAGACAATTAGCACAAAAATTGCCCGCGATGGGAATTTCCGCCGAAAAATTTCCAAATAGGAAATCCAGTAACTTTATACTACATTACTTGTGAATATGGTCCATAAGTATTAATGCACTTTACAGCGAGAAAGTTTAGAACTTGTCCTCTAACAAAGTGGCACAAGATTAGTGCAATTCTGAATTTTGTAAAAGGACGTATTGGCAAATTTCCCATAAAACAAACCGGACCAATTTATTTATGTAAATATCGCCATATACAGATGACAATCTTCCAATTACATATTCGTTCATACACCATAACAACTCGAGCATGCTACCACAATTTACAAAGTGTTAGAGAACAAAAATTCGAAGTTTTAGACTATCTGGCTTAGCGCGGAATACGCATTTAGGTACATACTTTTGGATAAGGTTGCAAAACGTAAACGACATATGAGACAGACGGAAATAAAAAACGAGATTTTAAACGACAAATCATGTATTCAGAAGGAAAAAAAAGAGTTGCGGTCAATTTTGTTAAAACCTGAACAGCATGCGAGGTTTCTTGTAATGAAGTCAGTGAATCCCAAGTACACAATTAAGTGTTAACGATGGGGAACGTAATGTGGAAATTTGGGGTTGCATAAGGTCCAATAAAGTTGATGAGTTCATGTACACAGATATCCTAGAAAACACGACGCTTTATGTACATTTTCCGATTGCGTGTCTGTTAACCACATACTGCCAGATTAAGAAACTAAAAATTGAAAGCTTCCATTGAAACGGCGTGAACCGAGTTATTACAAATTTGATGCCATATGCTGATGTCAATATTACTACTACGTTGCGCTGAATGGAAGAAAAATCGAAAGGCTTTGATTGATTGGGGGGGGGGGGGGCACCGGCGAAAAACCTTCAAATTTGATAAATTCAGGATAACAGATTTCATTAATTTCAAAGACTTTGAACGGTTAAAAGTAAACTACCGACTAGGTACATAATTAGGATATGCTTGAAATGTCAAAAAGTTAAAAACAAATGTTGGTAACATGAAATGATACGAAGTGAATGCGCTATTTACTTGCACGCCACTGCATATTTATACATATATGTGGATAGGTATAAAGTCAAGTATATTCTAGTCAAAAATTAACGGCTTCTTATACATATACATATTATATATATAATACAATAACAGAAAATACAATTCACATAAATTAGGCGATTTAAAAGTAAATAACCATTTAACACTCGGTATGCATATATATTGCGCACGTGGGTTTTTGCAGAAAAAATTTTTTTTAAATAAGAATTTTAATTCAAATGTAAGTGTGAAAAACGCGTTCTATACAAAACTACCGGCATCTCAAATATGTATGTATTATGTATATAATAAATACAAAAACCAAGGACACCATTAATTCACTTTCTTCTTTATTTTATAAACGTTTGCAATATTCGTTTTATTGAATGGAACGGTCATCAAATTAAACGTATATCTTCAGTTATTAATATTATTATTACTTTCTTTTTATGTTTTTCTTTAATCTATTATTAATTAAGTCTTTGAATACTGAAATCAATGTACAGATCGATATATGTGTAATATATATATATCAGCAGGTCAGAATTGCACAGTACTAGGAAACATCTACTGTATACATACAGTCTTACCAACGGTACGGGAATTAAATATTGATAAGTGGAAAAAAAAAATAATAAATAATGAGAAAAAAATAAATTATGTTTTTAAATGAAAAGTTCCCTTATACAAGCCGTCAATCTAAATTTTTACAGGATACAGCACTTACAGTAGACTGAGATTAGCTTACGACTCATTTTGCTTGTTTTTTTTATTTACGTTTATCGTGGTGTATCCCTTTATTAGTTTGGGCCTGTTGTTTTATAACCAATTCTGAGCTACTGTGTTAGCCTATTTCGCTTTTTGCCCATGAAAGCGAAATTGGAGGCACCAAATTATATTCTGTTGTAGTGCAAGCAATAAATAACAAGAATTACAAGACTACGTGACATCATTTCATATATGAATATTTATACGGTTTATTTTTTTAAATTATTTTGAATATGTTATGATATCACATACATTTTTAAACTACCATAATTCTTCGTTATAAATGCGCTACATGGCCGCATGGAGCTTTTTTTTTTTTGAAGAAAATGAATTTTACCAAAAAAATCCTGTACCAACTCTTATTTTGTTTTTTTTTGCGTTTTTTTTCCTTTTTTTGTCAATTTTGCTTACATAATCTGTCGTATATTTACTCACTACCGAATGCAATTAGTACGCTGATTCAGAGAAATCTGTTTCTATTTTTTACCGCCATTCTGAGTCAATCCAGCTTTGGTGTTCACTTGGTGCTTGACCCTGAAACATTTCAAGATATGAAAGCGGCTAACAGGCACAATACTAAATACATTTCAAAATTACACCATCGTCGATGGTGTAGTAGTTTGCGCGTCCGTCTGGAGAAGTAAAAGTAATAATTTCGTATGTAAATACCTAACTATGAACTTCGTTGAAATATCTGCATCTCAAATGAAATTTTGCATCAGCTTGGATGGTGTAGTGGTCTTCACATCCGTCTAAAGATCGGAAAGGTTCAAGGTTCGAATCTAATTCGAATATATTTTTTTTCAAATAAAAAGACTCATTATATTGGGTCTGGGAAAAAGTTCGTGGCGTTTTTCCCGATAGATGGCATTGGTTGCCGATAACTAAAGAACAACAAGTCACAGCAACACCACCGACGGCTCGTTTTTTAGATGACCTTCCGAACGTTAGTTTGAGCGTAGAAACATTGTAATCGGTGCAGTGGTTGGAAAGTTATTCGCACTTGAAAATGGAGAAGAATAATGAGAAATTTCGCTATATTCTGCAATATTATTATGATAAGGGGAAGAACGGTGCGCAGGCTTGTGATAAAATTTGTGCTGTGTACGGTGAAGGTACTTTATCGAAATCTGTTGCGCGGAAATGGTTCGCTCGCTTTCGTTCTGGAAATTTCAATGTGAAAGATGAGTCACGCTCCGGTCGTCCAATCACTGAAAAATCTGATGAAATTCTTGAAAAAGTCCAACAAGATAAGCATATCAGCAGTGTCGATATTGGCATGGAGCTAGGCATTGACCACAAAACTGTTTTGAACCATTTACACAAAGCTGGTTACAAAAAAAAGCTTGACGTATGGGTTCCTCATGAGTTGAGCGTGAAAAACATGATGGACCGAATTAACATCTGCGATGCGCTGCTGAAACGGAATGAAATCGAGCCGTTTCTGAAACGTTTAATAACCGGAGATGAAAAATGGATTACGTACGATAATCGGAAGTGTAAAAGATCGTGGATAAAGGATGGTGAGCCGTCACAAGCGTTCGCTAAGCCAACATTGACGCCAAAAAAAGTGATGCTGTGTGTATGGTGGGACTGGAGGGGAATCGTCCACTACGAGCTACTTCCAACTGGTCAGACGATTGATTCTCAACTCTACTGTGCACAACTAGAGAGATTACGCCAGGCGATTGAAAGAAAACGGCCCGAATTGATTAATAGGAAAGGTGTTGTCTTCCATCATGACAACGCCCGACCACACACTTCTTTGATGACCCGTCAAAAATTGAGAGAGTTTGGTTGGGAAGTTTTGATGCACCCACCTTACAGTCCGGATATAGCACCCTCTGACTATCATCTGTTTCGATCTCTGCAGAACTCTCTCAATGGAATTAAGTTGGTTTCAAAAGAAGCCTGTGAAAACTACTTGATTCAGTTTTTCGACCAGAAACCACAGAAGTTTTTCACCGATGGGATCATGGATCTACCAAAAAAATGGCGAAACATTGTCGATAATAATGGAGCATATTCGGTTTAAATGAATTCGTCCACGCGCCATGCGGGGACCAGTTGAATTTTACTGAAAAAACGCCACGAACTTTTTCCCAGACCCAATATATTTCAACAGCGAAATGTTAAACAAAACTTGAAATAAAAAAATTCGTCTCATTTAAACGGTGGTAAAAGTAGTATTAACACGCCGAAAAACGTCTCTTAATATGTCAATACCGTACAATATTGAATAATAAAGGTTTTACAATCGAAAAGTAATATCTAGTCATTCTACCCATTCACTCTGTATATATGTTTGCACATAAACTTATGTACACGTCCTGTATATGATTAAAACAAGAAAATTTAGATCCATTTCTTTTTATCGCACTGCATTAACTTACCCATCATTAATAGTCTCTTTACACGGAGCAATGGTATCAAGACCCAATTCGGATAACACATTCAAAGCTTCTAACGAAGCCTTCTCATGAGAAGCTTCTGTTGTAGGACCTTCTCCATGACAAACCTGTGGAAGGTGTACAAAAATTACCAAGCAGTTACATTAGATATTTTCGTTGGCATACCTGTGGTGGGTTCGTATTTAGTGAAACCAATGTAAGATACTGTTCGTGGTTCGCTTTCGGAAAATCGGAAAACTGAACGTGTATATTCATCAACTGAGCCAAATAAAGCAATTTATCTTTAGATTGCACGCCCTGCGGCGGCGAGGCTGACACTTTATTGATCACGACCTTCTTTTCATTTCCGTTTGTGGTAGCTGAATTGTCATTCATATTTTTCGATTTCTGAAATATTTTAAGCATGGACAAATTCGTTTCGTCCTTTTTGTTGTTAAATCTGTTTACCTGCATAGTAACCGATTGGTCTCCGACTAACAGTAAACCAGGTACAAGCTGCCTACCACAACTACCTCCAACTGGTGGGTCTGGTTTCTCTTCTAAGAACGTTACTTTACGTGGTTTTTCCACGTTTTCAGTTTCTTTTTCCGTCTGTAATAAAAGAATAGGATACGTTTTCTCATGCAATAGTATTTATTCAATACATACTGAAGGACTATTTATTTTCTTTTGTACATTTGGTGTACTTAAACCATCGGTTTCTTGTATATAATTTACATTGTTTATCTTATCTCTCGGCCAAATGTAAACGTTATTCTAAACAAAATAAAATAGAAAAAAAAAGTAATAAAAAAAAATTTTAAGGTGGAAACGGAGTATAAAAAACATAAATGAATAATGAAAGACTACTTGCCTTGGCAGTTGCTAAAACTACGGGCTTTAAAGGTGGTGTCGCGTTAGAATTCGCGTATCCTAAAGCATTGAGTAATGCCTGGGCGGCGCTACGCTTTGCTATTTTTTTGTTTGGGCCTACACCATTGCATGAAATACCATTGACGGATGCTTGAATGACAAATTCTCTGCGGCGAGGTGCTCCACGTTCCTCGATTACCTTTAAGTAATACAATCAAAACTGTAATTTCCAATCATTTAGGGCCTTACTAAGATCTTTTCTAATCTTATTCTCTATTCAATTATTTACAATATTGTACAAAAGAAAAGGGAGTATGGACTTCAAAGGTGTTGAAACATAACTTTAAGAGCGAACATAAATTCCGGAAAACTCAGTCGTGGTCAGGGAAGTCCCGGCCACTAATAAATCTTTAATATATACAAGGAAAGGCGACAACGAAGGAAGAAGTTACTGAAGAAATATGAACAGCAAAATATAGATTACTTTCAACGACTACTTAAATATTAAAAAAATAAATAATGAATTTACCGTATAATCAGGTTCCTTTTCTCTATTGGCTTGCTGTATTTGTATCAAACGGGAAATCGGATTTATTTCTTCGGTGTATTCGGATGTTTTATCCGCATTCACCTTAATCAAGTTCCTCGTTTTCTTTTTATTGGCCACCCGTTTCTTCTTTAGCTGAGTGTTATTTGTGACGTTCGGCAAAGGAGGAAATTTGGCCAATTGCTCGAGCATCTTTTCGGCGGCCCGTTTCTTCGATTTCTTTTTACCGTTGCCCTCACCCTCGACGACCGTCTCACCGATCTTACATTGGGTAACGAAAACTTTCATGTGCGGTGGTCCTTTTTCGCTCAACACTTCGAATATAACGTTCAGATGGCGTTTTAAGGCAATCTCGTGGACTAAGGATATCGGTGATTTCAACTCTGTATTTACTTCACTCTGGCAGTTCTCTACCGGTTGTTCTAAAAAAGATGATTAGAAACAACACAAAAGTCAAAATATCGATGTATTTTGTAACAATTTCTGTTCATTGTCAAAATTGCAAGTAGACAATACATGCAGTTCCCATCAAATATAAGTTGCAGTGGCAATTAAACAAAGCTAGTGCTATGAGGTTGGTGAATTATAGCCTATCGTTAAATCATCAGATGTTACAGTTAACATAAGAATGTAACCTTCGTAAATTCAATTTATCTACTTCTTAATCCATCATATTCTCTTTCGAATCACCAAATGTTATTCTATTGCTATTAATAACACTGCTATATATACTTGATAGTAACTGCATATTTATTTAAAATTGGTGTATATTAAAATGTAGCGACAAATTGGTCATGTAGTGGACTGGTCAAACTCAAACGAAGTCAATGCTTTTTGCATATCAAATCATAGGTTTGAGAAAAATGACTACACCCTTGCTACTCTTGCTGTATACATTTTCCCAAATAATCTACAATAAATTAACTTCTTACGAATTAATATTTCAATTTGTTTTTATTAAATACCGTTCTAACGCCTATACTTTCTGAAATATTTAACATTTTCCTTATATTATGATATCCCTGATATTTAAACCACTTAGGGACTAACATTTCAATTTGTTCTTACAGAAGAGTATTCGACTGTTTGCTTTTGAAACATTTTCTATTATGACGAATGCTACAGATTCCTAAGCACAGGCTCATAGAAAATATTTAACAAACCATATACACACTAACAAGTATTTTATATTTTAGGTATGTTAGAAAATTTTGTGGTACTTTTATTTCACAGAAGACATTAAGAACCGGTCGATGCAAACTCAAAATTCATAATGCAGCTGACAATCTGTGCTGTATTTGCAAACCAGAAGAATGCTTGTCGATAAAGTTTATTTGAAATATTTGTTGTGCGATTTATTGCAGGAATTTTGATAAAATCCGTAATACAATTTCAGAAAATGTTCACTACTTATTTTCAAATATTTCTCGACGATTGCGCTCCATTAAATTCCACAGTATTCTCTTTTGATGTAAAGCCGGTTGCATCAAGAGAAAATACCAAGGAATTTAGTGGGGTAAACAAGGTACTTTTCATTATAGACTTTTGCAGCTGAATAAGATTAATTTAAAATCCGCAATACTTATCAGATTGCGGATTTTGAATGTAATCCGAGGGCTGGTTTTGTCTCATAGGGATGGAATTGTGTTTCAGCATGAAATTAGCCGCGAAACAACTCTAAACAAGCATCTCAAACAATTTCCAAATCAGTGGTATTCATTGGCTGTCCAAAAATTTGTTTTATTTAAAAAAAAATACGACAAAACTTTGCAACAGACCTAATATTTTACGCAATAAGGCGATTATCGATATAAGGGACACTGCCTGAAAATGATTATTCACAAAATAAACTTGTGGACAAACGCTTTTTTTTTAACAAAAGATTGGCACATTATGTTTACCATGTGATGGTTCTTCATTAGACCTCCCCTCTTCGGCATTTAATCGTTTAATGTCTTCGATGGCTTTAGCAGCAGCATCGTGCCTAGCAGCTTGAACAGTCATACCAGTACCAGAATACTCGCGATCAGCAATTCGCAGAAGTACGCTACATAGCTCACCATTATTATGTTGAAATCCGGGCTTAAAGTGATTGTAATAGCGGTTATCATATTGGCCGTAATGTCCACGCATCTGATGACCCCTGCGCATATCACAATTGTATCTGGGCTGATTTTGCGGGTTAAATATACTATGTCTCGGATAGAAACCACCCGGTTGCGTCATATATGGCTGGAAAAAAGAAATTGAATATTTTTTTAAAATTTTGACCACCATCGCAATTGTAATTGCAAAAAAAGTAAAAATATATACCTGAGGATGATGTGGAGGTCCATTTTCAACGATATAAACTGTCCTTTCACCTCGTTTCATAGCTAATGCATTTAGTTCGACTGTTGGTGTCACCATGCCGGAACCACCGCTCCTCAAGCCCTGTCTACTGTTTCGTGCGGTTTTCGGTGGTGGATGCTTCAGTTGCGTTTTGGCTAGAGCTTGTGCAGCGGCGGAATGCTGCGCCTTCTTTATACTGGGTCCCTCGGCTTCATATTCTTCATTATCGAGTTTTAACGTAACGGTGAAAATCTTTTTATGAGCAGGTCCCTGCTCACCAGTTAGTCTATACTGATGTTGTATCTTGTTGTACCGTGCGAGCTCGTTCACTAAGCACATTGGCGTTTTCTCTTTTATGTTTGTCAAATTGGGCATGGTTGAAGAAGTAGTAGTGTTTGTTACCTGGGGCTGCTGTTGTTGCTGTTGCGGTTGATCTTGATTTAGATCAGGTTGTTCCTCACTATTCAAATTATGAGCATGGGCATCATAATATACTGAAAATCGAATTGTAATTATTAAAAAAAAAAAGCTATTTACTACGAACTTGATAAACGAATGAAAACTAGAATATTTAACGTGTTGTTTGTATCTTTACCTCGTGTTATATTTACAAATACGCGCAGGTTGCTACTATGAGGTTAGAATTCATTAAATTTACCGCTTTATAAAATATAAACACGAAATCAAAAAATTTCGGAAATTAGTTTTTAATGAAACAATATCTAAACTTGACACACAGTACGGGATTATAAAAAGTAGTTTGATTTTATTTTTTTCGAACTTAAATAATCAGTTAGACGAACTAACCCTAAAAATTAAATCAGGGTGTACACAAAACGCTAAAATCTATGCAATTGCCGCTTTCTTAAAAATAAATATGGCCGACGATTAAAACTAAAAACCGTTTTAATTATTTGCATGTTTTTCCTGGGTTACTAAGATTATGAACGCCAAACATAAAATATTAAAATAAAACATGTAAAATATAAGATTATCATGAAATTATACAATATAATTAAATATTAGAAAGTAATTAACCAAATAAGTTTACGACAAAGCGGGAACTTCGAATATTTAAATTTTTGAAATATTTTATACAGAACACTTCTTTTGTAAATAATTTTTGCATATTTTGGTGAATATACTGCAAAATTACAAACTAAGATGTTTTGTTTAAAAAAAACTTAATGAAAGGTAAATAAACATAAATTCTATGGCAGTTGGAACAACTACTATACATATGTGATTACAAATAAAAGCACAACATTGTAGAAATTACCTGGAACTGAATTTGATTTTGGCTGCTGCTGTTCAGGATGTTGTTGAATTGGTGCAACTGCTGTTGTAGTTATTAATGTAGGCCCAGGCATCGAAACAAGAACGCCTTTTCATACATAAACACATTTAATTGTTAAAATACATGAATTTATTAAAAGCTTACGCACCTGAATGAGGTGAACCCGGAACAGTCATCAACATTCGTTGAGCTGGCTGTGCTATTTGTGGCATATTGATCCTAAAAAGATTTTATTGTTGTAAAATGTAATTGGCCGCTGTTAATATTAAATGTTTAAAGAAACGTATAACCTCAATCTTTATGATTTCTAAATTTACATACCTATTGTTCCTCTGCATAGCTGTTGGTGGAACATGGTGTTCAGGATGTCTCATCATTCTAAAATCGTCAAGTTTAACTTGTATCTGCCAAAAGGGAAAAAAATTTTTTTGTATTACTATAATGTAATATGCTCATATTTATAAATTTAAAAGGGAGGAGCGGAAGAGGACCGGTAAGAATTAATCATCATATATAGACCATATTAATGCTTACCACTTTTATATATTAATCTTTCACTAAAAGACACTGTATAGAAGTATTTTTAATATACAAATAAACAAACACCACTACTAAATCTTTGAAATACGTTGGCAAACAATAAAGAAAAATTAGTACCTAACATGCGGCCATGTTAAGATCAGTTGCAGTTTATTTACAGGGTAGACAAACTTATGACGATAATTATTTCAATACAGTACAACTACATTAATGTGCGAAGAAATTAAATAGAATTGCTTTTTAGAAATGACAAGTATTAAGATATAAATTAGGCAAAATGTTGTTAGTACATTTAAATAAATCACAAAAACAAATCCTATAAGTTCGTAGATATGACAACACTCCGTTTAAAGCAGGAGGAAAGGTAAAATTATTGGAAAATGTAAATTTAAACGTAAATAATTGTTTTTATATGAATTATTGTATTTAAAAATAAATAAACAAATACATATAAATGATTACAAATAAGATGCATATGCTTTTCAGAACATATTAAATAGACTTGATAATACATGATTTAGATAAACCCAACAAAAAGATTTTTGCATTTACTGTATTAAACGGTAGTTGAGTATTGTTTATGAACGTATTTTTGATTTTTTCATCTATTCCTATAGAGGATCTGAATTTAAAACAAGTACAATATTGCACTTTTATTCTTTATGGATTTTATTTTTATTTAGACTTTGATCTAATTAATTATTTACACTTTTTTCCAATAATCATATAAAACAGGATTATATTAAATAAAAAAAAAATATTTTTTAAAAATTTTATTGTATTTACAAAAGATTACATCATATATTTTGCCTGAGCGTTTTCTATAGAACTAGTTACATTTCTTGTTACCTCTTCTATTTCTAAGTTCCTTCCTTGTCTTCTGCTGCTACCTAAATTATGCAAATCATGCCAGAAATTTACTTTATGTCGAGCGATAGATTTTAATATTAATACTGTAATATAACAAATAAAATACGCACTGAAATACAATGGAATATACCACAATTTTCGTCCTAAATAATAATAACTGTAATGGTTATTAACACGTTCTTCTGGGGCTTCGGTTGTTGTAGTGGTCGTCGTCGTTTTTATTTCATGATAAACAGGATGGTGGTCGTAATGATAAAAGTCAGGATAATGATACCCATGCTCCTTGGGATCGTGGTCTAAATACTCCGGCAATTTTGGATAACCGTTTCCATTTGACATTTGCTTCGGCATATCCATATATCCATTATCGTCAGCAGATTCATTATCACCTCCGTTATTGCCTCCATTTGAATCACCGTTCATAGGTTGTTCGTGCTGGTAATGGTAATTAGATGGTGGGTGATCTTGATATGGTAATTCGACCGGCCCTGGTGGTCTCACAGTATTCACTATTTGCGGGCCATAATCTTGATAATTATGTGGTTTATAATCATTATAACTTTCGTGCGGAGCTTTTAGCGTAGGTACTATTTCCGGTCCTGAACCGGAATCCTCAGAAGAACTCTCTTTGCCAGGAGCCATCATAGAATCTTCCGAAGGCATATCATCTGGAGGTGCATAAGGAAATCCAGGATAACCATTATTTCCATTTGTAGGTTTTGAAGTTTCACCATTAGTCGGTTGATACGAATTCATAGGCGAATATATCGTTTCATCCGTCTCCTTTCCTTTATTTTCATTCATCATCGGACTATACGAATCAATGGGAGGATAGACAGGACTCTGCATATCTTCACCGTCATTTGCTGGCACCGGTGGATTATAGGAGTCGTAAGAAGAACTATATGAGTCTCCAGGTTTGGAATCAAATTCTTGATTCGATTCGCTGGGAGGCATATAATCCGATGATTTGGTGTCTTCGCTTAATTGATCGGTTCCTTTAAAAGTCGGAAATGAATCAAAAGGCGTTCCGTATACAGGTGAAGGTTTAGATGATCCACTACTAGAAGTTTGGTGCTTCTTTGGATGTACATGAAGATAGTCGAAATAAGGTCTTGGATTGAATCTGTCTTGTACTTCGCCTTTCGCGGGAAAATATTCGGAACCTCCGTGACCTAGTCTTGAAGGTTTGGCCGTGTAATATGGGACTCTACTGTTTAAATTTTGACCACTAACTATTTTTGCATGAGAACTGTAAAGAGAACAAATTACAAACTATCAAAAATATATACATTTATAGTAAATGATACCTTTGAGTATATAACGACATACCCCTGCTTCTAGCTTCATTAACTGACGGTGCTTTACTACCAAAATTTGCTACTTTAGCGTAAGTTGTTAAAACTGACGTTAAGTTTTGGGGTAAATTTCTCGCAAACATAACATTAACGAACATTATAGTCAAAGAAATACTCCGATAACACATTTTGATTTTACGAGATCTTTCCGATAACTGAATCTATGAAGAATTTTGAATCAACTGCGTAATCATTTCCTACGTTACAAATATCATACATCCAGGTGATAATTATTTCGCATTATTGTTACAGTTACTCGTTTCTTTACTTTTAGTTTGCCCCATTTTTGGATACCGTTGCTTACAATATGTAAACAAGTAATTTACGTTATTTGTATCAATTAAATAACAATAAATATGTTATATGTCAGATAAATATAGGTCAAGTATGTGTTTGCGCATTTTTTCAATAAAGTGGAATAGTTGTTTTACATTTTTTATCATTCCCCCATATTTTCGAATAATTTATTATGAATTATACCCCATTTAACTATTACGTAAAATTGGTTGCCTATCACATCAAAAATAATTATGTTGTATAATAAAGCCAATTTAAATTAATTATTATAATTGCATTAATAAATTTGATAATGTTTTTTGATAAAACTGCTACTGATAAATATAGAAAATTACATCGTTTAGTAAGAGGCGTGTTTGAATTTGGTTTCAGCAATCATTGATTTTAAATCAACAGAGGGGAGTACATTTACCAAAAGCACTTCTGTCAAGTGTTGCTAAATATTGAGATCATTTTCGTGAAATGCGGTGAAATGTTCGAAAAATAAAAAATATTTATAAGCAATGGCTATGTACAAGGGTTTCCGGGTGCTCGAGAAATCAAAACCACCTAGTCCACACAGTATTTTATTAGAATATCGCGGTAAAGAAAATACATTACTCTTTGAAAGTCAAGCAGTTGCCGTTTTATGTAAGTAATAATTAAAATTAATTGATTATTATGTTTTGAAACTTAAAAAATTATATATTTCTATGCAGCAAGTCAAGAAACTGAAGCAGTTAAAAAACAATACACAAAAATATTAGATGCATATGGTTGTCTTGGTGTATTACAATTAAATGCTGGTGAAAATACCGTTCTTTATTTGATTATGATAACAGGATGTTTTTCTGTTGGAAAAATAGGTGATACTGAAATATTTCGCATAACACAAACACAATTTATACCCTTACATTATCAACAAAGCGAAGACCGTATTGTAGAGGTACCATTTTCATTTGTCAATTAATAGTACATTAATTAATTGATGCTTTGCTCAGCAGGTAAGAAAACTTCTTAATTCAGGTACCTTTTATTTTTCTTGGAATACAATTAGTGCACCTCTGGATTTAACATTATGTGCACAAAGAAGGCAAAAAACCACCCAAACAGATCATCGATTTTTTTGGTAAGAATCCAGTACTTGTGCTAGTTTGAAATATGTATTTACCACCACATATTTTAGGAACAGAATGCTCTTTGTTCACTTAGTTCATTTTGGAGTGGATTGCAGTTCTTGGTTAGTAAAAGCAATGTGTGGATCAGTTGAAATACGTACTGTATATATAGGACATAGAAAAGCATTGGCTGCTGTTATATCTAGACTAAGTTGTGAACGTGCTGGCACGAGGTAAAACAGTACTCTTATAGGAGTATTGAAGAGCAACTTAAAACAATTTCTTTATTGTAGATTTAATGTTAGGGGAACAAATGATGAAGGACATGTTGCAAATTTTGTTGAAACCGAACAAGTCATATTTTTAGAAAATGAAGCCACGTCCTATTTACAAACTAGAGGTTCTGTACCATTATTTTGGGAACAACCGGGAGTACAGGTAATATCTTCCCAGCATTTTTATATTATTGATGTTATATTTGCGCAAAAACAAAGGAGATTCCACCAACAAAGTAAGACAAAAAAATGATTACATATACTTTTTACTCTGACCTAATTTTAGCATTATATTTTATAGATTATGAACAAAAAACATATTTTTTATTTATTTAAAAGCCACATTTTTACATGAAATCTATAGACAACTAACGAAGATCAAACGTTAATGTGTTTGCAGGTTGGTTCTCACAAAGTAAAATTGTCAAGGGGTTTTGAGGCGTCAAAATCCGCTTTTGACAGACACATAAAAATGGTAAAGGAAAGATATGGAAAACAAGTTATCGTTAATTTATTAGGAACTAGTTTAATAGGTAGTAAAGAAGGTGAAGCCACTTTAAGTCAAGAATTTCAGGTATTCTTTAAAATTACACTAATTTACGTATTTATTTTAATGAGTAGTTTTATATACGTGTGTATATATAGAGGCACCATAATGAATCCGATCATAGCGATATCCCGCATATAGTTTTTGATTACCATCAAGAATGCAGAGGTGGGAATCAAACGAATTTATCAAAGCTTAAAGCCAAAATAGGACAATATTTGGACGAATTTGGTTTCTTCCATTCTGACAATTCATCAGTTTATAGTTTGCAAACTGGTACATTAAGAACTAATTGTTTGGACTGTTTAGATAGAACCAATTGTGTGCAGACCTTTCTTGGTTTGGAGGTAAAAAAAAATTAAGTGCAAGTGTATATTTTAAACGAATAACTGGTGTTTTATAGGTGCTTGCCAAGCAATTACAAGTCATGCAATTAGTTGATAAAAAACAAACGATATCGCGTTTCGAAGAAGTATTTAAACAAATGTGGGTAAACAACGGAAATGAAATTAGCAAAATTTACGCGGGAACGGGCGCTATACAGGGTGGTTCTAAAGTATGTTGATAATTTCTCTGTTCCAAGATATTTTCATTTTCAATTTTATATATTTTGACGTAGCTTATGGATGGTGCTAGATCTGCAGCAAGAACGATACAGAACAATTTGCTAGATAATTCTAAGCAGGAGGCGATTGATGTGTTGTTAGTAGGTTCAACTTTAAGTACTGAATTGGCTGATAGGGCTAGAACACTGCTACCATATAATACTCTTCATGGTACATAAATACGCGTATTTTTAAATTGTAATTGGAATCGTAAGAGATAAGTTTTACGTCATAGATATTTTTTGTTTTTAAACATTAGCTGCATTGAATCTTATGGCAAATCACAATAACGTAGGGCTTACCTCTCATGATTTTTTACTTAGAAATATTAAATTACGTTTTAGTTAATAATTTGCTACAATTTTTAGCCCCACCTCATGTTTTACGTGAAATGTGTAAAAGGTACACGGAATACACTACACCATTGCAAATTAGGGTAGTCGTGGGTACATATAATGTGAACGGCGGCAAACACTTCCGTAGCTTGGTATTTCGAGACCTTTCTTTATCCGATTGGTTATTGGATAATCACTTTAAAGATAATTTAGTGGATCTGTCGCACGTCAACGATACCAATTCAGTACCAGTCGATATATTCGCTATTGGATTTGAAGAAATAGTAGACTTAAATGCTGCAAATATTGTCGCATCGAGCAGTGAAAATGCCAAAGCTTGGATGGAAGAATTGCAAAAAGTTATCTCTCGCGATAGACCTTACGTCTTAATATCGTACCACCAGCTGGTCGGAGTTTGCTTATTTTTATTTGTTAGACCAGAACACGTGCCCTACATAAGAGACGTAGCCGTTGATTCCGTTAAGACAGGTTTAGGAGGGCATGCAGGTACTTAAAATCCCTAAAATTCGGTCTTCCTATAATTTTTTTTCTTTCATAATTGAACAGGTAATAAAGGAGCAGCTGCTATCAGAATCGTTTTTCACGCAACATCTTTGTGTTTCGTTTGCGCCCACTTCACCGCCGGCCAATCCCAGGTCAATGAAAGAAATGAAGATTACGCGGAAATTACGAGAAAGATCAGTTTCCCCATGGTATAAATTTGGAGTTCGATCCAAAGGTGATAACAAAACTTTTACTTTTCAGGGGAGGACTCTAAATTCACACGAATACTTGTTTTGGTCCGGCGATTTTAATTACAGGGTGGACATGGATAAAGATGAAATGAAAGAGTTGATAAGACAGGGAGATTTTGAGACTATTTTGCAATTTGATCAACTGAAGGTATTTAAGGACTTAAAAGGGAAGGGGTTCGATCGTTGTCGTTAAAATTATTACCATTTTAATGGTAGTTTTAAAAAGATATAGACGTGGTCTCAAACTGGGACTGTAAGGCTTTCTTCTAATAGATACCGGAAATCTACAGAACTTCAAGATACGATAACACATCGGACTCCTTCCTCCTTTCCTATTAGATAAGAATTTTCGCTCTAGGAACGTACTTTTTTTAAGAAACAAAAAGAGGCTGCAAAAGTATTTAAGAATTTCATCGAGGGTGACATAACATTTGCTCCGACTTACAAATATGATCTGTTTAGCGACGATTACGATACCAGTGAAAAGTGCAGACAACCGGCGTGGACTGATAGAATACTATGGAAGAGGAGACCGTTGTTCCCTGATAACGCAATCGAAGAAAATCACAGACCGGGAAAATTAATCAATTATGGGAGAGCCGAGCTGAAGCAGAGCGATCACAGGCCTGTCGTAGCGACAATCGACATCGAAATTCACAAGATAGACCCCGAACGTAGGCAAAACGTGTTCTATCAAGTAATTGCGGATCTAGGACCACCGGACGGTACTATAATAGTTCAGTGTCAAGATCCACCGCAGAATGAAGATGGTTCTATAGCTGATGATAACTTAATGTTTGCTTTGTTACAAGAATTAGCGCAAATAGGTGAAGTAATTTTAGTCAGGTTCGTCGCCGATACCATGTGGGTTACATTTAGAGATGGGCAATGTGCATTGACAGCGGCAAGTAAAAAATTTGTTAGGGTAACAACGTTAATGTTTTATCGCAATCTTTTTTCATTAATTTCATAAAATTCATAGATATTAGATCATAATTTAACATTATCTTTGAAAACACCAAATTGGGTCGACCAGGCCAAAGAAGAAATAGGATTGTGTTCTAGTAATACCGTTCCCTTATACATATCGACAAATTCTGAATATAATTGTGAGTATTGTTGGCGCTTGCTCTTGTTTTGTCGAAAATACAGTACTCATTTTAGGCTTGGGTATTCCAGATGTAAATAAAACAAGCACCAGAGGTCCACCCAGCAGACCACCGCCACCTGCCGTAAAATCCTCCACCATAACTAAAGCCCCAAGGGTAAATATCTCTTTAACTAATTTTCATTCAATATTCTCGATATGTTCAATCATCAGGCTGGCGTTATAAGTATACCCACAAAACCGGTACCAGAACTTCCAATTTCGACCCAAGATGAAACCAGTATTTACGAAGAAATAAATGATGATGTAGTAAGTTGTCCCGAACCTCAAGTTCCTCCACCTCCACCACCTCGACCGGAGCCTATTGCCCAATCACAAACAGGACCGCCACCTGTTCCGGCTAGATCGGCCCCACCGCCACCATTACCGGCTCGACCACGCTAAAGTAACTACACGTACGTAGGCACATTTTTTTTTGTTTTAAGTTACTAGTCAACTTAAACTGGGAATGATTAGAAAATGTTCTGTTTCTTTCCAGAAGTTTTTTTTTAATTATTAAAAAAAAGATTAATTTTGTGAGATTCTCGAAATTTAGACAGATTCCTACGTGCATATTAGCGATGTGTATGGCTTTATAAACATGTAGTTATATGATAGAAAGCTTTGTTATCTTTTATTTTTTTAAATCGCGAACAATATGCAAAATAAATATTTCGATCCTAGATCTATCTATTATTTTGAGGTTGTCATTCCAAAATATTAAATTGAAATAACCTGCATTAAAGTATACTAAACGTAAAGTATCTTCTCTCAAAGTAAGTAAATGTTAAAATAATACCTACAATATTTTGCTAATCACTGAAGGTTGTCCCTTGCCACATTAATTTTCGAATTCTGTATACGTATTTCGACAACTAGGTTGTCATCATCAGCAGATAATTAAAAACCAAAATTTACAGTGCACATTTTGGTTCTCAACGGCACGGATCGCGTACGGAATTTGTTTTCGCCGTAGTTTACCAGGTGCGACACTTTTTAATTATCTGCTGATGATGACAACTTAGTTGTCGAAATACGTATACAGAATTCGAAAATTAATGTGGCAAGGGGTTATATATCAACCTTCAGTGATTAAGTGTATCAACCACAGGCTCCATCAAAATTACCTTCAATATTTTGCTACTAAAACATCGCTAATAAGTTCGTTTCAATCTGTATATCGAAATTTTAAAAAAAACTACTTAGAAGACTGTAAATTTAATTCCTAATATTTTATTATATTTATTAAATTTAATCCAATTCTATGAAATAGCGATTTTTTAAATTTATTTTTAATACGGCACATCTTCTTAAATAAATTTAAATTTTATTTATTAATTTTGGCTATCTTTTCTATTTAAACTATTTATTAAAGTATTTATTTGTAAAAATAAGCAGAATTATTTTATTGTGCATTTTTGCCATAATCTATTACGGAATGATTTGTATAAGTCCACGATTTCTTAAATTAAATTCGTAGTAGACTAAGTTATCAAAACATATTTAACTGGATTATCTTCGTTTTTATATTAATATTATACAGTTGTGTTTATAAAATGTTATCAATAACGTGATCTTTTCTGTGAAAAAGATAGTGTAATTTGATAAAATATTCCAAGAAATCTACGTTTTCATCAGCTCGAACTAATAATTGTTTACAGCTGGAGATTAGCAACGAAGTCCTTATTACATCATCCTCACATTATCATTTTAAAATTTCCTTTACAATTTTACAATTCAAAAAAAATTGAATACAGGTCGGACCAGAAATAGCTTACCTGTTTTGTAATTAAGGTAAAGGTGGTTGATATAATTAAATAGATTTTGGTTGTTGATTAGGTAACTCGTTAAATAAAATTTAAAAAAAACTATATAAAAAATAATTAGTTTAACTCTTTTACCCTTATGCATGTGAAAATATTTAAACCGAGTCTGTAGTTTCTTTCTAAAAGTCCTTCCATCTTTTTGTACAAGGATGGCATGATAAATACCCGTGTTAAGGAATACAACGCAATTTTTTTAAACCATCCCAATAATATTTGTCGAATTCTGTAAAATATATCTCCGTCTCGGCAATGAGCTCTTCATTTGACGTGAACCGCTTTCCACCTAGTTATTTATTCAAGTTTGGGAAAAGAAAGAAGTCACACGCGTTCAAATCTAGCAAATATAGTAGACGGGATACCAATTCGTACCGTAAATCCACTAGTTTTATTGTTGCAATTGCTGATGAGTGGGTTGGAGCATTATCATAGTGATAGACTTTTTTCTTCGCTAGGTGGGGGCCTGTTTCTCTTTAGTTCAGCGTCATAGCAGTCCAATAAATCAGGATAGTACTGTCCCGTGATTGGCCTGTTTCTCTTTAGTTCAGCGTCATAGCAGTCCAATAAATCAGGATAGTACTGTCCCGTGATTGGCCTTCCCTTTTACCAAATTATCAATTAAGTTTATGCTTTGTAAATCGTAAAATATCGTCGCCATAACTTTTCCGACCGATGGAATCGTCTTCATCTTTTTTTGGTGCACGTTAGCCGGGAAGAATCCATTGTGTCGACTGACTTTTGGTTTCCAACGTGTAG
Organism: Dermolepida albohirtum; assembly: GCA_031893035.1. Lineage (NCBI taxonomy): Eukaryota > Metazoa > Arthropoda > Insecta > Coleoptera > Scarabaeidae > Dermolepida > Dermolepida albohirtum. Next base: position 79,601 of record JAVIWB010006075.1, read on the forward strand.
TGATGTATCAACCCACCCAACCCAACGTGTAGTGATGTATCCATGTCACACACTCGTATTGCGCTTAAACATGCTTTGAAGCTAGTCGTCAGCAGACGCGGCACCCACCTCGTCAATAGCTTTCTCATACTCAATTTTTGAAGGATGTTTTGCACACGTTCAATTTAGATATTCACCATATTAGGAATCTCTCCAACTTCTACCTGGCGGTCTACTATCAATATATATTTTGCACGCCTTTTCCCGTCAAAAAATAGAATCACTGACCAGTATTGTTCTTTTCAAGATTCCACAAATACATAAACTTACTTTCAATGGCTTTCAAAACAACGAAATTTTAACAGACGTCAACTAAAGAATAGTACTTACAATCTTTAATGTAGATTTTGACATAAAGTGCTATCTGTCCCCAAACACGAATACTTCTAATACCATCCTCGTATTACAGTCAACATTTATTCCAACTGTTTTCTCCTCACACTGTCTGTCCTAGTTCTTCCTCCTAAACTATATATAATCTGATATTTATATTTTTGCATTTTTATTTTATACCATCATTAAGTAGTGGCGTTATTGATTATATTTTATATAAACTGTACCGTTTATATTTAAAAAAAACATTCCATATATACAGGGTGAGTTTGATGAACTTGTGATATCAAAAACCGCTTAATGCAATGTAAAAATCTGCTGTTTTATTAGAAAGTTTTGATAATATAAATTGAGGGTACGGGTTAATTTCATTTTGTATGAAATAAAACAAAACTTTAAAGACATTACGGTTTTTATTGCCAACCTTCATGCGAATCCTGTATGTACACATTATTTTATTTAAGTATTGTTTAGCAAACGATTTTTTCTAATATAGTGAAGATAGTTTTTAAATTGTTTAAATTTAATTCCAGATTTGTTAGTATATCAAATCAAAAGTACTTTATATATACAGAATACTAGCATATAGTATAATTACTTGCTGTTGTGACAAAACTAACAACGCTATGTATCATTTCAGTAAACTCTTGTGTAATTAGTGTTACTCATTATATAATTGATGTAAAGAACAAAGTATTTGTGATTATAAACGTTAACGAAGGTAAAATTCGTTAAAATAAAACAAAGAACACCAATAATAAATTATAATACTCATGCACGATTACTAAAATGTAGATTTAGAGCTGCCAGTGAAACTATATTTCTAATGTGTGCTCGAATAAAATCAATTGGTATGATGTGATTATACTTCTCGCAGTATCCTGTATAGATGATATTATGGCTGTTAATAGAAATAAAATTGTTTCTTATTGTTATGTTATGAATTTATAAGAAAATATAATGCCCAATAGCATAAACAGTTAAAACCAAAATTGATAACCTTTTATTTTTAGACTGATATGAAACATAGAGAAAATTTAAGAAGGTTACACAACTATGAGGTTATTGTTCTTTGTTATTGGGATCGAAATGAATGAAATTTCCAATTGTTATTGTTTTTAAATAAAGGAATTGATCATATTTAACTATATTTAATATTATATTGAGCAAAAAAGAAATGTTAATATGCAATTTACATATTTATTAGTAGAAAAACAAATAGATGAAAAATATCTTTTCGAGTGTTATATGAAACAGTTGACATGTTATTCAATGTTTAACGTAAAAAAAAAATAAATTGCTTGTTTTATTTATAAATGTATATTTAAAAAATAAATGTATGTACAGTATATATACCTCTTTCTTTAATTTCCTGTTACTGTTCACAAGGAACATTTTGTGTTGAAGAAAAGGAATACATGTGTCGGAAGAATCGAATACTTTTCTCTTATAGATTTATGTCCCTTTGCACTACTTCATTAAGTGAAATGAACTTTTAAGTGTTACTTAAAGCCTTTAAGAAACAAGGCCTAAAAGTTAATCTCGACTTGATAAAGTGCAAATGAGTATTAGATTTTTGTTATGCAAAACTATTAAACTCTAATAAGTTATCTGCCATAAATCTTTTTAAGAAGATATATCCAGCAAACAGGAAATCTTAATCCTACTTTCATTTTAAATACATTAAATAGTATCCAAAGATAAGTTACGAGATAATTTTATATTAATAGTTATTGAAGTTAAAACATATGTTTTACAGACGTGTCAAATAAATATTTGCTTCTATTATAAAGCATCCAGTTTGTCACAATTTTGGATAAATTCATGAATATTTACTCCATAATAACATTCATTCTCATAATCAATCAGAGATTGCCTTACATTACACTGCGAAACACAAACTTCGTTGACCTAGATCTGACAGTTGTTTCTGACTAACTTTTGGCATCCGAATCCTAAAGACACCAGTTTTTGTCTATCACATCAACTTCTTAAGCTACAGCATACCCTCTCTTTGTCCCAAGTCATACAAAGGAAAAAATTACCAAATGTACTGTTCACAGAGAATTTTATTCATTCAAAGGCTGTATATAGTTTCAGTAAATTAAAATAGTAAAGTTCTTTTACCAAACAGCAAATATATATTAAAGTAAAAATTTTCGCTTATGACTTTTCCTGGTGTTCAATCTGTGAACAATCTTGCTTGATGCTCCAACAATAGTCAGCCAGCATATATACATCCCATCTTCAAATCTTAACCCTTTCAACGCGGGGTCTCTTTGACCAAGATGTCCCTCCCCATGGGGCGACAATTTTGCCTCTCAATAAACAAAACGATACTGAAGCGTACAAGAGTTTCTTTCGTCGGGATAGAAATAAGTAGGAAGGAGAAAGAACCAATGAACGGCGTCGTCTTGAAGGTGCGTCTGATCCCTCACATGAGGTACCGCCGCGTTGAAAGGGTTAATTAATAGTTTTTTCTCTCGTAGAAACAGAATTTTGAACTAATTTAATGGCGTTGAAGTCTCTAACGCCATTATGAAGTTAGACATCTACCATCTATATGCTACAGTTATAACAATAGGTAAAGTCCGTGCAAAATCGGAAGACACCACGCAGAAATGCGTTTTAAACTTAAAAATAAATAGGATTTGGATAGCAGTAAGATGGAACTATTAGAGATCACCTATTTACTCAAATTCAAATAATGCTCTTGTTTTGTATGTGTATTTGCTTGATATTTTGTCTTCTCTATCTCTTTTTAACTCTCTACATTTTTATTATAGACTAGCTTTCTTATACTTGGTTTTTCAGTAGTGGTTTAAGTGCAAGTTCAACTGGAGTCATGAAACTCTCAAGCTTAAACGAAAATTCTTGTTTAACGTGTAAATATTAGCAGTACTAAAAACAAGTGCCTTGGAAAATATGCAATTGATATTAGTAAACAGTTCAAAAAGAACCAATCCAAAAAAAAAAGCGCTCTGGCTTAGACTTTTGCAATAGTTCCCCAGTTTTTCCAGGATGCCGAGTTTGTACCGCGTCCCTGTTCAAGTTATCTCAAAACTGCTGTTGACGTATCGTAGCTGCACTTAAAGTTCACCAGATCTGGAAGAGTTTAGTGGAGTGTTGATCTTACAGTGTAGTGGTTTTGTATGGGAAATAGCCAACATGATAGTCATTGTCATGGAGACGCAAACGGTAACCGCCATCTTATAAAAAGGTTCGTGGTCTTCAGATAGGTAGGTAATTAAGTCAGTTACTAAGATATTCTTTGGTTCACTACATATATTATATTCGGCATTGTGTGTTAGAAATACAAAGAATTTAATTCTAGATCAGGTATTCAAAATGCTACGGAATCTTGCATGGGATTTCTTTTAAGAAATAAAAACAACGGATATGTGCTTATACACTATCACTATGTATATATTTATATATTTCTGTTACATTAACATTTCAACAAATTCGAATAAACATTTACAATAAATCAAATATGCATCCAGTAACCTGTAAAATCTCCAATATTTTCTTTCATTTTGTACATATATATTGCAACAATAATGCTGAGGTCATTTTAAAAACATTTTAATATCAGTAAGGACAATTTATTTAAAAGACTGAAAACATTCTCTATGTTTTCTTTATAGAGCAGTAAAAGTACATCCTTTTTTTAGAGTATTCGAAAGATCAACAAAAAATACGTTTAAAAATTTCGTGTTTATATTTATTTGACTGTATTCAAGAACTTTTTTTATCATTATATTCTATTTCGTAATATTAAAACTACTAATTTTTCAAGAAATACCAAAGATTAAGAATCGACTAGTTGACAAAAATTAATCCCATGGTGATTATGATTAAAGTATATTAGGATTTTGCATGAATGGCGCTGCTGTTGAATTCAATATGCAATTACGGTACTTCAACTTACGCTGCTCGGCCATCTGATCTTTTAATTCCATCAATTGTTGCGACAGATTCTTCACCAGCAACTGTGTAGTCTCCAATTGTGATTGCAGACTGCGATATTCGATTTGCTCACCGTCACCCTCAATAGTATTCAAGGACATGGCGCGTTTCCTAGGGAACCATTCTAGGTTCGACGTCTTGACCATCAATGACACGTAGCTTTCCGGACCCGTGAATTCTGTCGGATCTTTGACCTTGATTAAGACGATGAAATGCAGATAGTGCCACATGTTGTGCTCGTGTTTTACATGTTGTTCGAAGCTCACCGTTTTATTGTCGAAAGATGACCTTTGCAAACCTAGAAGGCGGTAATATTTAACAATATTAAATTTAAATAGCAATAGTATCGTCGCCACTTACCGCATATGAAACAATTATCCTTGAGATTCGATTCCTTTAATTGTTTTTCAGATCTAAGATCAGCGAACGTGTCAATAATAACACCAAATATGAGATTAAGTACTATGACTATGACAATAAAGTAAAATAAGAGATCATAAATGACACGTGCTACAAAAAGAGATTCCTGAAAGAAAATTGAATTAATTCTCGATCATTTTGGGTGTTAAAAACACTTACGGTGCTACTGGGAGCTCTCAGAATGTCTCCTATGCCTCCTCCATTTCTCAATCCTTGATTTAAAGTGGTCAAAATGCACATTCTCAAAGAATCGCACGCCCTTTCTTTGGGCTCTGATTTACACTGATCATCGTAGCAGACTTCATTTGTTATATTGGCTGTAAGAAAACGGAAAAATTATTTCCGGAATCTAAATTCGCTGTCGAAGTGGAAGAAGTAAAATTCAAAGACAAAACAAAACTAGTCAGACAGAAAACCAAAAAAAGGAGAAAGCTTGTTTTACCTTGAGAAAAGATAGTGTAGAACCTATTAGAAAAGATTAGAAAATAAATAGGAAACCGTATATGACAGTTAATATCTTTTTTTTACTTACGATCTTCGTCCACGTTAATTAGAAAATCGTCCTTGAAAAACATGTATCCTAATATAGAAAATATGTAAACTAGTATTAATGCCAGGACACCTGTTAGGACTATAGAACGACCATTTCTTGTAACAGAACGTATAACATTGAGCAATGTTTCTTCACGGTATACAACATCGAATAACTACAAAAGAAAAATGTGTAATTAATATTGAGTTTTTTTGTATATTATTTAGTCCAAGTTCCCAAGTCCATCGATTAAGTTTAATACTAAATTCATTAGATAGATAGATTTATTTATCCCCAGTGTAGGACAAACAACAATATTACAAATAACATTACACTACAGGTACATTGAACTGAGTTAAAGATTTTGGAGCCACCGAACAGCTTCGGGTGTGACTTTTACTGTCTTCTTGTGTACCAGGGAACGCTCGACGACAACATTCGTACACTATGTGTCTGATTGGTTCTCCGCGCCACAATCGCATCCAGGACTCGGTCTCATGCTCTACTTGTGTAGTATGTGGTCGCATCTACTATGACCGTACTATTAAGAGATACCCAGCTCTGGCGCGGTAGATTAAATCCGTGCGAATGTTGTTTGATGTTCAATAAGCTTTGTCACTTCTCCTGCGGCTCAAAACGGTGAGCTAAAATTTTGTATGTTGGCGTTGATGTCAAGCTTCGAAATAGCGTGTAAGGAATTTTTATTTTTTTTAGCTTCATAAGTTTGTGATGGTGTTCAATTTTTGGAGACTTGCTAAGTAAATACCAGGATTCTTCTGTATTAGCTTCTTTTTTAAATTTTTGCTTACGAATTAAAATTATAAATTTCATCTGTCGAATTGACATAGATATATACTACATATTGATTTATACAACATACATACTTTAAATAATTTGACTATTTTGTTTTCGTTTAAACACATGTCATAAATGAATAAATTTATGCAACTCAAGTTCGACTCCAATTGATGCACATTGGGTTACGCTAAAGGGATAAAAAACATAGGCTACCCAGACTCTCCTATTATAGGACTTCCTGGAAAGTACGGAATACATATTCACTAAATCGAAAGCTTTTTCACCAAAAAATACATTTTTATGTGAAAGCAAGGTTCAAAGTAGTCTTCGTTGTTTATTTTGTGAGTTGTTTTACTACTTTTTGTTATACTTATCAATTCTATTTATACAAATATCATATTGAAAATGTCAAAGATGCAAAGCATGATTTAGATTGTCAGTAAACGGCTATTTATCGAAAATTTATTATAATTTTCATAAAAACCATTAAAACATGTGGAGCTATAATATTTTGGGACATACTGTACATAACTTACCAAAACCGAATAGAAGAATGGATTCACAATAATACCCAGGAAACAAAAAATTAAGTAACCCAAATGATACAGTAGTTCGGCATCCGTAATGATTTGCTGGTATGTTTTCGTTAAGGTCCCGTGGTTTCCCATTATACTAACTAAGTGAATGCATTTGAGCAAAACAGTTAACGTGCCGAGAAAGATCAACGTTGGCTCAGGTCCGAGGGAGAATATCAACCTCAGTATTGTTGACGCCACCAAGGTCCGTATTCCAGATTCCTGTCTATAATTTACGACAATGCACCCAGATATGATCATCGTCGACCATATTATTGCGGACATGGTGGAACCCAATGCTGCGAAATATAAGGATGTTAAAATATTCGAAATCAAAAATTTTAATTTTTACTCACGAGGTATGGGATTTTCAAACGGATAGAAGAATGCCATTATTAAGTTTATAAGTACAGCACAGTTAAATAAAATATTACTCCAATCTGACATGTGATTGCTGACTAAGTACAATAACCTCTGACTTCGGAGTTTCTTCTGCCACTTCATCTCGTTAAACATGGATTCCGTCCTTTCGAAAAATTCCGCCACTTTGGAGCCTTGATCATCCATCTCGACGGTGTTGAATACTTTAAATTTCGTATCACTAGTCAGGTACTCGCATATTTCGGGAATTGGAAAGACTATACGCTCCAAAGTACGGTCATGTCGGACGATTTCAATTTGTGCAGTGTGAGAAGCGTAATAATGAAGAGCTTGGTAAGTTTTTGGATCGGTACTGGCGTCAGGCTTTAGCTGAGCGGCCAATTCTTTATTGTGCTGGGACAGCTGGTAGAATAAGATATATATGTTGTGACCCACATCCCTTGGAGACACGCCATCTTCACTGTTGTCGTCGTCATCATCCTCGTCATCCAAGGCTTCCTGGTGGAAAGCTTTACAAGCAACGTCCACCAATTGTTTCGGATTCATATTATACAAAATACGTTCCGCATTTTCACTACTATCTCCCCGACTTTCCATGATGGCCAACAATAATTTGGACGCGTTATTTTTTAATTCCAAGATAAGGTCCATACGAGATTTTCCCAAAGGATTTATATCGTTCAATATCAATGCCGTTATTATGTCTAATCCGTTAGATTCTTGAGTGGCAATGCAATTCTGATTTTCATGACATGGCCCTTGGCAATATTCAGTTAATGTTTCCAATGTTTGATTGATCAAAGACACGTTATTTTCATTAATGTACAGTCCCAGCAAACCCAGTCCACCGGTTGTAGATCCACAAATGCAATCCAAAAACAGCAATGTTTCCGATACCAAATTATAATTTGTCTTATTGTTTTGGTTTCGTAACAAATTTTGCAAATTGGAATTGTGATTTTCGCAAAGCAATTGCAAGAAACGCAATATAGGTTGCATAATCAATACTTTGCTCGATAAAATGTTTTGTTCTTCCTGCTCGCGATGCTTTTCCAATTTTTCGGCTAACATATCTTCGAAAGTGGATACAGCACCCGATGAAACCGTACCATTCTCCTCACCAGACGCCAAACTACGTATATGACTGTAACTATAGCAAGTTGATTCGGCAGCCTTGTTCAGTTCCTCACGTAATTCATCACTTATCAATATACCATTAATGGCACCGTGTTTTCGCGAAAGCTTGTCCATTTCTTTGCCATCTTGTTTTTCTTCGTGAACCTTCGCGGCCATATCTGAGGTATTCACGGTGACTGTTGACTTAATTTCTTGTTGGGCATCTCTCATTTTATCGTAGAACACCTGAAATGAAACGTACAAGTATTCCAAAGTTACCAATGTGTTCTTTAGTATTATACTTGATTTACGTTAAGAACATGGCGTTGGGAAAGATGGGACAATATTTTATGAAAAAAGGGTTCTGCCAAAAAGGAATGCTGATTGAACTTTATGATATTGTTCTGTGAGCACGTAATTATTTAAATAATACAACATATGGCACAATGGTAAAAAAAAATCTATTACTTTGTTTGGATATGGGAAAATGCTGATTATACAAAAAATAAACAGGTGCATGATTCTTTCAGGAAAGGAAAACGTTTAATTGTGTTTCATATCTCCTCTGCTGATGTGTAATACATATCGTAGCTTCTACTACAATATTCTAATTCATAAGCCATATAATTTCCTATAAAAAGAGCTAAGCTAAAATTTACCTTGAAAAATGATTGGCTCAAATCTCCGCCCATTAATTTACTATACATACTATCTTGAATAATTGTATTACCACCTTCTAGTAACGCAGTACCCAATAAAATTGCTTCCTCGAAGATCGATGATGAATGTACAGATTTAATAACCAATTCGACAACCAAATTAGAAGCACCTTCTTTGTCTAGATGTGTTTGAACTTCGTGTAAACTCCTACCAGCTCTGCTCAGAATTTTCGCTAATTATAAAAACAAAAGGGAGTTAAAATAATTCCACTGTTGCCTAGTAAAATAATACCTCCTGGACCGTGCATGTTTAGTGAATATTTAAAACTGTTTGGATCAACTGTTTCGTGTTTTTGTACGAACGACTTGCCGAAGTATCGCGTCAGAAGGCTATTCCTCAAAACATCACCCTGTAAATATATTGTTGTTTAGATTATGATTCAATGTACGAATGTAAACTAGTTACCGCCTCATTTTTAATACTCTTTTCCCCATTCTTAAGTAAGCATTTAACATTAGATATTAATTAATTGGTATACAGGGTGAATTTCATACTAACCTTTTCGCCATAGTCTGGATCTATAGCCATCATCTCCCTCAAGGTTTTTAAAACTTTTACACACAGTTTTTCCTCTTTTTCCTCCAGTAATTTCTCGGAATGCTTAATGAGCCTAAAACACATCCGATACACTTGACCGTAATAGAATGTCTTTACTCTCGCCAAGACGACCACATACCTGCATATAAATCCCCCACTTTCGCATTTTTTCCTCGATTCAGTACCGAGTGGAAACAACAATTCTGGCCTATACAAAACGTCGACTAATAAGGATAATTCTGATTGTACCAAAGGCTTTAATTGATCCTCTAACAGGGATACTATATCTTGGAAGCCTTCGATTATGCTTCTATCTAGACGCATTAACTGTAAATATATAGCTTTAAGTTATTTGCATGAGAGTCTTTAGCATTTGACGTACTTGTGATTGTGACCGTTCGATTTTGGATGTTTTAGACGCATGCAACCATTTACTGGTACTTTGCCTTTGCAATATTGTCGTTTTGTTGAATAACGCGACCACTTGACTTTCTAGATCCAAAGGTATTGCTATGGCTCTATTTTTGGCTAGAATTTAATAAATATAAATTATTTGCTTTTTTAACAGTGGCTTAATGCGATGAACTAACCCACTTCCGACAATGTACGGATACAATTTTCGACGTTGAAGCGTTGAGAAGCCGTCAACCAAGGACATTGTGAAACTCTAAATGCTGATTGTAAGAGTTGAACGAATATAGGCTGTCTCGCCTGCAAAACATATATTTGACATAATGATAAGGCAAATGATACCACATGACCGGTTCAAAAAGATTAACATTCTAGATGAAATGCGACGAAACAAGACCAAGCTGTAGTTTCTCATTCTAGCCAATGCGAGATGGATGATAACGATAACAGCACGAAATTGATGATTTTTTTAAATATGAAAAGCTTACGATCGTGGCAATTTATAAGTTTCCAATACATTATCAATCTTTAACAATTTCAAATGAAAGGTCAAGAAACTTATAAATTACAGTCGTACAGTAAAATGAAGGTCATACTTACGTTGTTTGGATAGGGGGTGTATTTTAGTGGTTGGCTTACTGAAAATGGATCGTATTCATCTACAGTGGAATCACTCCAAAATACCCGAGCTTCATGCAGATGTTTCTAACCAGCACCCAACACAATTACCAACAGAATCAAAATTGCATTGATAGTTAAGAAAAAAATACTTCGAATTATTAAATATTATGTAACAATTGCAGACTGTACGTGTAACTAATGTTAGAATTATGTGTGAGTGACGAGGAGGAAGTATATGCAATATTCAACTAGTTAGAAAAGAATATCGGAGACTGTTATCATAGTTAGGGGATAAGTTATAGATTGCAATTGAGTTATGGCTCGGAAGAATTTAAACAATATTTAAAATAGATGGGGTGTCACTGTTTACTAATACTGAAAAAGTCTAATTTGCTACTATTGAATAACAGACGAAGACTAGATCGTGGAAATGAAAAGAGATATTTCGATATGTGCATATGTTGAAAAAAATCCGATGTGGTCGGAGAAACCCCTTTAAAACATTTAAAAAGTCCAGATAATCATGCCGGTCCGACAGAAGCGGGCCCTCGCGTAGCGAGGGATGTCACTTCTTTGGTATATCGTCGAGAGAATGTATACTATCGCGAGCATAATCGCATCGTAGTTATAATAATTATGAGGATTACGGAACCCAGTACGTAAAATAAAGACAATTATGTGGATAAAAACAAAATAGTTTATAACATCCACTTAAGCAGCGTCATTAAAAACAATTATCAGAAGCTAAATGAGATCGGAGAAGGAACTATAACATCGGGTATGCTTCCGTAGTTGTATCAACAAACATCTAGTGATGTCATAATTAAAATAAACGTTTAAATTATTAAACGTATATGACAGCATGCATTCACTCATATCGGTTATCGGCGGTTTACAGACAGTCGATATATGTGCGGGCGTCCTCTCTCAATACATGACGGCATGTCCTTGCCTAACAGGTACGAGTATCCAATCCTAACTATAAATCACACAAATTGAAAAAAATAAAGGTATTTGGGGCTGAAAAGTACGAATTATATTCGAGAAGATTTAATAAACGAACAAAGGTTATCGACAATCTCGGAATGCATTTACAATGAAGGAGACAAAACTTCCTATCTTTTCCAACTAAATATTCAATTCTACATCTCCTCTTCGTCACTCACGTGTAATTTTGCATGATTTAAGTATACAGACTGCATTAGTTAACATTAAAATCGTATTTAAAGTTGATCGTGCCCTTTACAAATTGATACTTTTAATTCAATGTATGTTCAGCTTCGTTAAGGTGGCGATTTAGACACCGAAACAACCGAACTGGTGAAATTAATTAATCAGGATTTAATTTCGTTTACGTTAATCTATTAATATACTTACATAGTTCAAATAGATTCGATTACATACTTTTAATTCAACTATCAATGCAATGGTTAGTTTAGAGAACAGAAAAGAGTATAGTCACAAAGTAAAGTAAAAAAAAGCCCACAAAAACGACTTTTTTAAAAGCGCATGCACCCACGGTTATTTTCCAAACATATGTGAAATACCTGTAGCGTGGTACTTTGATCAGAAAATGGACTGTTGAAAAATGTAGAAATAATATTCATGACGCCATTAGTGACGTAGTTTTCCAAAGCTTTATCTGGGTGCTTTCTGTCTATAGGAGCTGTGGCAATATCGGCCATATCGACCAAAAATGATTTTTCGAAAAGACACCACATATGATTCGACGTATAAATTTCTTTCATTTCCACTTCGGTGTCTATATAACAGTGGTTTAAAAATCCGACGTATGCCTCCTTAACTTCGGGTATACAATCGGGATGTGTCACCATGGTTACGATGTCATCTAATGGTAACAAACTGTGACATTTGATCTCTGTGTAAACATTTTTACCCATGGTGCAGCAAGCTAATAATTTTACTAATTCAACGTGGTAGCGTAGAGGGCTGCTTTCATCTATACTATGCCTTTCGGATCGCATAATTTCCAAAAAATGATTAAAGGATGCCTTATCGTTGTAAAAAACTAAAACATCTTCGCCAGCATTAATCAGCTGGAAATGTAAAAAAAAAAATTAATAAGTATTGACATGGAATCTGTGAACGACATGCTTATACCTCTTGCATCACCTTATCCTGACATTTCCGAATGAATTGGTTTTCAGCTTTTACAATTGTTTGGAGGAATTTCAGGTACTGAACGTGCCTGCCATGGCTCTCAATGCAATGGACGAAGTGTTGTATAACTTTCTCATTTACCTCATTACATAAGGTCAGGTTGTCTTGGAATATTGAACAAACAGTTTGTGCTTCACGAATCTGTATTTAAGAAGAATCAAATTTGCTTTTAGACTCTTTTAAATTATAAAAGAACAAAGTGTGTGAATAAATCGAATTTTAATAGACTGCGAATCTAAAGGGATAAGCTAAAAGCGCAAAACTTATATGTTTGTATTATCGACATGTTCCCAAACTTTTTTATAAAAGTGTATATATTTTTTGGAGGGGTCTAAAACAAATAAGAGTGTTGTACGTCTTTATATTCGTCGTTACCATACGATATTCTATTAATATTATTGTGTGTTTGCCTATAACACTCCGGAAATTCTTATCACATAATAGTACAAAAAAAAAACAAGTAATTAAACGCTAATAACAACGATATTAATCGTAGTTTTTCTGATAAAAGAACACGAGTTATTTTTTCAATAATTAATGTGATCAATTGTTCTCTTATCAGAAAATTGAAGGTTAAATGTTCCGAAAATTAATTTGATTTAATGTAAGCTACAAATACATACCCCTGGATTCAAAAATAAATCGAGATGTTTGTACAAAAGAACTTGATTCTGTTGATTTCCGAGGCAGAAGTTTTGCAAAAACTCGTGTGCCAATCTCATCAATTCATTCATTCTTATATCTTCCTTTTCATCGTACGGTATTTGTAATAAATCTAACACTACGGTATGTACTCCGACGTTCCTTAAAAGTCTTTGTTCGTGTTTTCTAGGTTTCATTGAGCCTACGTTTCCTCCTTGTGCGCATAATTTGTTCATCCTTATTAGGATCTGTTGTATTTTTTTGTATTCGTCTGCTTGTTCCGGGTGTAATGGCGGGCCCACGTCCAAATTAATTGCAGATCCTTTCTTCTCGATGGAACTCAACGCCGGCGCCGTCTTCCTCGGTGTCACCTCCTCTTCCTCGTCTTTGTTCTTTTTAGTTTCCGAAGAACCGTGATCTTCCGCGCATTTAGACTTGTACACCCACAATTCTGATTTTTCAACGGATTGCCTGAGGACGTCCAGATCGACTTTAATCTGCTTGTATGATTCTACGTCGCTGTCGGAGACGAGAAGTTGCACTTGTCTAAATGCTTGTAATACTTCCTGTCGTTGGCTGAAATGTCTGAAAAGTAACTGCAACGCCCTGGACACCAATGGTGGATAATCGTGCATAGTTAAATGGAGCAGAACACGCAAAAATGTTCGCCCACCGTGCCCGTCCAAATCCAAGTCCGCGCATTCTTTGTTACTGCCAAATATGCCTTCAGCTTGACTACCAATCCATTCTAAATCTATATTTTTATGACCCACAGAGAAGAAATCGTTGTTCTTTTCCGATTCGTCGAATTCTTGCTTAAATATGCTCAACAAGCAGCTTATTCTGAAATCTAAACGCACGTTTAGAATGAACTAAAAAAGAAATTGTATAATGCAATGGACTTCATTGGTTATTTAATATGTAAGATATACTTGTAATATTTCGATTATTTTTAACTTTGTATCCATGACCAGAGGATATTCCTTCATGTAGTGCGTGTTTTTGGCGTGCTGGTTGGAATTAGGTGTAACTACTGACCGACCAACAGGGCCCAATGCAAACGACGTCATGACAGCACCCATATCTCCTATTGTTCTTAAAACACCACCTTCGGCTACAAATAAATTTTTATTTGGTGTCTTGTATTAAGTTTCGAGGACTTGAGAAACATGCTACATAGCACAGATTGTGAATGGTTCCGTTAGTAGTAAAAGTAAAGACGTAATAATTTCGGAATTTTATTCCCAATTACGACTATATTATGTCACCTAATTAAATGGTCTCCCAAATATTCTAACGCACTAGAATTTTAATAAAATTGAGGTTTCTATAATTTTTTTCCAATAAACACTATCAAATTAAATTGTACATAAAAATAAATGTTATTTTGAATAGTTTGTGTTGGTGCAATGTATTCGTGAATGTGCTTATAATAAAATTCTTTTGATTAGACTTGGATTAGTGAAAATCATTCAAATTGAGCAGTCAACTTTTCAATTTCATGCAAGACATATATATTTGTTAATATATAACCGTTCTTAACCCAGATATGCCCAGCGACTCACATGTAGTACACCTCAAACTTATTTTCGACGTATTTAGTCATGCCAAACAGTTCGTTACTGTATTTATTTGGCATCGTTCGTTGTGTTGTGAATTGATAGTGCTTCATCAAATACGACCCAATACGGCGTCACGTATTCAGCCATGTTTGATGAAACACAAGCTATCAATTCACAACACAACGAATGACGCCAAATACGTAATTTTTGGTTAGTTTACAAATGCGTGGATATAATTTAGAGTAATTTTGTTTTATGAGCGAAATATGTAGTACATTGTGATCATAATATACTATACATTTTTCATTTTGTGATTTCTTATAGGAATTTTCCCTGCATGAAGCTTTGACGATGTTGAGGATGATGATATAAATGCCGATACCATAACTTCACTAAAGCAAAGTATGGTAGAAATATCCTTGAAATACAATTTAGATGATCTTTGGAACTCAGAAGACAACATACCCCTACTTCAAATCGGAGGAGACTTGCCTGTCATCATTTGACCACGAATTATGTGTTTTTGAAAAACCCCATGACTTCGACAAGCCTGAACATACGACTTCTCTTTTTTGATGAACTTTTATAAAGAATAACAGATGATACGAATCGATATGCCTTACAGTAGAACAGATCCTTGCACGTACATATTACTATTCTCCTTAATGGATTCATTCCACATCCTAAAAGAGGAATGCAACTTTCGAAAGATTCCAAGATCCTGAAGCGATATCAAGGAGCAAATTTGAATTCGTCTTGTCAAATATTCATTGTTAGAATAACTTTCTAGATGTCTCCGATAAATTCGCCAAAGTCAGGCTACTTTTCACATATGTGAAAGGAAAGTTTATGAAAATTGCTTACATTGAGAGCGCATAGCATAAATGAAGAAATGGTTATACAAGACGACATAGTTGTAAAGAGTAGATCGATAGTAAACCAATATATTATGGTTTCAAATTATGAGTAAACTGCCTGCTTCTGGGTTTCCGGGCTGGAACCGCGTCACTTGTATATCTGCCGACGTTTCGTACCCATTTGTATGGGACATCTTTAGGGCTGAACTACTGCACTGAAACTGAGTAAATGAGTAAACTGGTTCGAGCTTTACCAAGGAGCTTCCATAAACATCAGTGAAGCTTATAAGGGCCTTAGTGTTGGAATATCTGTTGTGCTTGAATACTTCGATGTTCTGAGATGAAAAGGGTTCCCGAAGTTACATTTATTCTTTAAGAATTTTTTGTGTCACTCTGCTAGAAAACCTAAGTGAAAAAAATATATTTGGTACCGGAACTATTGGGTAAAAATCTGCTTGTTCAGAATTAAAAAAACGCCAGTTTACCAAAAAGGATACCTTCACAAGCCCAAACACCGAGTTAGGGTATAATTGATTGATCATTGAGTATTACTTACGAGAAGTAAAATAAGATGTGGAGCTCGTCATCAGAAACCACAAGATGCCAAAAATGCGACATAGGTTTTCGTGTGAAATGTTCTGCTACATATCACACTCAATAAGTAGTGTACAATATGTCCATTGCTCTACGTTCTGCACAGCTTCAAAAACAATTGTTTTCAATAACAAAAATAAAACTGCCCTTCATTCATAATTTTAATCCAAAACACAGTACTTGCGAAAAGGAAAGAGAAATATTTTGAGCATATCTGGGTTAATTTGAATGTCCTTAAATAAAACAACGTAAAACGAGGTACAGCGGTGCATCAATAAAAAAATTAATGTGATTCCGAAATCATTGTTGCAAATATTAAAATGGACAGTCGTACACGAAAGACTGGCTTAGATTAATTTTCTCATGCATAATACCTCTATCTTCAGCAATGGTCGTATCCTCTGCTGTATAAAGACAAAACATTTACTCATTTTCATTCACGTAAATACAAAATACAACAGTAAAAGAGTGATCGTTTTACGTATAATTTGCAAACTTACAGTCAATATCTCCAGTAGGCAAACGACCATCTATGTAATCATTTTCGGAAACGCAATCCAAAATGCTTAGTAAAGTCTTCGTCAAACGTAGTAGATCGGAAAAACTGTAGAATCCGAAATAAATTAACTCTCTCGCTAACTTCACTACCTAAAACGTTTGTTCGAAGTTTGATCGTAAAAACTATGCATCCCAACAGTAGCACTATTATTTCATTGCATTTTATAGTGCTACTGACTTTATGATTTAAAATACTACCTCAAATGTTAACTTGTTCTGTTCTTGATCGGAAAAAGACCACATTTTAGCGACGACGTTACACAAGTAGTTTTCGACAAACTCTATAGTTGATAAAAATCTCGCCCTGACCACTTCTTTATTCTGATCTGGTGTTTTATTGCTATCGTAACTGTATAGGAGAAAATAAAATCACATGTAAGAAAGCATTATTCACATAAGAATTTCAACTTACTCCTCTTTAGACATTTTTGATGGAATTTCTGACCACAACCGTGCATACTTAACAGGTGTAACTATTTCTTGAGGATCTCTGTCGACGTGTAAATGTAACATTAAGCGGCAGAAGGACGCCCTCAATTCATAGCTAACTGACTCATCGGACATACATTTTAGTATTAATTCTATATCTAAATCAAGTGATAAATTATTTAGTGCTAGATATTGCCTGTTCAAACACATATTAGAAAATAAGTCCAATTGGTGCTTGTAATAATCTAATATTGCTTGGCAGTCACGGTTGCCGTCCTTGGCGTCTCTACAAAGTTCAATTAACGGCGTGGATTTCTGCCTTTTGTTCCATAAGAGAACGACCTGACATTCCTCAACTATTGTTACAATCGGTTCTAATTCCTGCTCGTCCTGCTCCAACTGTTCCAACAGACTGTCGTCCTGAAATTCTTGTACCTCCACCTGTGTTTTCAACATGCGAGTTTTGATGAGTATGTCCGAACTTTTCTCACTCAACACGCTTTTGCATATCAACTCTTGCGTAACTGGTATGGCTTTTTTATTCGAAATGCATAAATCGGAGAGATAATCGAGAAAGCGAGATTCCCAATTGTGCATGTTCTTCCGCACCAGACCCACGAACGTTTCGATTTCGGCAGCTGTTATGTGCTTTTCTAACAATTTACGATTATTGTGCAACAAGGCTGTTATTGTATCTTCTGCTAAAATGTCGTAGCCTATTTGTTTTTGCATAAAACCAAAATGTTTTGCTATGTATTCCTAAAAAAAAAATGCCTGAGATAGTGTCGCACAAATAAATACTGAAACGTATTTCGATAGCGACACTGTCATCTTCAGCAATGACACTAAAGTTTAGTCTCAATGCTGAAGAATCTATTTCATTGTTTCAATAAAAGAGAGGTCGACAAGTACATTTCCCACATAAAAATATATTTACTTGATTCTTTCGATAGTCCTGTTGACTCAAGCGCAAAATTCTGTAGCACAGGCGAAATATATACTTATAAGGTGCATGCCTAGGGTCGTTCAATTCATCTAACTTTAAAAACGGTTGTTCACCATTGTTTTCCATGAATGGACCCTTGAATCATTGAAAAAAATTAAACAATTTTCCATCGATGAACGACTTAGCTTGGACTTACCTGTAAAATTTTAAAAAGTTGTTTCAATATAGCCTGTTCCCTTAATAATTTTTGGCGGTCTCTGTTAGGATTTGCCACAACTAAATCAAGGGCTTCCGATTTGTTTTGCTCGTTTTCTGATTCAGCAACGAAGTAGACTATGTCTTGCAGCAGATTAGTAAGAGCTCTTAAAATAAAATGCTTGCTTTAAAAAAAATATTACGTCATTCGAAGCAAGCGGTTTATCAATATTTCTGATTCCTTTTTTATTAAAGGAAAACGATGATACTGTACTTAATTATATTTAAAATAGTTTGATCTGTAGTAACAGATGTTTGAATGTGTGACAAAGGGCAGCCATTATGTTGGACCGCATCATAACAAAAAATACAGATGACGTGGCAATAACTCCGAACTTAGAAAAAAGCTTTTAAAACAATTTGGGTATATTGAAAAAATTATCAAACTAGAAGAGTAGAATCCAACAAGTTCAAAATTTTAAATATCTAAGAACGTTTATTGAAAAAGAAAGTGGAAAGTTGAATACAGAAATAAATACAAACGAACAGATGGCAAAAAATTTAATAGTTTAAGATCATTTTGTGGAAATCACCAAATCTTATAATCGACATAAAGGCAAGTAATAACTCCTACCCTTATAAAGGGTTTTCCAATAAGGACTTGACAACTTTTTTTCAAAATAAAATGCAGACCATTTGAGATATTTCAAAAACTTTATTATCGGGTTGAAGTACAATCAAAACATTTATGAATGGAACTCGACTTCGTTCATGTGGCCACCGCGGGCACGTTTGCAACGATCGATTCGTTGGACCCAATTTTCGATGACTCGGCCACACAATTCGGCCGAAACGGCTGCTATTTCGCGTTCAATGTTGGCTCTGAGCTCTTCCAATGTTGTCGGCTTGTTGGCATAGACCAATGACTTGACGTAGCTCCCCCAAAAAAAGTCTAGAGGTGTTAAATCGCACGAACGAGGGGGCCAATCGACTGGTCCATTTCTTGAGATAACACGCTCATCAAACTTACTCTTCAATAAATCGATTGTAACGTGTGCTGTGTGGCTTGTGGCACCGTTCTGCTGAAACCACATGTTGTCCAAGTCCATATCTTCCAATTCGGGCCAAAAATAATCGGTAATTATGGCGCGATAACGATTACCATTCACAGTAACGCGACGATCATTATCGTCGACGAAAAAATATGGCCCTATGACGCCGCCGGCATGCAAACCGCACCAAACAGTTATTTTTTGTGGATGAAGTGGTGTTTCATGAAGCACATGTGGATTTTCACCCGACCAATAACGCATATTTTGCTTATTGACGAACCCATTGAGCCAAAAATGAGCTTCGTCCTGAAAATGATTTTGCGATGAAATTGATCATCTTGGCGCATCTTTTCCAGAGCCCAATCGGAGAACGTACGTCGCTTCAAATGGTCCATCGGCTTCAATTCTTGGGTCAGCTTGATCTTGTATGGGTGTAAACCAAGATCCTTGCGCAAAATTCGCCATAAAGTGGTCTGGGCGATGCCCAACTCTTGAGAACGTCGTGGAATTGACTGATTTGGATCATTTGCTACGGACGTTTCAACGCCAGCGATATTTTCGACACTTCGACCAACCCGTTGTCTCACTGGCACGGCAACATCACACAACGAATATGTAGACTCAAATTTTTGCACTAAACTTGTTACTGCCTGTCTACTTGGGCGAGAATTACGACCGAAAATCGGAGTTAACGCTCTTAAAGTAGCGGTCACCGACTCCGAATTTCTGTAGTAAATTTTTATAATTTGCAGACGTTGTTCGTTCGTGTACTTTACCATGATGAAAATGTTAAGTTTACTGAATAAATTGACAGTGACAGTTCGATGATTAGTGAAAGGGTGCGTTCACCAATTGAATTAAAAGTTGTCAAGTCCCTATTGGAAAACCCTTTATATGTAAGTCCTGCCCAACTTTAGCGAAATATGTAAATGCTGTCATCACAGCAGAAATGCGATTTTTGAGAAAAATACATGAAACGAAAATTTCAAACTGAAAATGAAACAAGTCGAAAACAAAATAAGGTAAAGACGACTAGGGTAGCTGATGCATTTGTGTTACATGACGTCAGGCATATCAAAAGAGTATATAAAACAAAATCAAGAAGGAAAAATGGAAGCGATTGGACGGAAGAAACTTGAAGGCGCCAAGAAAGAGCACCAATAAATAGGACGAACTAGAATACCTAGCTTGTAAATTAAAGACTAGCTCAACTCAATTTGAATAAAAAACAATCAGAAATATTACAAAATCGTCTTTTTTACATAAAACGTATTTAATATCCTAACCTTCTTTCATTATGTGAAATTGTCCCGGTTTCCAATTTAACGGACAAAGACAACAAGACTTTACAAGCGTCGTTAGCAAAATCTAAATTACGCACTTCCACCGGTGAAACTGGCCTTAAAGCGAAAGCTTCTTTGTCTTCCTTAATAGCGGCGCAGCCGACTTTAGACATAACTGGTCTCTCTTCGTCCTTATCAATCGGAACAGAGGTCGAATGAACCCATGTATTCGTGTAATAATGATGCAATCTGACGTAACTGGATTGCGGTACCAACGAATCAGCTCTTGTTAAAGTTGTAGCATCGAGTTCGAACAAAGTACTTATCTCACCCAATATTGAAACAGAAATTAAACGGTAATTGTACTCTTTCGATGCTTGATCGGCAGGTATCGAAATATCATTGTCGATATCGGCGGCCAGATATTGGCCTGTTGCTAAATGCTTGAACCTGTAGAAGGAATTCCAATGACCAGCTCCTCCTCTGCAAGGATCGTGCTGAACAACCTCAACTTCCCATAATGCTTTACTACTTGTAGCAGCCGTGGCACTCGTTCGGCCCGTCGTTCGTAGAAATACATGTTGAGTTTTCTTATATTCGTCCATTGTTAAAAACTTTTCTTGTTCCGCGTGAAATAAGCGGACTACGTCTCCACCTTTCAAAACGTCATCGGCATTTTCACGATGCTCTAAGAACAATGTGACCTTCCATGATGTACTACCGTTTACTACGTTCACTTCCTTACAGCCTGGATTATCAGGTAGTTCGTAATTTGCAGCGACATGTAAGACTTGCTGGTCGGCATTAACTGGATTTAATGTAACCTTATCGCCAACAACGATGTTGTCCCCTGTTACTCTAAGTTTGTAAAACGGCCTTATATAGAACCACGAGCCTTCATTGCCGCTTCCATCTAAGTACACGCGCATTGCATTTTTTTCCAATAATGCAGGTAATCTTTTATTTACTGTCAAATATTTATTTGATTTTAAATGCAGTAACTAAAAAGACCAATTATTTAAAACAAAAAGAAAGTTTGTAGGTAACATTAAATACCTGAACAGCAGTGCCATATTGGACAACAGAACCTAAGAACTTTTTAAGGTCTGTGTCATTTTGCTTTCTTTCAATCTCAGCAGCGTGCTACAACAATAATTAATGTAGTTTTAAACAATCAAAAGTTAGTTAACTAGAAGTTTCTAAGTTTCTAAGAAATCCATCAAAAGACCAATATAAATGCAGTTTCCTTGAAATTTTTCAAAACTTACGTGTAATCTTTTCAATAAGTTTGCATCTGTATTAGAACTCATACTTTGCTTGGCAGCTTTCCAAAATTGTTTTTGAGCAGAGTAACGATTTAAAGGGCATATTTTGAATAAACAATCTATAAATACATATTAAAATAGTGAGTATATTTATAATGTACTATTTCTCCTTATTACCTCTGAACTTCTTAGGTGGATTACTCAGATCACCTGCTTCTGGACATACAACACATCTGTCATCGACTAACCTGAAATGTGTTTATGATGTATAAATCTGGATCTTAGCAAGTACTCAACATACCCTAAAGTGCTTAAAAATCCGCTAACGTTCCCTTCCGCATAGAGTGATACTATATCACCCATGTGAAGTAAACTAGATGATCCCATTTCAACCATTTTTGCGTATTTTTTGATTATTTTGTATTATTGGAATTATATATTATTTACATGTTCTTTAACACTGCACCATTTCTGTCTAGCCTGCAAAAACAATGGGTAACTAAAAAACTCCCTTTTGGACATTATTAGACGTATTTCAGGATAATTCCTGCTCGAGTACTTGTATACTCTGATAAAATTTTATTTAAAGGTTATGTATGCTGTCAATTTATGTTAGCATTGTATACAGTTTAAAAATATAAAAACCTTATCTTAATCTGTATAGATAAATCAAAATAAAAACATGAAATCGTGTCAAGTACCTTAAATTGTGATATAATAATGTAAACAAACATATACCAATAAAATTATATCGAAGATACAAACCATACACAAACCATTAAATATAACAGAACACACTTGTTTTACTGGTTACACTACGTATCATACGTATATTTCGGTTATTGACGAGCTGTGCATTTACTCTCCTTGTTCAACATATGAACAAACGGATCTATATATACGTTTTCATTCATTCTACACGTATTATCTAAAATATGCCTTCTTATTTGACGAAATTTATTAAAATAAAGAAAGGACACGTTTATAATTTACCAATTTTGTATTATATTCACAATGTTTAAAATAAATGTACACTCAGACACGTATTTTCCGTATTCTCTAAATGTTAAATATTCCCGTTTGTCTTGAATGTGTATAATTATGTAAATTAAGACAAATTTTCCAGTTAAGTAATATTAATTTATGCATTTGCTGTTTTCATTAGGTGTCGTTATACAAGATAATAGCCATGTTAAAATTCCATATTTTCGTATACAGTGTGACATTTTAATTTTGGATTAGGTGGCGAAGAGAGATAAATAAAACTCGTAGTATTACTAAATTCAAATGTTACCTTTATTGTTATACTACTAAAAATGACACTCCATACCTACATTTAGACCTTATAAAGTACATAAATACAGTGATGTGTTTTGTTTTTTTTTTTTCACACAACCTTTCCATTTTTACTCACAGATATAATTGAATAAGAATTACTATCATCATGCAGTATGTGGCCAACGAGATGGCTAACAACAAAAGTAGTTTTTATTTCTTTTAAATATATATTTATATTACATATATATTTTTATATATAACATTATCATTAACTTGAGACCATAAAAAATTGGTACTTAATTATGTACAGAGTAGATTCTTATTTGGTTGACATGAAATATGATATTGAGAAAGATAAACGTTTACTAAAAAATCAATCAATTTTTTTTTACACTAGATATCCATAGCAGAAATTTGTATGTACTGGTATTTTAGGAAATTAAAAAAAAATCAATCAAAACCACTAATATAAAAACATTACGTATTAATAACACAATAAAAATCTTACACAATACATTAACAACTTTTTTCCTTTACTTAGTTTATTACCTATTGCACTATCCATATTTAAGTAAATATTCGCGAAGTGCATTTATTAATCCATTACAATTAATTTTGTCGGCAAAAAGTAAGCTATCAAACAAACAAGTAACCAGAAGAAATAGTTTATTGCTTACTGTAAATAGAGGCACTCTTATTCACGTTCATTTACATAAAATATATCAAATGTTATTGAAATTTAATCGGATTTTGGTGAGTATATATATCGCGATCGTACGGTTTTCCAGATTCCTAAAAGTGTAACCCCCAATTTTAAAATATTGCACTAAAATTCGATTACATCGAGTGGAAACATTCGATATAATTTATTTTTTAAAAAAGTCTATTAAAATGATCAATTGTAATAGATTAAAAACAAAGAAAAACCTGGCGAATACATCGAAAAATCATATATTATATAAATTTATTTATAAAAGGCATATATTGTAGATAAATTATTTTAAACCTAGCGTGCTGGTTATGCTTATATTTATACATAAATAATATTATTAAGATTTCTTTTTTTTTTATTGTGATTGATGTACACTAGTAAACCTGTACCTTATTATTAATTAATTTATAATTAAAAAGTTCGAAAATTCTATAAACAAAAATAATCAAGAAAAATAAAAGTGTAGACATTATTTAAAAGATTTGTTTAAAACAAATAAGTACTTTATAAATTTTGATGATTTGAAGCATCAATAGAAACAAACAAAGAGAATTAATGTCTACGAATTTTGTTAACAAATGTATATATATATTGTACCCTGAGTATATTAGGATCTTTCTCCTGGTGCTTCGTTTTTAAGAATGAACAGACGAAGTTTCAATGCCCGTGATACTTTCATCCGTTAATCTTGTTAAATGATTACCCGTATTTATAAGATTTACAATATAAAATTGTACTATTTTTTTTTTTGTAAAACTGAACCTGTAGAATTTTGAAAAATTATAAAATACGCCACTCGAATGAAATTTTTATTACTTTCTTCGTGTAGAATTTATTCAATAAGATGTTGAAGAATTATAAACACTATTTCACTTTTCGCTTACTTTCTGTACGGCGTCGTAAGTTTCTTCGACTTGTCACGACCACGGGCGCGAGTGTATGTATTTAGTCCACGCTGTGTTCAGTGGCATTGTTACTAACCCTTCCTCGTCGTAAGGGGGGAAGTAGTGTTGATTATCCCACCTCGAAAACTGAAGGGTGTCGGAAGAAGTACCGAGAACGCGCGAGAGGAAAAGCGATTTAGAAATCGCAGTCCCGTAATTGAAAACGTTAATTTTCTAGATGACTAGCTCGAAGCCGAACGCTTTTTATTAACTTCTTTCTGTGGAATAAGACATATAAAATCTCGAAGAATTATAAATACTAATATTTCACTTCTGTAATTATTTTTATCAATTTCTTTTTGTGATATGAAACACATAAAATTTCAGAATATTACAAGTACTAATATATCGCCTTTTAATTGAAGTTTTTATAAAATTTTCTGATTAATCGGTTCAGTGTTGATGAAAAAAACAATCAACCATATTATCTTTCTACATATTTCTTTCATGTCAGAGCTGCTGACAAAATACATGTATAATCTTAAATTAATGTTGGTGTCATTTTATTTGTTGTACCATCTTTAATCCATTATTGAAATGAATATTTACAAAAATATTTACTTATATTTTAAACAAATCTCTTAAAAGTAAAAAAAAGCATTCTTTTTAACAATTTTCTAACATAATTTGATTAGGATTTTCTGTTTGCTAAACTTGCTAATATATTCTATTTCGTTGACCTGTAGAATTAGGTATATTTTAATGATGTTTTTTTAAAATTTATTATTAGCCATGTATACAAATTGATTACACCTATAAAATTTTAAAGATAGTTTTTCGTGGCGTTGCGAGGGCGTGTATTTACTGGTAAATACAGTTTCATTCTATTGGAAAAGTTTACGAATGATAATACAAAATGTAATTGTCAATATCGACCACTTTGTATTCACATACAGTGGTGAACAAAGAAATATATATGAATTATTATAGAATATACGATAAGGCTTTTTGTAATTATTATTTTTATTTAAATGACATCTATTAATGTTTCGAGGAGATATATTTTTAATACATACAATCCAAGGGAATTCCCCGGTTTGTATCATTAAAATTCCACGCGGTTTGTTTTATTCCACCACAAAAATAGAATAAATTATATCACGTAGACCCCAGAAAGTACATTAAAAGTAAAAGGAATGAAATATAAAGAGATAGACTTCGAAAAATAACCAATACGTCGTACACCTGTGAGGGGACTGCCTTCGTTGGGAAAAAATATTAAACAAAAATGAAGAACGATACTTGGAAGCAATGAATAGAAGTTCAATTGATTTAGTCGGAAACGAGTCTTACATTTTTCCACCAGCAAATAGAAAGCTAATAAACAAGTAAACTGAAAAAGTTATTAAATGTAATTTACAATATCATGATGTTGGGCCCCAAAAAGCAATCCATGAAATACAATAAAATATAAAGAAATTTCGCAATTAATATGGCGTCCGAACAAAAACAACTAAACTACAGAAATTCAAAAGTTGAGACAGACATAGAAAAACAACTGTTGAATGGTAGATCTGTGAGAAGAGTGCCTTCTCTAAGAAAAAGAAAAAAAAATATTAACTAGCCATGTGGTACACAAAAATATAGAACCACAGTTAGGAGCAATAATTCCAGATGTGATTTATTTAATTGAAAAGGCAAGGCATATGTTCATGCGCCACTGGTCGTCCAGAGAGAGCGAAAAAGCTATTAGATCTAGAGGCTGCGATATCACAATATTGGACCTGGTATGTCTTTGAACCCATACCACGACCAAAAAGGCTTCAACTAACAAGGCAATTAAACACTTATTTCGAGAATATTAGGTACGACTTTGGGTTGGTCAATATAATCACATGGCTTGCATTCAATTTGAAACTTTTAGAAGTGTCTGAAAGATATTTAAAAACTGTAAGATGCGTGGAAAGAAAATTGAAGAAGGCCCTTTGAAATTTATAAAATCGACACCTAGAAAGTGTAAGCTCATAATTAATAAATTTAATAAAATTTATAGTTTTAATTCAATAGATTGTTCTACTTTTATTTTAGTGTTGTGTGTTTGTAAATCGTGTCTTTGTTCAAACGAAATATACGCAAATTTGAAATTGCTCAAATTCGCAATAACTCTTCAAAATTCAAAAACGGCAAGATCATGTTTTGTCAGTGTCATTATATACGTATACTATGAGGAGTTTTTCTCAAATATTTCATTTGAACAAGTTATATGAACATGCAAATAGATGACAGTACAATTCAAAAACACAGCCACATCGTAAAACATCGAATAATTATTGAATTAATTTTGGCGTACCTATTTTCTTGTCCACCACTGTATACAAATGAATATCACATATCAAATACATGTACCTTTGCTTTGCATGTGAGTGTATAACTATATAAAATCTGAATTAAAAATAGATAAATAGGCACAGCGTCAGTGAAAATGGAGGTATCTATTACACAAGAACTTTACGAACTGTTAAATCCCAATGTGGTGGAGTAGAGCGATTGAAAAAGTATTAAAAATCAACTTTTTCCTAGACGCCCAATTTGACTTAAAAACAGTAAAAAGTCGCCCCCGAAAAATGTTAAAAACGCTTAATACACAATTTCTATAATAATGATCGCAAAGTTATTTTATTTTTGCTTACAACATACATATTAACAATAATTATAAGGTCGCTCTTGCCATGGCCTACTCCCGTTTAGTCTTCTCAGATAAGTCCTAGCTTTAAACCCAATTATATACTCCTGTAGTTCCGACTTCTGATTATTATAATTCGTTTTACACGTAAAACATCGTCAGTTTTATATATTATGGTATAATCGTTTAGAAATATTATTTCATAAGTAAGTATTTAAGCTGCAATTCTCGCCAATATTTTCCAGAGACCTCACATTACCATGTGTACATTTGTTTCTGCCTATAAAATTCGCCAAATTAATCACATTTATATTTCTTTCTCAGTTCGAATCGTTATCAACGTGTTACAACACATTTGCATCAAATTAAAAAAGTAACAAATTTTTGACCGTGTATATTAACAAAAAAATAAATTCACATTTATATAAAGCTCTCAACTAGCAAACTTTTATTTGGTCTCACATTTTGGGAAATGTTGCAGACTGTTAGTACATATCCATACAATAGTTATGCAATATTTCGTGTAAATAGAGTGCTTCAGAGTTTATAGAGGAAACTTTGTCATTGGTAACTAAACACTTACATTAAAAGAAGAGAAAAAGAGATTCTAAACATTTCAAGTTGTTAATTTAATGTTTCAACGTATTAGTGATATTTAATTTTATTTTTCTTGAAATGTCCCGTTCCATAATCTATGAAACACCCTGTATTTTAAAATCGTATGGCGCCTCTAAAAATTTGACAGACCCACCGTCACATATACATTAAAATAATACTGCAATAATTTATTTAAAAATACCTTTGTCTATACATTCTAATAACGTTCTCCCGTGGGTCTCAAATAAACATATTTTATCCCCCCTCTCCCCCCCCACCCCAACAAAATAAAATAAATTTTCAAAAACTCTATTACAGCACGACCATCATATCCTTGGACAAAAATCTACTGCGCATCGTAGGCGTGCCGGGTGGTACACTCCGAGTCATCGGTAAGCTGTTTGTGTCCTCAGTGTGCTTATGATCGTTGCGTGGTTAAGTTGTTAAGTTACGGTTAGTCAAAGTGAGTAATTGAGGTCTTGCATTATAATTGGTTATTATTTGTTTTATTTATTATAATTAATAATGTCCAACTTAGGAGGTGGAAAAGGACTGCATTCACAAACCCGTGAAGTCGTGTTTAATGTTTTTAAGTTTTTAAAGACAATTTCAGATAACGAAACAGACATAAGAAATTGTACAAAAAGCGAATTAAAGGAATACGTAGCAAGAGCAACTGGTGTTTCAAGAGCTTCTGTCTATAATATTTTAAAAGAGGGGAACGAATATTAAGCAGAACCAGAACGAAATGAGAAAGAGAACACAGAACAACTACCAGTTTTCAAATCGCCAAAAAAGAAAAGATCGAGGAAATGTTTAGTAATGGATTCAATAGACGACATTGACCTATACCAAATAAAACATATTATTTATAATTTCCACAAGACAAATAATCAGCGGATTACTATTAAAAATTTACTACAAAAACTTAAAGAAGATATAAATTTTTCGGGCGGCCGAGAATCCTTAAGAAAAATTATAAAGAAGCTTGGTTTTAGATTCTGTGCTACACAAAACAATCGCAAGATATTACAAGAAAAACCAGATATCAGAAACATTCGTACAAATTTTTTACGAAAAATAGATGTATATCGACGGCAAAATCGTCCAACTATTTATATGGATGAATCCTATATTCATAGCGGCCATACAAAATCGAAAAGTTGGACAGACAAGTCAAGAAATGGGTTATTTTCGACAATCTCCAAGGGCCAGCGTTTAATTATGTTGCACGCTGGGGGTGAGAACCATGGATTTGTAGAAAACGCTTTGTTACTTTTTAAATCCGGAACAAAATCCGGTGATTACCATCACGAAATGAATTTCGAAAATTACCAAAAATGGCTCGTTGAAAAACTAATACCAAATTTACCAAAAAATTCAGTACTAGTTATTGACAATGCTCCATACCACAATGTCCAGATAAATCCAGCGCCTAATTCTAATGCAAACAAGCAAAAAATGTTACACTGGTTGACCGAAAAAGGTATTGCCTGTACATCTGATATGACGAAAGCCCAGTTATATATGTTAATAAAATATAATAAACAACAACACTTACGATATAAAATAGACGCAATTTTGGAGGCACACGGTCATACAACTTTACGATTGCCTCCGTATCACCCTGAACTAAATCCAATCGAAATGATTTGGGCGACTGTGAAAAATTTTATGGCATCACAAAATGTCACATTTAAATTAGAGGACGCTAAAAGGCTAGCGGAAGAAAAATTTAAAAGCATTACAGTAAATGACTGGAACAAACTTTGCACTCACGTGAAGAGAGTCGAAGATGAGTATAAACAAAATGAAGTTTTTATGGATGTTCTTACGGAGTCACTAATTATAAACGTGGGTGCTGATACATCTGACAGTGATTTTGGTTTCAGCGATGATTCAGAATAACTTAGTAATCATTGCTTTGTGAATGTGTTTTATTATGTAATTTATTATGTAATTATGTAATCATTTTGAAATAAAGCTATTTGCTTCTAATTACTGGGTATTATTAAAAAATTTTGTAATTACATTATCTACCTAATCATATTAAGATTTACTTTCATAGTACATCCTCAATAGAACACTATTAAATAACACTTAGCAGCCTCATTAATTAATAATTTACATTCCATTTGGACCAGTATAACATATATTAATAAATAAAAATTTTCTAAATTCTTATTCTTGGCGTCGCGTAGTACAAAATAAAACCGCGCCTTTCTGTTGGGAATGTACCTAATCACCGAAGCGAGCGACACACTGGCGACTGAGTACGAGTAATACCGAAAGTGTGCGCAGATTTTTCTAAGGATATGATGGTCTTGCTGTACACATTAACGTTCTTAGCCTACTTTTCTTTTAAAACAATTCTATATAAAAAAAATGCGCTCCATTTTAAACTAAGACAATAGAAAAATAAAATATTAATATTTATAAAATAACAAGTAATTTAAACGTTGACTTTTAATTCACTTCACTTTAGCACTTTAAAATGCAGTAAGTATGCCTTGGCTCCCGATCGCACAGTAAATGTTCGGGAAGGTCGAATCTGCTTTGTTCCGATGCTTTTTATAATGCTACAGTGTGCTTTTACATCCATTGTCCTTATATAATCAATATTTCAAAATCACTTAATTTATTACAGAATCACTAAGAAGGGAAGGAAACGCAAAAAATGATTAAAAATAAATACAAATTCGTTAATTGAAAAGAAAAGAAGAAACACTATCAAACTTAAACTTACAATTTTACTAAAACATTATAGTGTACATCTATCATAATATGTGTTATGAGATAATTCTTAACAAAAATAAATGAAATATAAATAATTAATTCGTAAATAAAGTAAATAAATAGTGTTTAAAAGTTATAAATTACAATTAATGTCATCCACAATTGTGTTCAAAATTTGATTAAAATTTTGCTGTAAAAAAATGTTAATAGCTCTTTATTCAACATGATACGTCCGTTAAACGTTTATATTTCATGTATTAATACACGAAGTACAAACGAATTGTATTTGATTTTCTATTTTACAATAGTGCACAGGTAAGATCACGTTTTGTGCCAATTTAAGAAAAAAAAATAAATAAATAATTGCCCATTGGATATTAGATTTAATAATAGACTAATCTAAATGCAAAAATTAATTTTAACAAATTAGATATTTACAATTAATAGTCTTTTGTGTGTTACCCATTTTCTCTGCGTCTAAGAATTGTCTTCTTCGTCGGTTAGATTGTTTAATAATATGGACAAAATCAAAGTACATATTATAAACAATTAAAAGTAAAACAAAAACGTACGTGTGTTAAAAGAGAAAATTAACTTTTCAAAAGCGTAAACCAAAGTGTAAAAAGCATGGCATATTAAGGTATAGAAAATGACTAGTGTATACCGTCTGTGTCAATAAAACTTGCATCTTTATCGTGCCAACTTCTTTGCGGCTAAGAATTGTCCCGGAAAGATTTTCTACACAATGAATTGCAAATAGACAAAATTCATGTAAATTGTGTTTATTAACAACTAAATTGCTTGCTCCAAAAGCAGATATTAAAGAAAAACCGTACGTGCATTAAATAAGCAATGAAATTTTTAAGAAGCTTGATGTACTACGAAGGTGTAGATAATGACTAGTATATACCAACTATTTAAATAAAAATTGCATCTCTACCGTGCCCTTTTTCGTGTCTGAGAAGTTATTTTTCTTTACAATTGTCCTGGATTAAATTTAATAATGCCAACAGACAATATATATATAATATGCTTATAAAAATTTAAATCATTTACTTTGAAATTAAAAAAAAGGTAAAAAGATGGATACGTGTATTATAAGGAGAAATGAAAATTTTCAAAAGCGAAATCCAAAGAGTACAATATGAGGAAGATAATATACAGTCCGAATAAAACTTGCGATTCTATCGTACCCCCTTTTCTGTGGCCAAGAATTGCCCTGAAAGATCCTACAAAATAATCCTTGTTTGGTTATTTAATAAGGCAAATTGCCCAAATAAAACTAAATTGCTTGCTTGGAAATCAGAAAAGATACATACGTGCACTAAATAAGCAATGGAACTTCTCAGAAGTTTGGCGCAATACGAAAGTGTAGATGACTAATATATACAGTCCATTTAAATAAAACTGGTATTTCGTGCCCACTGTTTCGTGGTGGAGAATTGTCTTTTATGCGCAATTATCCTATATTAAATTTAATAATGGCAACAGACAAAGTTAAGGTGAATATGCTTATGTCAATTTTAATTGCTTCCTATAAAAGCACAAAAAAATAAAAAGATGCATACGCGTATTAGGAGTAATTGAACTTTTCAAAAGTAAAAGCCAAAGAACATAATATGAAGAAGATAATACGCAGTCTGTTTGAATAAAACTTGCATAATTATGATAATTATCGTACCCTCTTTTTTTGCGGCTAATAATTGCCCTGAAAAGTCCTTCTGCAAAATTATCCTAATCTGGGTTGTTTAATTAATAAGGCAAACCGACAAAATGAAAGCAAATATTTTCATAAACAACTAAATTGCTTGGTTGGAAAGCAGAAATCAAATGACATATACGTGCATTAAATAAGCAATGGAACTGTTTAGAAGCTTGGCGTTATATGAA
>JAVIWB010006076.1:0-112435 GCA_031893035.1 Dermolepida albohirtum
CCCGCTACATAGTTCGTACGTTGTATAAAATAAATAAACTTAAGTTTCTTAGTAATAATACTAATGTTAATAAAGTCTGTGAAAAATTTTATGAAGTTTTTGATGTACTCCACTTTGAATGAAACATTCGGAGCGCACAAGAATGCTTATAATGTTGTTACCATGTGTTGTGTTAGAGAGTTGTTCCTTACTACAAGTTTGTATGCTCCATTCTGACGTCTATTCTTCTGTTCACCTATTCTACATATGTTTGTTCGCAGTCTCCGCAAAGTATGTCCATCTTTATAATTCCGGAGAATGTCGCCTCACTTTCTGTTAGTAATAAAAGACAGAAAGTTAGGCCCATTTTTGAGCATACTGAGAAAAGAACGTCCTATTACGGTACTTCTCTCTATATTTTTTTAAGAGAAGGCCATGAAACTTACTCATAAACACTGCCCAGAAGATGTTTACCTTTGGCGAATCTCTTTAGTGTACGACTATCTCATGCGGGTATTATGTTTCCTAAATGCGTTGAAAATTAAACATAAAATAAATATTTCGTCCTCCATCATATCCAGCAACAAAACGCTAAATTTCATTCATTTCCTCTTGTTATTAGTAAGTGTTTGAATGAGCCACAGCCTGTATGGTTTTATAGATATTCATCTTCTTAGCACACACTAGATTGTGGATTCAGGGATCTGAAACTCATGGCTAATTCGATTTTTTAATTGTTTCGGATTTCGCTAAAACGTCACAAAAAGTTTCTTCACTTCCTCCACCGCTCCTCAGCTAACGAGTCGATCTGGACTTTTCACTATACATAGACGCCCAACCTTTATAAACCACCGGAGAAAACGATGTAATAGCAAACTGCACTGTATTATATTTAGAATATCAATAACACAGTGAGCTGTTCAAAACAAACTAGAAACTGCAAACCGCCTCTTTCAAATGGTCATTGTCTCGTTCTGTGACAACCACTCAAACATTACGTCACGAAATCGATTTTTTCTTTTCAAATATTTCTGTATAATCAAGTAATGTTTTCTGTTGAATTTTCATCTGAGAATGTGAGTAATATTTTTTGTTACAATCGTAAAACAGAAACGTAATAAGCAATTCCATAAAAGTAAAATCAGAACCAGAAAGAATTATTTATTGCGAAAGCGAACTTTTATTAACCAGGGAAAAATACAAGTGCCAGAAATATTGTAAACTAATTCGAGTTATTATTTATTCAATTTCTAATTCAATACAAGGATTCGCTTTATTCTTTTCCTCGGAGGTTACGCAAAAATAATATTCACCTTTGCTTTCGTACGTCTTTTTTTTAATAATAAACGAATATTGGTTGTTTAAAGAAACAAAACAACGTCTTCTGGTAGATATACCGAAGGGTTGTTTTATCTTTCTTAAATAAATTAAACTCGAAATATATTTATTAAAAAGAATTCAAAGTATACCCTCTTCATGAAAAAAATTCGTAAAGAAAAGAAGTTTTTAGACATAATTAAAGAAGTAAATAATTACAAAATACCAGTCATACTCAGGCAAATGGCTTTTAGTCTCTAATAAATGGCATTAGATCTTCTGGAAAATTCTTTTTCTTGACTAAACCAAATGCAAACTTCGGACATATTTATTTAAAAATATAGTCACCAAGTGTCTCATCTTTTAGGCAAAGGAAAGAGTTTCAGATAGTAATGCCCAAGTTTCTTCTCGAATATTCGATTTATTTATTTGCATATACCTTGCCTTTTAGGTAGGCCCAAAGAAAAAAATTCGGTGCCGTTAAATCGGTCGAACGCGGTGACCTGTTAAAATTTGAAAATCGCAAATTTTTTATGATCGAATAATATGATCATAAAAAATTTGCTTCAAGAGAGTCATAATTTGAGGAGTTGTGTGAACTGTGGCTCCATCTCGTTGGAACCTCAGCTCTACATTGTTCTCCACCTCTGGCCTTAAAAATTTTGCAATCATTGTCCGGTATTGATATCCATCCACAGTAACATACCTCCTTTGTCATTTTCTAAAAAGTATGGTTCAACGACACTTTCTACGGTTACACACCATACTGTGACCGGATGCATTTGATGTTCAATAATTACTCTAGGATTTTCAGTGCCCCATACTCTGGAGTTTTGTTCATTCACGTGACCACTTAGATGAAAATTGGTCTCATCTCTCATTACGATGTTGTGAATAAACTCGATTTGCTTTCGGAACAATTGATGAAAATTACGAGCATATTCGAAGTGACTTTGTAGATCATTTTGTTTTAACTCGTATACAAATTGCGTCTTATAGGGAAAAAGGTGTAATTATCCTAAAACTCTTTGCAAAGAACACTTAGATATCGACAGCTGCTGAGAACGTAGCCTGGTGGAAGGCAATACTCATTTCAAATTACACGATGTCTTCCGGAACATGGGAAATCAAGGATAGCCCTTGTTGCTGAAGACGCTGAACGAATCAATAGATTGTTGGAGCACTAGGCTCATTTCGAGCATTAAAGAAATTATATGCTCGTGTGTTAGAATAATCGAAGGTTGCCTTTCAAAATGAAATTGAACTTTTGTTCTTCGCTTTGTGCTGAGTTTCTCCATTATAAATTTCGCAAGTTTTTCGGAGCCAATTCTGAGACAAAAAGAAAAAATATACAAAAATCAAAAAGATATTCATTAACTAAACCATAACGATAATTATGCGCCACCTGTTAAGCCATAAAAATTAGCGTTTCCTGTTATTCCATCGTCGTTATTAATTACAGAAAATTTTCTGCATTGGACCAGGACTCGAACTTGATCTACCGTTTTCTATACGGTTGCTTTAACCAATTAAGCCAGAAAGCAGTCCAGCTTCGAGTTTCTTAACATTGCCATAAATTAAATGTTAATTTTTATTAATTTACTACTGCAAAGCGCTGAATTATAAATTTATTTGTACATAGGGTACTAGGAAAGTTTCGCAATATGACGCAACAATGAATCGTAGGAAGCTGCTTGTTGCTGCATATTGAGACATGTTCATACGTGCATAGTAGCCGCCGCGCCATGTCAATGGACTCAGTTATTCATTAGCAGTGAGTGTGTAAAGTGCTTGCTATGGCGTCGTGGTCACGAAATGAGGTAAGGGCAGTTTTGCGTTATAATTTCGTGCGTGGTTTAAACATAGACCAGTGCTTCGAAGAAATGACTCTTGCACTAGGTGATGTTTGTCCACATCGCACAACGATATTCAGGTGGCATAGAGAATGCCAAAAGGGAAATTTAACTGTGGAGGATGCTGAGAAGCCGGAAAGGCCACGAACGTCGGTTACGGAGGAAAACGTTACTACTGTGACGAAAATGCTTGGCGAGGACAGAAGAGTGACCTACCAACAGATAGAGGGAAGTTCAGGCCTAAATCCACCAACAATTCGTTCGATTCTGCATGATCATTTGCACATGAAGAAACTCTGTTCCCTCTGGGTGCCGCATCGACTGACTGAAGAGCAGATGACCCGACGTGTGTCGGAAGATGCTAAAAAAGTTTAATAAGAGACAATCTCGGTATGTGAACAACATCATGACAGGTGACGAGACTTGGCTGTACTATTACGATGTGCCGACCAAAGCTCAAAACAAAGTTTGGCTTTTTGATGATGAGGACACACCCGTAGTTGTCAGAAAATCCTGATCTGTGAAGAAGAAAACGATAGCTGTATTTTTCAAATCGAGTCGAATTGTGGAACTAGTCGTTTTGGACGCACAGAAGACAGTCACAGCTAAGTGGTATACTGAACAGTGCCTGCCTAAAGTCATTGGATCTATGAAGAACTTGCAGGCAAAGTCAAGAATGGAAACCTGGTTCCTCCATCACGATAATGCTCCAGCTCACCGCGCCAAACCCTGCACCGAATATTTGACCACGACACTATTGAAACTTCTCGAGCACCCTCCCTTCACTCCAAATCTTGCTCCCTGCGATTTTACACTGATCCCGCATATGAAAAGCAAGCTAAAAAGGAGTCGGTTTTCCAGTGATGAGGACCTTCTGCGGGCTTGGGACAGCGAGTGTGCTTTACTCCCTAGTGAAACTTGGCAGAACTGGTTTAAAGATCAGTTTCGGAGGATGGAGAGGTGTATTGAGTGTAGAGGAAATTACTTTGAAAAAATTAAATAAA
The DNA here is from genome assembly GCA_031893035.1 of Dermolepida albohirtum. Taxonomy (NCBI): domain Eukaryota; kingdom Metazoa; phylum Arthropoda; class Insecta; order Coleoptera; family Scarabaeidae; genus Dermolepida; species Dermolepida albohirtum. Next base: position 4,154 of record JAVIWB010006076.1, read on the forward strand.
CAAAGTTGTATTGCAAAGCCTTCCTAGTACCCTTTGTAACGCAACCCGTACCTGTGATTTTTTGAAATTTTTCAAGTACAATTGTTGATGTATTGATAAATAAACAAAACTGTATTGCAAAACTTTCCTAGTACCCTTTGTATATGCAAAGTTTATCTGATTTAATTCCAATATTATTTTACGTTTTAACTAAAAGAACTAAAAAAATCTGCTTTTTTAAACATTTAGAAAGAAAAGTGTTAAAAAATTAATACGTAAAACTAAGATACTTTAATTTATAGTTGTATACGCACATAAAGTAAAAGAGGAAAAGAAAGACACTGTATATACACTTTTTCATGCTACTTATCTTTATTTAACCTCAGAGACGTCTCTTTGTCTGTATGTTATTCTTTGTAGAAGAAATTCCTCATGAATATGCATTAATATAAAACTTCTGTTGAAAGCGATATACTTTACCTACAAAGAAATGTCTCTTATATTGAAATTTGATATGCAAATTCTTCCTTTTTAATCTATTTTTTTAATAAATAATGTTATCTTTGTATAGACATTCATGAAATACCAATCAAATAAGTAAGAGTCGTCTTCCCATTGTTTTAACTTTCCAAACATTTCTATTTTGCTTCTTTTTTTCTTTCGATTTCAATTACTGTTTGGGATGTTGATACATTCCCTATAGTTACCAAAATCGTAAAAGATCTAAACGAATTGCATGAGCACTATGCCTAATTAGGTCCCATGTCGTACTCTGTAACATTGAGTCGCAATACGAACAGATAAAAATGTGTACGGTAATTAAGCAAAAAGCTTGTTTCGTCACCCTATATTCATAAATACCACGTGGTGATATGTCTTTTTTTTTCTCTTGCCCTTATCCATATATGCACATGTATACATGTATGTCAACCATAATTACGCGCGTTCAATTTTGCACCGTTGTAAAGTCCATAATTTATATCTGACGCACGTTAAGGCTTTATTACCGTGTTTTTTGAATTAAAATTCTGGTGCGGAAATAATAACGAGATAAGTTCGTAAGTTTTGAGTAGTAGCATGGGCTGAATTTACTTTAAGAAGCATTAGTAGCAAAATGTTTCCAAATACTTAAATGAATATAATAAGCTTTCTAGTGTCAACAGTCCTTTATATACACTCGTATGCCGTTTCATGTTTACAAATAAACTAAAAGAAATGTTAACTGATATATGGAATATAAATAAAGGCGAGAAATGGGCACTTTTAATTTTATTTTCTGGGGAACATTAAAAAATGTAGAACATATTTGAACTGCTCCAGTTCTAGGATTTACAGGGACATCCCAAACAAAACAGAAATGAAAAAATGTCTAGACAAAAACAACGAATAAGTTAATCTGGTACGTAGACTTCCGCGGTCCTGGTCCATACTATCTGCTTCTGGGCTTCCGGGCTGGAACCGCGTCACTGGTATAACTGCCGGCGTTTCGTACCCACTCGTATGGGACATCTTCAGGGCTCAACTACTGCTACTGCCTGTCGCACTGAAACTGTCAGTTTCAGTGCGACAGACAGAGAGTGGGTACGAAACGTCGGCAGTTATACTAATGACGCGGTTCCAGCCCGGAAGCCCAGAAACAGATAGAACGAATAAATTGTTTAAATAGAATTTTAATTTCAATTATGCAAAGAATAAACAAATTGAGATCTCGTCATCTATGATCCAAGCAGTGATGAAGATTAAGCAACTACTGATTATTCCTTGGACAATAACTGTCTGGGCGAAAATTAATTGAAACCACTTCTAAAATAGGAAGTAGATGTGCACACATTTGTTTTGATCTTCCAAACTAAGAGATTGTTAAAATATTTTGCTGCTAAAATTGCAATGAATAAGAATTCGAACTCATATACATGAAAGAAAAAGCACATAAACTTTCCCGTGCTGAAGACGCTGGACAAATAGACCCTGTATGATATAATATATTAAATTCAATAAAGACGTGTTTAAAAGAAACAGAAGACAAGCAAATATTTTTTACAAGATGCATATATTTGTTCAACTACCGATTTTCGAGAAACGAAAGCTTTGTTCTTTGTTACAGTTATGGATTTTTTTATTTGGATTTAATTCAATAAAGTATCTATTGAAATTACATATCACTTTGAGATATGAAACAGTAATTACTAAAATACTAGTTGCACTTGGTTTCGCCAAAAACTAATGGCAGATATTAAATTGTCTACCAGACTATTATTAACAGATGAAAGGCATTTCACATAGAATCGAATTTTAAATTATAATAGTTATTATGCTGGCACAAACCCGTGTATTATACAACAATACCATTCTGAACATTTCTGTTCAATAAACATGTGTACAGGAATGATTTATTAGTAACATTTTTCTAAAGCCTTGCGAAAGATAGAGACAGAAAACAGACTGTAGTAGTTTCACTTGGGCAGATACTATCTTTTATTTAGCCCCTCTTACCATAAAGTCTCTCCTACTTAGTAAAGGACAACAAGTACTTTTTAAGGACTATTAATTGACATACATATATGGAGTTGCTCAAAGATAGAATTCCAAAAGAATCTAACAAATGTAATTTCGAGGCTAACTGTAAATATAAATGACTAACGACTAAATCTGTAAAGCACACTAATTATATCTAGAGAAAATCTAAAAAACTCCAAAATTATATTAGGTGCGCAACTAAGTTCTCGCTGTTTTTCAAGAGATGGCTCCAGTAGTAAGTGCTGGCCGATTGTGACATAACCAAAACGTCATGAACCAAGCTTAGACATATGATAAACAAACCGCTATGACACATTAGTGATTTTGTTTTTGCGTCATATACTTTTGGTTGTGTGAAAATGTCTGATTTTGTGCCAAATAATCGTCATTTGCGGGAAGTATTGATATTCTTCTTTCATTCGAAGAAAACGGCGACTGAAGCGCATCGAGAACTCCAAAAAGTTTACGGAGATGCTGCTCTAAGTGAAACAACGTGCCGTGATTGGTTCCGTCGCTTCAAAGACGGTGATTTCGATGTTGACGACCGTTCGCGTGGAGGAAGACGAAAAACCTTCGAAGACGCTGAATTGGAGGCATTGCTCGATGAGAATCCGTGCAAATGCAAAAGAGCTTGCTTCAGCATTAGGAGTTACCCGTCAAGCCATTTCCCAGCGATTGCATGCGTTGGGAATGATTCAAAAACAAGAAACTTGGGTTCCTTATAATTTGAAGCCAAGAGACATTGAGCGTCGTTTTTTTGCCTGTGAACAACTGCTCCAGCAGCAAAAAAGGAAGGGTTTTCTTCATCGCATCGTTACGGGTGATCAAAAATGGATTCATTACAGCAACCTAAGGAGAACAAAATCATGGGGACTATCCGGTCATGCTTCTACGTCGTCGGTTCGGCCGAATATTCACGCTGTGTATTTGGTGGGACCAGGACGGTGTTATTTATTATGAGCTGTTGAAACCAAACGAAACCATCACTGGGGAAAAGTGATTATACAGCATGACAACACTCGGCCTCACGTTGCCAAACTCGTTAAAACCTACTTAGAAACGCTCAAATGGGAGGTCCTACCCCACCCGCCATATTCCTCAGATATTGCGCCGTCCGATTATTACTTGTTCCGTTCGATGGCACATGGTCTGGCTAATCAGCAGTTCCGCTCATATGAAGACATCTCAAAATGGCTTGATTCGTGGATAGCCTCTAAAGATGAACACTTCTACCGTGACGGTATTCGAGCTCTGCCAGAAAGATGGGAAAAAAATTGTCGCTAGCGATGGGCAATATTTTGAATGATTAATTTGTAAACATTTTTTCACAATAAAGTTGCATTTTCATCAAAAAAACAGCGAGAACTTAGTTGCGCATCTATATGTATAATTGTCCGACTGGTATCCGATGCGTGTGACTGTAAATAAAATTCTGATACATATGGTGCTTATGTAACTAAATGTTAAATTCACATAAAATGCCCAGAGGCAAGAACGAAGACTATAGATCTTTTCGTGAGCATCATAGAAAAATTTCTAGAACAAGCATTAATGCATATCTATTGCTGCATTTATTATTTAGTGTTCTTTATTCAACTATTAGGCATTTGCCTTGTTTCAGTACTTGTTTTTCTACGTACAGTAGTAACTTACTCAAAAGATGCAAGTATAGCTTTTTTTCACTAGCATAATGTATCGTCTCCATATGAATAATCACCGGATAAGAATGATTCGTCGACTAGGTCGAAACTATCTAATAAGTCTTCAATATGTGAAATGCGTCTTGATCAATATCTCATTAACAACAGGCTCATTCTATCTTCTTTTGGAATAGTTATTCCAGTGACGCGGTTTCAGCCTGGAAACCCAGAAGAAGATAGTATGGACCACGACCGCAGAAGTCTACGTACCAGATTAACAGGCTTGTTCTTTATTCAACTTAAACTTCGTGAATTTTTGGTTACTGAAACACTTCAAATAATTGTTGCGAACATAAATTGTAGTCTACTTCATTATAAAACAACAGTTAAATTATTAAATGGAATTTTCTTTTTCTCTAACGTTTATCTGAATTTCCAAAGCAAAAATTACAAATAAACTCACGTAATATTACAATTCATACTCTTATTTATAACATTCTACACAGTCTGTCACAGAAAAAAATTGAACTTTTTTAAAATGAAAACAAAAGCTTACTATTTTGGTAAAATTTATTTATTTTATTCAAAGTAGCCGCTTTAGGCCTCAATACAACGTTTTACGCGGTCAATAAATATGTCGAATGAATTTTTAAGATCATCGTTAGGGATGTCCTTCAAGATCGCTGTCGACGCCTTTTTAATGGCTTCAACGTCGGCATAACACTGTTCTTTCACCGGCTCTGTACATTGTTGAATTCAGTTAGCTTGTGTGGTACAAACCTTGCACAAATCTTTCTCAGTCCCAAATGCTGTGTCAAAATGCGATGAATTGAATCTTTGGAAATATTTAATACCATTCCCACGTATCGCAATGAAAATTTCGTCTCATTTCTGATGAATTCACGCACAAATTCGACGGCACATAATACCTGCGCTATTAGGGTTATCTAAAACTACAAATGTTTGTAGCTCAGTTACCATAGAGTTTTAGACATATATTCATTTTTAACTTGAAATTGCTTCAGTTCAAAGTATATATATGGTGTATAATACATACACCATATACATACTGTGTATTGTAAAAACACTGTGAACTATTTTGAGAAAACTAATCATAAGTTTAATGAGAGAAAATAGAAAAACAAATCTACCCAGCCATGATAAAAACAATTAATTGTTCGTTGCCTAGTAACGTTCAACATTTTCTACCTATGTGTCCAATATTACTTCAGTTCGTTCATTATTTGGTGCTTTATAAAATGTTATATATATATATATAGGATCTACATACGTATGTATGCGTACCTTGCATAAATTAACAGACACCGAATTTCCAAAAATATTCAATAAAGTACGTTTTACATCACCACAAATTTAAATATTTTAATTGGGCAGTCGTTCACCCGAATGATTTCGATTCAATTAATTTGGTACAAATTGGATTGTCTGTCTTCTTTGTCAGGAGCCATCTGTATACACTGTCGTTCACAATTAGAAGACCAACTGTAATAGAACATTTCCATTGCATATAGCCTAACCCACTATATGGTTACTTCTTATTAGACTGTATAGCAGCGTGATTCGATTATTTCAATCTATTCAATTATATACATACACAGTTTGTCGCAAAAGAAAACCGAATTTTGTTTAAATAGTAATTCTTAGTGGCGCCATCTATTAAAAAAAATACGTTGGGAAAAGTGGATCTTTCACCAATGTTATTCCAAAATATCATGATATTCGCATTATTAAAAGCAGAGAAATTGCGCATAAAGAAACAGTGTGTATCTGGCATTGGTCGAAAAATGAATTTTGAACAAAGAGCAAATATCAAGTTCTGTTTTAAACTCGGTAAATCGTTTACTTAAACGTTGAATTTGATAAAACAGGTATATGGTGATGCGCGTTTATCACGCACGAGTGTGTATGAGTGGAATGAACGATTTAAAGACGTCGTATGGTCATAAGTTACGACGAACATCCTGGTGCAAAAAAATCTGTGGTTACGGAAAGTAACATCGAACTTGTGCGTGAATTCATCAGAAGCCACCCGAAATCCCTATTGCGATACGTGGAAATGGAATTAAGTATTTCCAAAGATTCAATTCATCGCATTTTGACACAGCATTTGGGACTGAGAAAGATTTGTGCAAGGTTTATACCACACAAGCTAACTGAATTCAACACTGTACAAACTTTATTAAAGACTCAAAAAAGGGCGAAAACTTCAGGTAGTCTATTGTAACTGGCGATGAGACGTAGTGTTTTCAATATGATCCAGAGACGTCAAAGCTCTGAATGGAAGCATCTAAGCGAAGAAAAACCGATAAAAAGCCGTTTGGACAAGTCAACAGTGAAGACAACGTTGATTTGTTTTTATGATTCGAAAGCTATAGTGCACAAAGAATTTGTACCAACTAGTCTAACAGTCAATGCTGTACATGATCTTGGTGTTATGAAGTGTCTTTTGGCGCGTATTGGTCGTGTGCGTCCTCAATATTGTGAAAATGGCAGCTGGCGTTTGTTACATGATAATGCACCATCTTATCATTCGACGCTGATCATTGATTTTCTAATTACAAACGGCATTGTAACCATCAACCATTCACCGTATTCACCGGATTTGGTCCCCTGTGATTTTTATCTATTCTCCAAACTACATCTCGTCGATGAAAGGGCAGCGTTATGTCGACACTGAAGCCATAAAAAAGGCGTCGACGGCGATTTTGAAGGACGTCTCTGAAGATGAACTTAAGAATTCATTCGATGTGTTAATTGACCGTGCAAAAACGTTGTATTGAAGCCGAAGGTGACTACTTCGAATAAAATGTATGAATTTTACCAAAATAGTAAGCTTTCGTTTGTATTTTAAAAAAGTGCCGATTTCTCTGCAACAGACTGTGTATATATTATTAATTCATTCCGTCATACGACTAATTACAATTTTAATTCTTCCTGTTTCAATTTTTAAACAAAACTATTCACTCTTGATTCTGAAAAATGAATTTATTGTACGATTTTACTACTGATCCAAAATTAATTCACTGTATTGTATGTGGTGCTTTTAACACCAATCATATTTACCAGATAACATCAAACTACCTGTTCTTTGTTGTACAGGATGCGTAGTGTATTTTTTTAAATAGATAAAAAACGGCTCATGTCATTATACTAATTCTCTTATTCCGTCTGTTTCGTTGCCAACACTACCATTCATTCACCTTCTCTTTTACGCCGTCTTAACACTCACGGCCTTCTATATTATGCATACACTGCCATACATATATTAATGAGTGTTCTTTTTTTATTCTTTTCTGTATGTTAGCACTTCCGTTCAAAGTTATATTTTGTTATGTGTAATATGAACAATAAATCAGAATTTATAACGTAAATATAGTAGGTAATTATTACGTAACGAACTAATTTAAACGAGTAGGTATGAATAGAATACACTCCAGCAACCCAATGAGAAAACTTCGTAACGAGCTTGATAGTTCGTAAAACAGAAAATATAAGGTAATCAATATTTAAGCAGTCGCGTAAATTTGTAATTAGTATTTATTTACAGTCTGTATTATTTATAACGGTGATCCAAATTGAATTTCAGGGTTTATGGTCCGAAGAAAAAACTAAATTTTAGATAAATTAGAATTGTATGACCATCAATTTAAAGTACAAACTAAGCACTTAAATATGGAAAATAACATCAGCTAAATACCCTACACGACTCCGGCAGCATGACGCCATTCTTTTACTCAAACTTTTCATAATATTTTCAAGAAAATGTAGCTCTATTTCAGCAATTGCACACCTGATACACTTTTAGGTCTGGAAGGGCAGCAGAATTGTTGCTTCATTCACATAGCCTTACAAGAAAAAGCAGACTACAAGACCTGGGTGACCAATCGATGTTCCCTCTTAAAGATAACACGGCCGCTAAATTTGATGTGTAGTAAAATGTTTATTTCTCGTGCTGTGTGAGATGTCGCTCCATCTTGTTGAAACCACATGTCATCCATGTTCATTGACTTCAATGAATCAAAACATCGTTTAAAATTTCCAGATAGCGTAAACCATTGACGGTGACAACGATGTCAGTTCCATCTTCAAAAAGTACGAACCAATGATTTCTCCAGCTAATACTGTACACCAAACAGTTCATTTTTGGAGATGCTTTGGTTTCTCTTAAATTGTGGATTTTCACAACTCCAGATACAACAATTTTGACGATACACAAGCTGTGCAAAAATCAGTACAAACTGCGTTCTATAAAACCCAATTCACAAATGTACGAGCTTTCTGGTCGTCCAGTTCTTTAATATCTTGCGTCAAATGGACTTCGCACGCATTTAAATGCAGATCTTTTCTTAAAATTCATTGAGTAGTACCGTAATAAAGAACCGAATGCTATGCCTTGGTTTGTCAACAACCTATTTCAAGCTTATGCACTAAATCACAAATTGCAGCTCACTTGGCACATTGCGTCCAAAAGGTGGTGCAACTTTTTTTAGCGTACTCATAGGTGATCGCTTGTTTTTACAATAAGTTTGTGTGATTTGTGTGTCTGTCAAAACGTAAACTTCCATTCTCACAAAGTAAATGGCGCGCCATTCAAATTTTGACTTTCAATTTGGATCACTCTTTATTTACAGCAAAACATTTTACAATTTAAGAAATATCTCTGTAACACTTGACAACAATTAAGATTGTATTACATTACTGTAATTTCTTTGACCACGACTATTGCCGCAAATATGACTTCTCGTCCCAATAATTGAGACGGAAGAAGCTATTAATGTCTAGATTGATGAATGTTAAAAAAAAAAGATTCGACTGGACACCAATATTATTAAACATAAAGCTTTAAAAATATACAACTTCTTGTGACAAAATGAAGAATCTGCTATAAATCCTCGCTTTGATGGTTTGTCCGTTTTAGAAAACGTTTTTCATAACAAAACCTAAAAATACAAGGAAAATCCGAAGCAGTTAATGAAGAAACTGCTGAATCTTATCCAAAGAAATTGCGGGAAATTATCGAAATAAATGCCAAAATAGCATTTATTGCGAAAGACGAAAAAGTTGTACCAACACTTTAGGCTTGAAAATTTTTTTTGAACCTCAACGTTTTGACGTCTCTGTTTTACGTATTCGGACCCACTAATTTCGAATTTTGAAAACGCAACATAGTAACTCTTTCAGTTCTCGAGATATTCGCGAAAAACGGAGGGTGCTTATTTTTATTTCAGGCGATTACCCTTCTTCTATGTTTTTATTAATGATGCAACAGAATTGAACATTTTCACTGACTATCTTACACATTTGCTCTTCCTTCTTAACAATTAATGTTTCTAGATTTTTTTTAATTTCATTTCTGATGAATGACCTTATACAGCAGTAAATAAGCTTTCGAATAGTAGGCAGCGTTAAATTAGCGTTTAAACTATCTGATAACTATTGTTTCCGGTACAGATATATGTATATTGTTTTCGTTATTTATGGATGCTATTGTTTCGCGTTTTTTATATCGCTTTATCGCTTAATTGGTGAATGGGATTACATTTAATACCTTTGCTATGTAAGATAAAAGTAACAATGTTAAATTATAGTCGTGACGCCAACGTTAAATTGACTTTATACAGGGGGTGTGTGAAGGAGAAGAAAATACATAAAGAGACAATAGTTTGTGTCATTTCAATAAAAAGATTACTTAAATATGTATTTGCCGAGGCCCCGCAGAAGTCGCATCTAGGATCATTCATTCTCTTTATAAATGATTTACTGACATTTTATTCTGTTCTTGCCTATGCAGGCAACTTGAAAATTTACTTTCCTACTAAGTTTGGAACCATGCACATACTTCACCTACAAACAAATTTGAATATTCTTATGCAATAGTGTTCTATATATAAACTAAAATTAAATGTTAGTAAATATTGTTTAAAACAAAATAAAAAAATAAATAAAATGCATTAGATAATTAAAAATCTCGTCGGCTGTGAAACACGCGCTGTGATTCGTTTTCTGCATGCAAAAGGCATCAAAATTCTTCAACAAATTAGTGAAACCTATGGAGAAAACACTATGAGCGAGCGAATGGTACGAAAAAGGGTTAGAGTATTTAAAGATTTGTCTTTACTGAAGATTTAGTTAGTTAGAAAATTAATGCAAAAGTTCGACCAAACAGACGCTTTAAATTTCTCCATTGCCTGATAAGTTTTGCGCAAGTTTCAAAGAAGAACGCTTAAATTATTGGAAGTTGCGCTCACGTTAGGCACCGAAAATGCTGACTGCGGTAAACAAAGCTAATCAAGCAAATCGCATGATCTTGGTGGCCAATTAACATCACCGTTTCTTGAGATTACACGTCCAGGAAATTTTTCTCTCGATAAATCAATCGATTCGTGTGCAAAGTGAGGTGTAGCGCCATTCTGTTGAAACCACATATCCTCTAGATCAATATTCATTGATGAAATTGACAAATGAACGACGTTTTAAATGATCTAATGGCTTCAGTTCCTGTGTTATTTGAACCTTATATGCCTTCAGCGCTAAATCCTTGTGTAAAATACGCCATGTTGTTGATCCACTAAGTCCAAGTTATTGTGAATGTCGTCTAATGGACATTTCAGGATCTTCAGCAACACTTTAACGAACCAAACCAATATTTTCTTGTGAACGACCACCACAACTGTATTTTTCACTTTTTTGATCTTCCACGGAACCGGTCTCTTGAAATTTTCTAATAATTCGACCAATAATGCTTTCAAATGGACGATTATGTAAACCATAAAATTCACGTAGTTTTCTAAAAACTCTTTGCACAGAACGTTGATTTTCATAAAATAATTAAACAATTTGGACGCGTTGTTGTACCGTGTACGAAGCCATTTTTATAAATACCATACATCACACTTTTTAAATGCCCACATACCCAGACAAATTCAGTGCGCCATCTATATTTTATTTATTCTTAAAAAAAACCGCGCAATTTGAAACACCCTTTACATCTATCTAAATTAAAAACATGGGTATTATTTTTAATTTATTTTTCCTGTTGTTGAGCTTCTGCCTCGTGGAAATACAGATTATTATTACTATTACCAAACCCTCTGTATATAAAATTTGTTAGGCAAAACCTAATCCGCACTTGCTTAATAATTCAACACGTATACACATAATAAAATGGTTTATATTGTGGCAGCATGAATTATTGTTCAATCTTGGACAACTCCCTTTAATATATTGTTTTCAAACATTTATCGCCCATATATCTCCCCTTTCTTATACAATTCCGCCTTCGCTCTATATTATTAGGGTCTAGGACGTACATAAATGAAGTTTTCAAAGGGGCCCCTTTTCTTCTACTTTTTTTAATGTCACTATTTAACTTTCTTCCATTGAATTTTTATGAATACGTGGTAGATTAGGGAATATTAAAAGTTCCGTAATGTATTTGATTACGGTGTAATTAGCGATAATTATTATCACACGAGGACACATTAATTTGTTAATTATTGCTGAATTATAAAAGGACATTATTACTTTACAGCAAACTCTGATATTTTCTAATGGCATTATACGTATATCTAGAATTGTCGGATTCTTTTATGGACACTAAAAGCACCAAGTATCAGAGTGTAAATTTTACGATCACTTAAAGACTTGGTCATTTTAAAATTTATGCCAGAAATGAGTAACGATTCATTCTTATAACGGTTTATTTCGAGCTTTTACAAGAATTTTACAATTTAAACTAATACACGACGTCAATTTCACAATTCTAATTAAAACGAAAACAGAAGAAGCAAGAATTTTTCGCTAACGATGCGATCTAATTGAAAAGAAGGATCTTCTTTTAATCGGATCTTATTTAATTAAAATTATTTCGCGGCAATGGAAGTAGCTAATCCACTTGGTATTATTTACATTAGTGTCATGTCCTAATTGATCGGAACGATTTATAATTAAAGGCCGGAAGGTAATGTAAAGAATATTTGAATAAAATCAATTACGTATTCAATAAAATATGCATCTTCACTTTCAATATCGAATCCATATTTAAATACACGTTAATTTTTCGTCTTCCTGCAATAAATAGGTCACATTATAAATTATAATCAACTTATTTATTACGATCTTAAATTAAAAAGCTAGGTTAATTTTTTGAGTGTGCCTCGTATAAAAACACAAGTCCAATGACATCATAATTTTTAGAAATCAAAACGGATGCTACATTTTTCCCCTCTATATTTATATAAAGACAAGTTTAAGGTTAAAAATACGTAATTTAAGTACCGTTATAATTTTAAATAATCTTTTTTTGAGCCATCTAATAATGACGTTCTTCCGTCATAACCTGTTCTATTCCGCTAATGGTCAAGTTTAAACATCACTTGATGAGCGAATAATTTTTTTTAATAGCTCCTTTTCCGTGGCCATTAAAATAAAAACAAAATTAAGAGGTTAAACACATTTAATGTTCTTATTTCTTCCATTTTTCAGAAATGCAGGTTTTTTTTCGACAAACGGGACATGCAATAAATAAATATTACAAGGGAGTTTTTTTAAACACATATTCGTAATCACTTTTGAGAAATTCAAATTTATCTATACGCGAATATTCCTTATAAAAAATATAAGCAAATTTCACTTTTATTAAACATTATGGATTTGAACGATTTACATATTAACAAATTTGAAATCGAAAGAATAATATATTTATTTGTACGAGGTTGGTTCTATAAGTACCCGGCCTGACCTAGATATGGCCGTAATTGTTTGAAAAATATCAATGTATTAAAAAGTACACAATCTATAAAGTAAACGTTTCAAGTTTGAAGACGCCACGTTGTTTAGTATTTGTTTGGCAGCCATCAATAGTGAGCGTTTTCAGTGAATTTGTAAAAATGGAGAAAAAGGCCCTAGCCCAACTGATATAAAAGCTGAACCGGATTCTACTCTGGGTGAGTCTGCTCCTTCGTTAACAACAGTGAAATATTAGGTAGCAGAGTTCAAACGAGGCCGTACGTGCTGCCAAGGCGAGCATTGCAGTGGTCGACCAAATGACGTGAAGAAAATCCACAAAGCGGTACTGGATGATCGTCAACTGAAAGTGTGCGAGCTAGCAGACGTAGTAGGCATTTCAAAAAGTGGGGTACATCGCACATTATCTGAAAATTTGGACAAGAGAAAGCTGTGTGCAAGATGGGTGCCGCGTTTGCTCACACTCGAGCAAAAACAGTGTTGTGAAGATGTTTTAATTGAGTGTTTAGCGAAGTTTCACTGCAACGAAGCAGAATTTTTGCGCCGTTTCATAACTATGGATGAAACATGTCCATCATGTCCATCACTTCACACCCGAGACAAAAGAACAATCAAAACAATGGACTCAAAAAAGAGAACCGGCTCCAAAGAAGTCGAAGACCGTTTCATCTGCGGGCAAGGTCATTGCATCGGTTTTTTGGGAGGCGCGTGGAATAATTTTCATTGACTATTTTGAAAAAGGAAAAACTATCCACAGCGAGTATTATACGAACTTATTGCAACGTTTGAGCGAAGAAATCAAGTAAAAACGGTGGCTTTTGACTAAGAAGAAAGTGGTGTTTCATCAAGACAATGCACCAGCTCACAAATCCGTTATTGCAATGCCCAAAATTAATTAGTTAAAGTTTGAATTGCTACCTCATGCGCCCTATTCGCCAGATTGAGCCCCCTAGGATTATTTTCTATTCCCAAACTTGAAAAAATAGCCCAGCGGTAAAAGATTTCCAACGATGAAGAAGTGATATCGGCAGTTAATGGCTATTTTGAAGAGCAAAACAGTTATTATAAAAAGGGTATCGAACTTATTGAACGCTGGGAAAAAGTGTATAGAGCTGAAAGGAGATTATGTTAAAAAATAAATATACTTACTTTGTGATGCGCGTGGAATAATTTACATTGACTATCTTGAAAAAGAAAAAACTATCAACGGCGAGTATTACGCCCACTTATTGCAACGCTTAAGCGAAGAAATCAAACCAAAACGGTCGCATTTGGCTAAGAGAAAAGTGTTGTTTCATCAAGACAGTGCACCAGCTCACAAATCCGTTATTACAATGGCCAAAATTAATGAATTAAAGTTTGAATTGCTACCTCATGCACTCTATTCGCCAGATTTAGCCCCCTCGGATTATTTTCTGTTCCCAAATGGCTCGGTGGTCAAAGATTTTCCAACGATGAAGAAGTGATGTCTACAGTTAATGGCTATTTTGAGGATCAAGACAGTTTTTTTTATAAAAAGGGTATCGAACTTATTGAACACCGCTGGGAAAAGTGTATAGAGCTAAAAGGAGATTATGTTGAAAAATAAATATATTTTTTTCCAAAATTTTTGTGTTTCGTATACAGCTATCAACGAAGTTGCAACAGTTGCAGCCGATATCAGTTGCTTCAAAAAAACATCTTTTTTAATATAGTTTCAAGTTTTAATCTTTTTGTGGATGAAAAAAATTGGTAAACCTCTGTGCATAATTTATTAAAAATTAATCGAATCATTGATGTCTTCTTAAAAAAAATTATAATCTGTATACAATCGTATTAAAACATTTACACTTCTGTGTTCGTTAACTTTCCTGATGTATAAACAATTAATTTTGATGACCTTTAAAAACGACGAGATATTTAAACAGTTTCCTCAGCAATGACAAACTCACTTTTAAAGCTTTTGTTCCAAAGATTTAAAGGTACGTACCCGAAGAAAATTATCTTACAGTGAGAATTCGTGATTTTCTAATTGCTAAACCATTAACACTGTAAGCATTAAAACTAACTCAAATCCATAGAAAAGTAATGGCGGCCTAAAGTTTGCAAAAGGTATATATGTATACCGTATTTCGGAGCTCGAGTTTATGACCGTATCTCCAAGACCTACTGTAGAACAGGCAACATAGAAACAACACGCACGATGTATATGTAATTATGAAAACCACCCTAAAGCACAATAACAATTTACTGCATTTTGTGAGAACGTGGGAAATTATTTGAGATCGTGAAATGCTAATTTAACTATCTCACTTGAAGAGGCATAAAGTAAGCATTAACATATTTTAACCGTGTAAAATAAGATAAAAGGACACAATATGAAAAGGACGAGGAAATGAGATATAAGAATTTCTCAGTAATCATAATCACGTCGACATTGAATATGGTTCTAATTGAATCAGCTTTAAGAAGCCAAAACAAAGTCTAATTATGCTAATAAATTAGGAACGTATTGGTGTAATATCAAACTGAGTAATACACCGTAATAATAGTAATAAATAAGTCTTGAAAATTGAAAATACAAGACTGGCATTACAACAACGTAATAAAATTTCGAGAAACCAGTTTATGAAAGAATAACTTTAAATCTGCTCGCACCAAGATTTTATTTAATTACTTGCCAAAGTAACTACCAGATGTACCGGAAAGTTATTACCGGTTCTTTCCTAAAAAAACTACATAATTTGCAAGGAAATGGAAAAATTTATTTATTCAAAAAATTGGCCATTTGATTCTACAGCCCTTGCCCATCTATCAGGCAATTCATGGATGCCATCTCAAAAAAACTGTTTGTCCTTTGAGCAAAACCATTCATCGAGATATTTTACTTCGAAATTTGCGAAGTGCTGTTTTGTAAGCGCGTGTCCCTCTAATGCGAAAAGGTGATAGTCAGACAGCGCAAAGTCTGGAGAGTACGACGGGCGGGAAATTATGTCCCATCCAAGTGCCTCCAACGCTTCCTTAACCGATTTTGCTGTATGAGACGGCGCGTTATCGTGCTGTAAAATCACTTTATCGTGTCTTCGGGCCCATTCTGGACGTTTTTCTATCAATGCATTGTCCAAATTGATAACTTATTGTCGGTAGCGATCAGTATTAACTGTTTCACCAGATTTCAAACTAAATCTCAACAATAAACACACAGTGGCATCCAGGACTCGGCCTCATTCCCCATTTATGTAGCATGTGGCCGGATCCAGCATGACCCGTTCTCACTCTATAGAGAGATACCCACCTCTAGTGAGGTAGATCAAATCCATGCAAAGGCTGTTTTATGTTCAATAAAAATTACCACTCCTCCAAAGCATAGTCTCGTCAACCATCCATGGGTTCGGGAATCTCAATATTGAGAAATGTGTTGTTATCTCCTATACAAGGGTGGTCCCATAAGTACCCGGCTTGATCTAGAGATAGCGGTAGTTGTTTGAAAAATATCACTGTATTAGAAAGTACACAAACTATAAAGCATATGTTTCAAGTTTGAAAACGTCACGTTGTTTAGTATTTGTTTGGCAGCCATCAATAGTGAACGTTTTCAGTGAACTTGTAAAAATGGAGAAAATTGGTCATCGTTACGTGCTACAATACTTACCGCTATAAAAACTGAACTAGATTCTACTCTGGGTGATTCTGCTCCTTCGTTTACAACAGTGAAATATTGAGTAGCAGTGTTAAAACGAGGCCGTACGAGCTGCCAAGACGAGCATCGTAGTGGTCGACCAAATGAGGTGGCGACTCCAGAAATGGTGAAGAAAAAGAAAAAACTATCAACAGCGAGTATTATGCGAACTTATTGCAACGTTAGAGCGAAGTAACAAGAGCAGCATTTGACTAAGAAGAGTGTTGTTTTATCAAGACAATGTACCAGCTCACAAATCCGTTATTGCAATGGCCAAAATTAATAAATTAAAAAAATAAATTAAATAATAAAAGTTTGAATTGCTACCTCATGCATCTTATTCGCCAGATTTAGCCCCCTGGGATTACCTTCCTAAACTTGAAAAAATGGCTCAATGGTCAAAGATTTTCCAACGAAATATTAACTTACTAAAATCTCTACACTACATCTTTGTTCTAAATAAGCTTGAATATGAATCTCAAATTTGGTACACACTGAATTCATGGGACAGTTTGCAATTGGACCACATTCACAGAAAATTTCATTAAGTTTCTTTGCTTCAAAGTAAGCGATGCTTATCTTGAGAAAGGCTATCCAATTCAGACCTGCTGAGTAGTCAGGACCAACTGCTTGCGAAGAACGCCCATCAACGCGATGTGTGGTATCGCTAACAAAACCAAGGATATATTATTTAATTAATTATATTTCATTAATGATTTTTCTGGCTTGTTTTTTTAAGTTTTTATTTCTATCTGTTGTATTATTATTTGTTGTCCCATAATTAGATTCCAGCCTTTCGGATAATAAAGTTTCTATTATTATTATAAAAGAAGAAATTTTAAAGTTCCTTCTAAGATATTAATGCCATGAAATATGATTAAAATGTGATAAATATAAAATCATTGGAAAATCCACATTTACGTGCAACCAAAAATAAAGGTTTTTTTAAAGAACAAATAAAACACATAATTTGCATTCACTTTCAAAAACTTTTTATTGGTAATTGAAGTATCAGTTATGACATTTATACGCGAAAAATAGTATCTGCCAAATGGCCTCTTCTTGCAGCTCCACAGACGTCCACTCTTTTCTTAAAATTTTCAATGACATTTTGACATAATTGAGCCTCTATTTCACCAATAACACGAATAATTTCATCTTTCAAAGCAGGAATTATCTATGGATTGTTTTTATAATCCTGACTTTTCACATAACCCCAAAGAAAATAGTCTAACGGTGTCACATGATTTTGGTGGCCAATTAATATCACCGTTTCTTGAGATTACATGTCCAGGAAATTTTTCTCTCAATAAATCAATTGATTCGTGTGCAAAGTGAGGTGTAGCGCCATCCCGTTGAAACCACATATCCTCTAGATCAGTACTCATTAATTCAGGCAACAAAAATTCGGTTATCGTTCGACGATATCGATCACCATTGACAGTTACAACTTCAGCAACAGAATTTTCAAAGAAGTAAGGTCCAATTACACCACCTGACCATAATGCACACCAAACTGTAACTTGTTTAGGATACATAGGTTTCTCATGAATAATTCGTGGATTTTCCTCACCCCAGATACGGCAATTTTGTTTATTAACATAGCCACCAAGTTCAAAATGTGCCTCATCGGAAAACATTATGTTTTGAGAAAAATCAGCTGGTTGTTCATTGATGAAATTGACAAATGAGCGACGTTTTAAATGATCTAATGGCTTCAGTTCCTGTGTTATTTGAACCTTATATGCCTTCAGAGCTAAATTCTTGTGTAAAATACGCCATGTTGTTGAACACTAAGTTCAAGTTTTTGTGAACGTCGTTTAATGGACATTTCAGGACCTTCAGCAACACTTTCACGAACCAAACCAATATTTTCTTGTGAACGACCACTACGACTGTATTTTTCACTTTTTTGATCTTCCACGGAATCGGTCACTTGAAATTTTTTAATAATTCAACCAGTAGTGCTTTCAGATGGACGATTATGTAAACCATAAAATTCACGTAATTTTCTAAAAACTCTTTTCACAGAACGCTGATTTTCATAAAATAATTCAACAATTTGAACCCGTTGTTGTACCGTGTACGAAGCCATTTTTATAAATACCATACATCACACTTTTTAAATGCCCACATACCCAGACAAATTCAGTGCGCCATCGATATTTTATTTATTCTTAAAAAGAACCGCGCAATTTGAAACACGCTTTACAATTAGACAACGAAGAGATCTGTATTCCATATTTTAAGATAAATAGTTTTAAAATTATTCAATTTCTAACATGCTTTATTTCTTTTCCAGGATAATAATAACGGCCAAGTGATCTTGGATGTTGCTTTTCGTCATCTAAATTTATTAGAAACTGCATATTTCGGACTGAGGTTCTTAGATCAAGAAGGCCAGACCGTAAGTAATCGAAAATATACACAAATAATCATTATGGGAATTATAACTATTATTTGTGTGAGGCGAAAATCTATTTACGAATATAATATTTATCGCAGCACTGGTTGGATCCGGCGAAGAAATTAAGTAGACAGCTCAAGGGCGCGGACCCTTACACGCTCTACTTTGGGGTCAAGTTCTATGCAGCGGACCCCTGCAAGTTGTTGGAGGAAATCACACGGTAAGAAATATGCTAATACTGATCTTGTTCTGACTGGGGGACCAGTGTGGGAGGCCCAACCCTCGGGCTACTTCTGACTATTCATTACCATACACCTAGGATGAGTGGAATATTGCCGCTACGTTTTGATGCATGTTGGCAACGAAACTACCAATTACTTGCGTGCCCAGTTCAAGCCCAATAATGACTCGCTCTACTCTGAAACCGTTTCAACACGAAATATATTCTGTTATAATTCATAATCCACTACATACTACGGATACACGGTTTTGAATACAAATATCTTCTCATATAGCCACAACATTATTATATATTTTACATATGCGACTGAGCAATTCGAATTGAACGTTTGTAGTTTAGATTGCTCTAAACAAATAGTATAATAAACATTAATATACACAACGAAACTTTATAAGTACAAAGCGAAACACATGAATAAACTAGTTTAATTGTTTCTGTCAATTTTACGGCAAAATTGACGCATCGGGAAAACTTATCGTTATTTAGTTTTAAATGATTTTATGTAGTTGGCCTAGAACGTCCTCTGTCACTACTGTTGAACAAATGCAATTAACCAAACGCAATTGTTTGACAGATATAAAATAACATTTTACATTTGCTTGTCAGTAAGATATTTAACGCTGTTTAAAATTACTTTTAAAGGGTTATTAATACAGTTCAGCTAGCGATTTTTTTAAAAGTGTTTTTGCATATAATTCTAGAATAAAATAGTAGATAGCTTTTAAAGACATCATTGTTTTTCGAAGTATTCTCCACGAAGGTTAATGCACTTTTGCATGCGCTCAAACCAACTCTGGAAGCACTTGTTCCAATCCTTTGTTGGTACAGTTAAAATTGCATTTTTCAAGGCATCGACTGCTCCTTCTGACGACTGCAACCTTTGACCACGCAGTCTGTTTTTGATTTTCGCAAAGGTGGAGAAATCGTTGGGACTATACGGAGGACGGCCCAACAATTCGACGTTTTGTTGCGTTAAAGTTTCAATTGTCTCGCGTGCTTTGTGCGAACTTTGGTTTTGGTTTTGGTGGAGGCTAATTCGTCGTTCGGGGTTGGTTTTTTGAAATAGAGTTCCTTTAAAAACCTCCCAAGTACTCTAAGAAGAAGACTTTGATACTATAGACTCATGGATGACTGAATGGCGGATTTCGAAGGAATGGTAATCCTTATTGAACATGAAAGAGCCTATTATATAAATGGAGCATGAGGCCGATTTCTGGATGCCACTGTGGCGGGGAGAACCAAACAATCAAACATATAGTGTATATACTAACCATCTTAAATCTGCAAGAGAACTTTGTACGGACTCTCTATAACGAAGCCAAATGACGCCATGGTTCAAAAGTTCAGCTTTAATAAAACTGTACAATAGTTATCGAATAGGAAGAAATGGAGGGAAGTTCAGACAGAATCTATCTGATATACAGTTAGCTTAAGAAAGAAAACTTTAAGAAATAGTGACAATATTGCGAATTTAATAAGTTTATATTTACAAATACTAACCATCTTAAATCTGCAAGAGAACTTGGTACGGAGTCTCTATAACGAAGCCAAGTGACGCCATGGTTCAAAAGATCAGCTTTAATAAAACTGTACAATAGTTATCGAATAGGAGAAAATGGAAGGAAGTTCAGACAGAATCTATCTGATACGCGGATAGCTTAAGAAAGAAAACTTTAAGAAATAGTGGCAATATTGCGAATTTAATAAGTTTATATTTACAAATACTAACCATCTTAAATCTGCAAGAGAACTTTGTACGGACTCTCTATAACGAAGCCAAATGACGCCATGGTTCAAAAGTTCAGCTTTAATAAAACTGTACAATAGTTATCGAATAGGAAGAAATGGAGGGAAGTTCAGACAGAATCTATCTGATATACAGTTAGCTTAAGAAAGAAAACTTTAAGAAATAGTGACAATATTGCGAATTTAATAAGTTTATATTTACAAATACTAACCATCTTAAATCTGCAAGAGAACTTGGTACGGAGTCTCTATAACAAAGCCAAGTGACGCCATGGTTCAAAAGATCAGCTTTAATAAAACTGTACAATAGTTATCGAATAGGAGAAAATGGAAGGAAGTTCAGACAGAATCTATCTGATACGCGGATAGCTTAAGAAAGAAAACTTTAAGAAATAGTGGCAATATTGCGAATTTAATAAGTTTATATTTACAAATACTAACCATCTTAAATCTGCAAGAGAACTTTGTACGGACTCTCTATAACGAAGCCAAATGACGCCATGGTTCAAAAGTTCAGCTTTAATAAAACTGTACAATAGTTATCGAATAGGAAGAAATGGAGGGAAGTTCAGACAGAATCTATCTGATATACAGTTAGCTTAAGAAAGAAAACTTTAAGAAATAGTGACAATATTGCGAATTTAATAAGTTTATATTTACAAATACTAACCATCTTAAATCTGCAAGAGAACTTGGTACGGAGTCTCTATAACGAAGCCAAATGACGCCATGGTTCAAAAGATCAGCTTTAATAAAACTGTACAATAGTTATCGAATAGGAGAAAATGTAAGGAAGTTCAGACAGAATCTATCTGATACGCGGATAGCTTAAGAAAGAAAACTTTAAGAAATAGTGGCAATATTGCGAATTTAATAAGTTTATATTTACAAATACTAACCATCTTAAATCTGCAAGAGAACTTGGTACGGACTCTCTATAACGAAGCCAAATGACGCCATGGTTCAAAACTTGAGCTTTAATGAAACTGCACAATAGTTATCGAATAGGAAGAAATGGAAGGAAGTTCAGACAGAATCTATCTGATACGCGGATAGCTTAAGAAAGAAAACTTTAAGAAATAGTGACAATATTGCAAATTTAATAAGTTTATATTTACAAATACTAACCATCTTAAATCTGCAAGAGAACTTGGTACGGAGTCTCTATAACGAAGCCAAGTGACGCCATGGTTCAAAAGTTGAGCTTTAATGAAACTGTACAATAATTATCGAATAGGAAGAAATGGAAGGAAATTCAGACAGAATCTATCTGATACGCGGATAGCTTAAGAAAGAAAACTTTAAGAAATAGTGACAATATTGCGAATTTAATAAGTTTATATTTAAAAGCATAAAGCAATCTATTAACGCAACCCGTATCTGTGATTTTTTGAAATTTTTCAAATACAATTGTTGATGAAATGAAAAATTTTTTTATCATTTTCGACAATCGACCGATCTTTTTTAAAATAAAAACAAAAGCTTACTATTTTGGTCAAATTCATTTATTTTATCGAAAGTAGTCGCCTTCGGCTTCAATACACATTAAGAACATTTCAACAACAATATTGTCTTCTTCAGCAATGATAAAGATTTAAATAAAAGAACACTAAAAGAAACTAAACTAATGTATAGTAGCCCTTCATTTCCAATATCGGCACAGTTTTCCGGAAGCTCCTCATGTGTACGATTCATAAACATTTCACCAAACAAGATATTGCACGTCTCTGGCGTAGTTATCAAAAATTACAAAATTGAATAGAAAAAAAAGCCATACATAAATAATTCCAGTAAGTAAATATGTAAACATATTACATACACTTACTCTTGTGTTTACAATATAATACAATAATGACTAACAGATGTCTAAAAGGACTGAGTGGGTTCAGATATATGGGCGGTACTGTATATGATTGCGGTAATTAAAGATTACAATAGGAACGATTTTTTTTTTCAGTTACCGCATGTATCTGACTGTAAAATGTCTTCATTATGTCTCTTCTTATTAACATAAAATGAAACGTTACTGAAATATGAAACTCGATTCAAATTTTTTTGTAATGGAAGAAGTTGGTATAATTTATTCGTTTGAAATAACTGTATGTAAAATAATAACACGAATTTCCGATGTTCCATGAACACAAGCAAGACTAAATAACTCATCAATCAAGTAATAAGTGCAAAAAGACGCTGCGAAAAATGATTGTAGGTATTACAATAAATTTGCAATAATTAAGAAATGTAATCATGATGTTAAAATATATTCGTAAAAAATAAAGATACACCCAGTTATGGTATTAAAGAGGCAACTTATACGTAATTGTATCTGAAATTTATGTAAATATATTAGAAATTTTAAATTTTCTCGTACAACGTCAACTCATACAGTGTCCGTCAAAAATTACATGACAATATAAACAGTGCAATTAAAATAAAATACATCAATACGTATGAAATTTACATATTTGAAAAGAGAAACAAGACGATCAAATTTATCGAAAGCTTTTATAAAGGCAGTATATATTACATCCACTTGTTGTTAATAAATGTCAATCGGTCAATCGTCCCATCAAAATATTGGTTTATAGAAATACTCAGTCAGTCGTAGAGAAAACCTATCTTTTTTAAAAATAAAAACAAAAGCTTACTATGTTGGTAAAATTCATTTACTTTATTGAAAGTAGTCGCCTTCGGCTTCAATGCACATTGAAAACATTTCAACAACAATATTATCTTCTTCAGCAATGATAAGAATTTAAATATAGGAACACTAAAAGAAACTGAACTAATGTATAGGTATGCACCAAGAAATGTGCGCATGGCATGTATGTTTATATACATACATAGTCTGTCTCAGAGAACACGGCACGAAAGCTTACTATTTTGGTGAAATTCATTTATTTTATTTAAAATAGTCGCCTTCGGCTTTAATACAACGTTTAGCACTGTCTATTAATATGTAGAATGAATTTTTAAGATCCTCTTCAGAGATGCCGTTCAAAATCGCCGTCGACGCCTTTTTAATGGCTTCGGCGTCGACATAACGCTGTCCTTTCATCCACAGATGCAGTTTGGAGAATAGATAAAAATCACAGGGGACCAAATCCAGTAAATACGGTGAACGGTTGATGGTTAAAATGCCATTTGTAATTAGAAAATCAATGATAGGCGTCGAGCGATGAGATGGTGCATTATCCTGTAACAAACGCCAGCTACCATTTTCACGATATTGAGAGCGCGCACGACGAATACGCGCCAAAAGACGCATCATAAAACCAAGATCATGTACAGCATTGACTGTTAGACTAGTTGGTACAAACTCTTTGTGCACTGTGGCTTTCGAATCATAAAAACAAATCGACATTGTCTTCACTTTTGACTTATCCAAACGGCTTTTTGTCGGTCTTTCTTTGCTTGAATGCTTCCTTTCAGAGCTTTGACGTCTCTGGATCATATTGGAAACACTACATCTCATCGCTAGTTATAATAGAATACCTGAAGTTTTCGTCCTTTTTTGGGTTTTTAATCAAGTTTGTACAAACTTTGCACAAATCTTCTTTCAGTCCCAAATGCTGTGTCAAAATGCGATGAATTAAATATTTGGAAATATTTATAATAATTCCATTCCCTCGTATCACAATGAAGATTTCGGCTCATTTCTGATAAATTCATGCACAAGTTCGATGTTACTTTCCGTAACCACAGATTTTTTTGCGCCAGGATATTCGTCGTCATTTATGTTCATACGACCGTCTTTAAATCGTTTATACCACTCATACACACTGGTACGTAATAAACACGCATCACCATACACTTGTTTCATCAAATTCAACGTTTTAGTAAACGATTTACCGAGTGTAAAACAGAACTTTATATTTGCTATTTGTTCAAAACTCATATTTCGACCAACGCCAAATACACACCCTTACTTCATACGCAATTTCTCTGCTTCTAATGATGCAAATGTCGTAATATTTTGACATAACATTGGTGAAAGATCTACCTTACTATTTTAAAAAAGTTCGGTTTTCTCTGCGACAGACTGTGAATATGGAAACTAAATAATATTCGCTCTTTAATTTGTCTAAGTATAAATGAGATTTCATGGATGGAAACAAGTTTGTATACACTTGTTTCATCAAATTACCAAGTTTAAAACAGAATTTGATATTTGCTCTAGGTTTAAAAATCATTTTTCAACCAATGCCAAATACACACTGTTACTTTATGCGCAATATCTCTGCTTCTAATGATGCAAATGTCATGATATTATGATATAACATTGGTGGAAGATCTACCTTACCGACGTATATATTTTTAAAAAATTTTTTCTGCGAATTGGCAACTCTACACACGTGTAGTACATACGAACGTGGAAGACGACAATTTAATTGTGAATATGTTGTATAGTTAATATTTAAAAAAATAATAAAATTAGAAAAGAATTATTTGAAATAAGTCTTTGAACAAACTAAATTATATTAACAACAATGAGATTTTTTATTAACTTCAGTAGAACGTGTGGAAATTACTCCATTAAAGACTCATTACCATTACAGGCTCAATAATATTTTGAAAATTTATAAAACCAACCAAATATTGTTAAATTATCGAACATTATGTTTTACAAAGTGTTGATGATGGAAGAGTTCAAATTTATTAATTTTGTAATCGTAATTTTTGTAATATCACTCCAAGCAATTATTAAATTTCAATGTATTCATTTAAAATCAACTTGTATATACGACAAAATTCATATAAAATATCGATAATTTCTATACGACTTATAGTTGATTTAAAAACGTATCATCCAATATTCCTAAAAGGATTTTTACAGGCGAAAAACATTTTACATTCTAGTTTACTTTCGTTTCTACGCCAGTATATATAGAGCTCATCGTTAAATTCATAAATCTTTTTTTTTTCCTTTTTGACTTATTATAAAACGGAGGGCGTAAACAAAAGAAAAACGACGTTCGAGATATAAAGCCTCACCCATGCTCGTAGGAATATAAAATTTTCATCAGTAATATTGTTTAATAAAAGCTGAATTATTATCATTTTTTAGCCATACATATCAGATGCCCCTCTGTATCTCATAAATTATTACCATTAATAATTTATAAACAGAATTTACATCCGCTTTAGTGCATTCAATGTATCCGAGGATTAGACGATGTATGTAAATTTTACAATTCCTTCTGACTTTACGACCGGGACCCGTACATCGCAATAAAGCAGAATTTTATTCCGATACCGGGGAAATGTGATTACACATTTAAATGTTTCCAACAAAGGAAATGGGGATGCATTAAAATGAGACTGATGGAAAATAAACAAAGACGAAACTAAATTGTAGCAAACCAGCTTACTAAATTATTCATATCCGCTTTAAGTAGATTATTAGTGTATACGTTAACAAAAGACACGTCTTTCATTTTTAAATAAAGACACAGAATGAACAAATTCAATTGAATATAGTTGCCAGTAACAAAAACCATTTTTGAAATATGTTTCTGATATTTGATGACATTTTTGTATACGTGGGCAAGGTGAAAAGTTCTCGGTCTGACTATGAAAGACTGCGATTTAAATTTAAAAAATTATTTTATTTTCTACATAATCTCCCTTGAGTTCAACACACTTAGTCCAGCGTTTTTCTAACATCAATATTCCTTCCCGGAAGTGAGAGTCTGGAAGGCTGTCAAAATATTATTCTACAGTCCTTTCAACTTCTTCGTTGGATGTGAATCGCTTTCCAGAAACAAATTTTTTCAAATTTGGGCATAGATGAAAGTCTGAGGGTGCCAAATCAGGAGAATAGGGAGGATGGCCGAGCAAATCGTACCCCAAATCCCGCAATTTTCCCATCGCCAACGCACCCTTGTGCGCGGGTGTGTTGTCCTTAGAGTAATATGCGCCTGTAATTGTTCTGCCTTTTTCAAGGTAATCAATTAACAAGATTCCTTTTGCATCCCAAAACACGTTGGCCATGACTTTTCCGGCAGATGCGATCGATCTCGCTTTCTTTGGCGCTGAACCACCGGCTTCCACCCACTGCTTCGACTGCTGTTTCGTTTCTGCCGTGTAGTGGTGGACCCATGTCTCATCCATGGTGACAAATCGCCGCACAAATTCGGTCGGATTCTTGTTAAATCGGTCCATAGAATGCTCCGAAAATCGTTTGTGCATTTGCTTTTGATCGACATTCTGCAAATGCGGCACCCATCTTGCGCAGAGCTTTCTCATCTCTAATTCTTTGTGCAAAATGTTTCGCACCCTTTTTCCGATATCCCCACAGCCTCAGCTATCTCACTCACTTTCACTCGCCTATCGTCCAATACAATATCATGTACTTTTTCGATGATTTCTAGTGTGGTTGCGGTTTTTGACCGTCCTTCACGTGGGTCATCTTCGAGAGACGTACGACCACGTTTAAATTCAGCTGCCCACTTTTTAACTGTTGACATCGAAGGAGCAGAGTCCCCGTACACTTTTGTCAACTTCGGATGAATTTCCATAGGGGTTAAACCATCCAAAACAAAGAATTTTATAACAGCACAATACTCAAGTTTATCCATTTAAGAAAATAACACGCACGATGTCGAGAACAAGTTGAAAGTTTTCATATGAACTAAAGACACATGCAGCCACGCAGGAAACATAAATTTCTGTTAATTGTAACGTCATCTCTGTGTCAGGCCGAGAACTTTTCACCTTGCCCACGTATGTCTACCATGTCGTTTTGTTTTATAATAATATTTACTATAGCTTTTGGTTTTTACTACTCATTCATATATTGCAATCAGGAAATCTCCAATTTTCATTCGTTTATTGGTTGCCTATTCGTCAATATGTGTTTGCGTTATTTGGTGAGGACGTGTTTCATGTCTTACTTTTTTCAAGATTTCTATTTTATTGTTGTTGGTTATTCGATAAACAGAAGCAAGTTTATATAGTCTATATGGATTTCCATAGCGTTGTCTTAGTTTGAGACAATTTGACGAAACGCGTGGTTCGAAACTTCATTCTATTTCTACTTTTCCATCCTCGGCTAAAGTAGTTTCATTTAAACTGTTACTCTGGTTCCTCCTTATCTTATGTGACATTTATTTATTTTTCAAATTTTCTTAATACTTTTTGTTTCTGTTTTATTTCTTATTTACGTTTTGTGACAAATACGAAGCGTGTTTTTTAAGTAATGGCCGTTTTGTTGTATACACTTATGTTATAAGTGGTGCGCGCGCCGCAACGAGTACTTGCGTCGTGTCCCGACATTCCTTGGGAACAACTGTGCTCAGTTGCAGCTGTGTAGGTAACTTGTACGGTTTTTTCTGTGTCTTCATATTCAAGATTATCGAATCGCCTGCCCCACCATAAATGCGGTAGCCTACGGTCAAACCCTGCGAAAGCTACGCAGAGCAATTTAAAACAAAAGACGCGGCATGCTGACAGAGAGAATTTTGATACTCCATGACAATACAAGGCCTCACACCGCAGCTCAGATCCGAGCTTTATTGGACTCTTTTGGCTGCAACGATGACAAAAACGTGAAAACGGCCGTGACCTCTTGGTTATCGAAGCAGGCAGCAAGTTTCTATAAAGAAAGTATTCAAAATCTAGTTGTAAGGTTTGATAAACCAACTTGAAGGAATGTATGTAGAATCTGAAAATAAATTTGGTTTTTGAAAATTTTTTTTCGTTTGGTTTCTATTTTCAAACGGCCCCTACTTAAAAAACACGCCCCATATTTAAATTAAATTACAGATCTTCCTTTTTATCACCAAAACCGACATCCGCAAAAGCTAAATCGTTGGCTAAAACTATTTTCAAGAGACAATATCACCATGATGTTTTCTTTATTTCGTTATTATCCCTTTTTTAAATTGTATATGACCAATTTTACTGTACGCATCATCATTGACTACAATCATTCTGTTAGACTGCACTATAATGATATATTGTATTTTTGATAACATTTAATGAATTGCAATTTTCATATTAACTTTTGATATTTGATATAAAATTTGTTCTATAATTAGACGATTGTTGAACAAAAATTATTATCATTAAAACCCATTTAAAACCTTCAACTTCATAGAAATTGTAACAATTTTGAAATATACACGTAACAAAAAAAAATTATTTTATATTTTCAGGTACAATTTTTTTTAATACCGACATCGTAGAACTTTACTCAATCAAACGAATATTAATCTAAAAGTTGAAATGAGTAAAG
Organism: Dermolepida albohirtum; assembly: GCA_031893035.1. Classification (NCBI taxonomy): domain Eukaryota; kingdom Metazoa; phylum Arthropoda; class Insecta; order Coleoptera; family Scarabaeidae; genus Dermolepida; species Dermolepida albohirtum. Next base: position 33,347 of record JAVIWB010006076.1, read on the forward strand.
TTTTATTAGAAATCAGGTAAACTTCAAATGTTCGTGCACATCCATATTATTTAGTTCAATATTTCTTAACACCCCCAAAAAAATATTTTTCGAAACCATTAAAAATATGATTACACTCGCGGCAACTTATGACCGTTCTTGATGAAAGGGCACGAAAAATTAAATGTAAATAATTTACAATTTTCTTTTATGCTCGAAGTCCCTTTTCCTCTAATTGGCACTACGGAATATGTCAATAACATCCAATATCTGGGATAGGTGCCTTTTTGCTTAATTAAATTTTTTTGTTTGAATAAAACAAGGCTAAATGGGTAGTACTATTGGATTTTATTGGTAACAAAAAAAGTATATAAATTAAGTTTATTAAGTTGTTTTTGCATGAACTTTTGTTCCAAAATATGGTGTGAATAATATTTTTAGATTATACGTTGCAGTTTATAAGATATCATTGAATAATAATAAAAATAATCCGATCTAAAGTTTAAATAAATTAATAAATTGTAGCCGTAGACACTCTAAAGTTGTAACTGTAAGGATTACTTATTCCAGATGTGTTAAAATTTAATATTAAAAATACACGAACAGTAGTTGTACCCGTCCAATCCTATTTTAGCAACTACGAGGTACACTTCAATATTATGAGTTATAAACATGAAGAGCAATACCACGTTTCAGTTCTTACGAGCTTGGAGAGAATTGTGGTTTTCGCAAGAATGTATTAGAACGAGATCTAGAGCATATGTTGCATTGTCGTTAGACTAGCCAGAATTATACCAAAACATCCCAACTACCTATTATTCTTCGACAACTATTACAGTACAAATGGTACTAGGAAAGTTTTGCAATATAGCTTTGTTTATTTAATTTTTTCAAAGTAATTTCCTCTACACTCAATACACCTCTCCATCCTCCGAAACCAATCTTTAAACTAGGTCTGCCAAGTTTCACTAGGGAGTAAAGCACACTCGTTGTCCCAAGTCCGCAGAAGGTCCTCATCACTGGAAAACCGCCTCCCTTTCAGCTTCATTTTCACATGCGGGAACAGTGCGTAGTCGCAGGGCGCAAGATCTGGACTGTAGGGAGGGTGCTCGAGAAGTTTCAATCCTGCCGTGGCCAAATATTCGGTGCACACTTTTGCGCGGTGAGCTGCAGCATTATCGTGATGGAGGAACCAGATGTCCAGTCTCGACTTTGGCCGCAGATTCTTCATAGATCCAATGACTTTAGGCAGGTACTGTTCAGTATACCACTTAGCTGTGACTGTCTTCTGTGTGTCCAAAACTACGCGTTCCACAATTCCACTCGATTTGAAAAATACAGCTATCATTTTCTTCTTTACAGATCGGGATTTTCTGACAACTATGGGTGTGTCCTCATCATCAAAGACCCAAACTTTGTTTTGAGCATTGGTCGGCACATCGTAATAGTACAGCCAAGTCTCGGCACATGTCACGATGTTGTTCACATAACGAAATTGTCCCTTATTAAACTTTTTTAGCATCTCCCGGCACAAAGTCACACGTTGTGTCATCTGGTCTTCAGTCAGTCGATGCAGCACCCAGAGAGAACAAAGTCTCTTCACGTGCAACCGATCATGCAGAATCGAACGAATTGCTGGTGCATTTAGGCCCTCTACTTTTTGGTAGGTCACTCGCCAAGCATTTTCCTCACAGTAGTAACGTTTTCCTCCATAACTAACGTTCGTGGCCTTCCCGGCCTCTCAGCATCCTCCACAATTAAATTTCCCCTTTGCAATTCTCTATACCACTTGAATATCGTTGTGCGATGTGGACAAACATCACCTAGTGCAAGAGTCATTTCTTCGAGGCACTGGTCTATGTTTAAACCACGCACGAAATTATAACGCAAAACTGCTCTTATCTCATTTCGTAACCACGATGCCGTCGCAAGTATTTTACACTCTCACTGCTAATGAATAACTGAGCCCATCGACATGGCGTGGCGGCTACTACGCACGTATGAACATGTCTCAACATGCAGCAACAAGCAGCTTCCTACGATTCATTGTTGCGTTATATTGCAAAACTTTCCTAGTAACCTTTGTCCTCTCGACTTCTTAGTTCATTTAGTCTAAAAATTAATTTTAACTCTAAGAACAGTGCGAAGAAACAGAGATTCCTAGTTATAAGCTACCCACACAAAAAGACACGGAAGAATAATAGTGTAGTAAACTTATTATTGCTTTTCTTGGGTAGCAACAACTAACTGTAAAAATATTTGATAAACAGTCAAAATCCAGCAAAGGGACAAGTTGACCATTCATTATCAATGAATATAGCAAGAATATGGATAGAGTAGGTTTCTTGATGCCAATCTAAGGAATGGTATATATGTATTTTTACTGTCTACTCGATATGATCTTAGCTAATGCGTGAATCTTCTTAGACGAATTGGCAAAGCAAAACAGAACAATGAAATGGAAAAAATTACATTTTCTCAATGTCAAATAGAAGTTGCAAAATGGCTATGCCTAGTGGCACAAAATACCAACATTAAACTTGAACACCCAACTTCTAGTACAGAAGAAGAGATGCTTGCAATAAGAAAAATAAAAGGACGAACTCGGCACGTCCTTCCTATAGATAAACGACTATATCAAATAGGATACTGGATGACTATATGGGCTAGGAGAAGTAGATGCAAATTTCCATATTATACTAGATATTCACAGAAATTCTGTGAATACAGTTTGAATTTGCGATTTAACAAGAATATTATCTATTTTAAAAAGTTCCATACTAAGGTTTGATAAAAAAATTATTATAACCAATGCATGATATTGCATATTGTATCTGTAACAGTAAATTTTGTCTCTCTTTAACGTTAACAGATTTGAAAAAAGATTTTTCGTTATTTGCTATATTTTACCTATAATAACAATATTAAAAAAAACATGAATTAAGGGATTAATAATTTCAAAGTATCCCTGATATTACTATCAATAGATGGCACTATATATTCGCAGATTCTAATGCATTATGTTTTGTTTTAGATACCAATTCTTTCTCCAGGTAAAACAAGATATTCTTCAAGGAAGGTTGCCGGTTAGTTTTGAATTAGCAGCGGAACTAGGGGCATACATCATTCAATGTACGTATAAAAGGTTTTATTGGCTATCTAAATACACTTTTGCAATACGGCATACATCATTCAATGTACGTATAAAAGGTTTTATTGGCTATCTAAATATATACATTTTTGCAACACGTTTAATATCTTGAAAAAGTATACACTAAGTGATCAGCATTTAAAGATTAAAGAAAATGTCATAATAAATCAAAATGAAACTATAAAACCAAAAACCATTAAACCATCACTACAGGTTGCTTTAAAAATTTTGCGGATGATACAGAAAAAAATCAGTTATTTTAAACAATTTTTTTTTATTATTTATCAAAATATCCGCCTTTATGATCTATGCACTTCTGCATTAGGCGGAACCAGCATTGTACCTTTTACAGAAAATATTTAATACAAAAAAACAATTATTTTAAGTAATTTTTTTAAAATTGTTTTTCAAAATATTCGTCTTTATGATCTATGCACCTCTGCATTGGGTTGAACCAGTTCTTAAAACATTGGGCCCATTGTTCTTCAGTCACCTCAGATATGAAGTTTTCGTAGGGGGAATAAAAAGAAGTCACAAGGTGCCAGGTCGGGACTATAAAGCAGACGAGTCCGTTCGTGAAGCGGCTAAAAACTCTGATGTTTGAGATGCTTTATGTGATGGTGCATTATCTTGATGTGGAATGATTCGTACTCTTGGTCGTTTCTCGCGCACTTTTTGGAACACAGTTGGCAAACAAATGGTAGTATACCATTCAGCACTGACTGTGCGACGATCCTCTAGCGGGGTAGTAGCAACCATTTTCTTGCCAGAGCTTCGTCTGCGTCTCACTTTCGTGGATTTCTCCTCCTCTTTAAAAACCATTTCAGCCGATCGTCGCTTGCATTCTAGCTCGTAACAATAGATCCAACTTTCGTCACCTGTAACGGTGTCATACACTGATTTTGCTCGACCTCGGTCGAATTTTTTAAGCACTCTTCCGCATCAATCCTTACGCGCTTTTTTTTGTGCTTCCGTTAAATCGTTTGGGATCCATGGAGCGCAAAATTTTCTGACGGCAAGATGTTCATGCAGGATAGTTCTGATTTGGGCCATACCTATGCCCAATGATGCCCGAATATCTCTGTATATGTGCAGTGGTTGTCTGTGGTTCCTCACGATGCTCATCTTTGAGCGAACCACGTCCACACTGCAACTTCTATCACCGTTCAATAATTGCCAAGGATGGTGCTTCATCGCCAAACAATCGCTTCATCTTTTGCTTGTCTTTGAAATCGTAGAAAATCATGGCTCGAAAATTTTCGCGCTTTAACTCACTTTATTTACAAAAATTACTAAAAAGAGGCTACAGCATACAAGCAATCTGTAAACGCTATTTGGATTAATAAAAATCTCAGAGAATACGACAAAAAATTTTTCTTACGGGAAGTAGCCGAACCGCAAAACTCTTAAAGCAACTTACGTATGTTATAGAATTGTACGTGGGCAAGGTGAAAAGTTCTCGGCCAAACAATGAAAGACTGCGATTTAAATTTAAAAAATTTAAAAAATTTCTACATAATCTCCTTTGAGTTCAACACACTTGGTCCAGCGTTTTTCTAACAACAATATTCCTTCCCGGAAATCAGAGTCGGGAAGGCTGTCAAAATATTCTTCTACGGTCCTTTCATCTTCTTCGTTGGATGTGAATCGCTTTCCAGAAACAAATTTTTTCAAATTTGCGAATAGACAGAAGTCTGAGGGTGCCAAATCAGGAGAATAGGTAGGATGGCGAAGCAAATCGTACCCCAAATCACGCTATTTTCCCATCGCCAACACATCCTCGTGTGCGGGTGCGTTGTCCTGATGAAAAATGGTTTTTTTCTTCTTTAAACCAGGCCTCTTCTCGCGAATTTTAGCATCCAGCTGGTCAAGAAGGTTAGAGTAATATGCGCCTGTAATTGTTCTGCCTTTTTCAAGGTAATCAATTAACAAGATTCCTTTTGCATCCCAAAACACGCTGGCCATGACTTTTCCGGCAGATGCGATCGACTTCGCTTTCTTTGGAGCTGATCCACCAGCTTCCACCCACTGCTTCGACTGCTGTTTCGTTTCTGGTATGTAGTGATGGACCTACATATGTCTCATCCATGGTGACAAATCGCCCCACAAAATTGGTCGGATTCTTGTTAAATCGATCCAAAGAATGCTCCGAAAATCGCTTGCGCATTTGCTTTTGATCGACATTCAGCAAATGCGGCACCTATATTGCGCAGAGCTTTCTCATCTCTAATTCTTTGTGCAAAATGTTCCGCACACTTTCTTCCGATATCCCCACAGCCTCAGCTATCTCACTCACTTTCACTCGCCTGTCGTCCAACACAATATCATGTACTTTTTCGATGATTTCTGGTGTGGTTGCGGTTTTTGGTCGTCCTTTACGTGGGTCATCTTCGAGGGACGTACGACCACGTTTAAATTCAGCTGCCCACTTTTTAACGGTTGACATCGAAGGAGCAGAGTCTCCGTACACTTTTGTCAACTTCTGATGAATTTTCATAGGGGTTAAACCATCCAAAACAAAGAATTTTATAACAGCACGATATTCAAATTTATCCATTTAAAAAAATAACACGCACGACGTCTACTACAAAAATTCTTGCAAACAAACTACTTGAGGGAACAAGCTGAAAGTTTTCATATGAACAAAAGACACATGCAGCCACGCAGAAAACATAAATTTCCGTTAATTGTAACGCCATCTCTGTGTTAGGCCGAGAACTTTTCACCTTGCCCACGTAAAACCATGGTATTACGTTATCTGTATATATTTAATTTAACGTAAAAATACATAAATATAGTAATAAAAATGATGTTAAAAACTATATTATTTCTAATTTTTCTGATATTTGAAACTATACTTTTTGATTTACTTTATTTACATTTTTCTTCACTTTGTTGGCCAATTACTTGTTACAAGCAGTTAGAAATTGGAGCATAAAAAACAATAATACTAACTAATAATTCTGAAAATCCACCGAATCAAAATATATCAATAACACATATAAGTTGAATTTGATGGAGCCTGTGGTTGATTGACTTGATCAATAAGGTTGATATATAACCCCTTTCCACATTAACTTTTGTAAATTCTGTATACGCATTTCGACAACCAAGTTGTCATCATCAGCAGATAATTTCAAAGTGTCGCACCTGGTAAAACACGGCGAAAAACAACTGTACGAAAATCAAACTCCGTACGCGATCCACACCGCTCAAAGTACATCTTGTAGTGTAGTGTAGTGTACATCTTGGTTTTGAGCGGTGTGGATCGCGTACGGAGTTTGATTTTCGTGCGGTTGTTTTTCGCCGTGTTTTACCAGGTGCGACACTTTGAAATTATCTGCTGATGATGACAACTTGGTTGTCGAAATGCGTATACAGAATTTACAAAAGTTAATGTGGAAAGGGGTTATATATCAACCTTATTGATCAACACATATAAGAATGTTATAAATAAATTTCAAATTTTTACAACATAATGGGTCCCTGGAGGTGTCACCAATAAAAAGAATATAAAAGAATTTTTATAATGCGTTAGCACATCTAATGCGTGATTTTTATGATTTAATATCTGCTATTGTAATTTAATGCTAATATTTTATGATATTCGAACTTAGAACAGCTAATGCTGTAAAAAAGAAATTGTTTATTATAATTTTTCACGTTTTAACCTAGCCTAATTTATAGAATTACATTAAAACTTATAACAATTTTTTTTAAGTATTTTTATAATACGCATATGGATAATTTTTAGAAAACGGCCTTGGCGAAATTTTATTTTGAACAATTCGACCTAGATTATCCCCACTTTAAAATCGCACTAATTTTATTAATGCCATGAACGGATTTCATTTATTTTCAGACAATAGCTCATTAAGGCGCAGTTTGTCGTAAAATGCAACAAAAATAGCCAAAGCGATTCGTCATAGCAAGGAGAACGTTGCCACATCCATGAGTCATTAATATAATGCATTACAGTTAGTGGGATCAAGTTCAACTTCTTGTTCGGTACTTCCAGTTTGGTTTAGGAATTTTTCTACGACTTTACATAGATAATTTACAAACACAATTATCGTCTGGGACGTTATCTATCATCTTGAAATGTACATAAATATAAAACTTGCAATTGCAAAAAACTATTTATTTTTCAAGGTTGTTTTTTGATATAAAAATTGTATTTATTTTTTGTCTTTGTAATACTTCATTTGGGTTTCTTTTTTCATTTTATTTCTTGAATTTATTGAAAAGAAAATACTTTAAAAATATTTTTGAAGTGTTGGAGCGCCTGACCAAGTATTATTTAATATTTTAATTTAAATTTATATAACTTAAGCATTTCCCTATATGGTATTTTACTTGGTATGCCACCAATAAAATTTTATATTCCGAAACCGTCCTTAAGTTGGCCAGACAATTCTCCAGACCTAAACCCAATCGAACGCGTATGGAATATTTTGAAACAGATTGTTTACTCGAAGGCAAATCCGATCCTGGCTGTTTTAAAACGAAATATTGAAGATACTTTGAAGCGTTTGAAGGAATTAGCTGCGTCGTGTATCACAAGCATACTGAGATGAATTGCCACCATGATAAAAGCAAAGGCTAGCTTAACAAAATATTAATTCATATTATTTAAAAATATATATTAATCTTCATATTATAATGTTAATAAACAATTGTTCACGTCAAGTCGTCATTTTATTTAATTTCTTATAAAAAGAAAACCAGAAAATTGAATTGATGGCCCTCATTTTATTCTGTGATACTATAAATGCATTCCTCCACTCCTTAATAATAAATAATAAATCTTTCTGGAACTACATTCTATTCGCCCCTACCTCTATGAAGATGAATGAAATGTCGTCGAAACGTAAATAAGGAAATTTTTCTCGTAATTAAGTCGTTATATACAATGAGCAAGAAAGTCAACAGGGCAATATGTAACTGCAAGAATATCAAAGAAAATATGTATATAAACATATATACATATACACTAGCGGTCATAAATGAGGGATCACATACTATTGCTCTGTTTTTATATCTAGGTTTCGGTAGAGATAATTGAAATAACAAATGTGAGTGCGTTTCTGGGAAGGTCACCAATAATATCCGAATCATTATGTATATTATATAATCATATTTGTTAGTGTAAAATATAATGTCCTCTAATCCGTTTATTACCTGTATTCAGTATTAATACTTTCCTGAAAATACTTTATTTTAAAGGATTTTTTACATTACAAGATTATAATGTTTCTAAGAAGCAATTTATAGGAATTTGTGATACTACACAGGATGTTGCAATCTAAGAAAAATTTAGTATTCGTCTAGAATCTGTCCGAGTAAGTTGTAATACGAGTATTCATGAACAGGCATACAAAATGCCAAAAAGAAAGGAATCGAGTGGAGAAATTTGTAGCGCTACAATAACATTACACAAAGAAACATTGTCACTGCGGACAATAGCGCAAAAATTAAAATTAACATGTACATTGCAAGATACAGTGAGAAGGTGCATAACAACGAGTGCAATACAACCAAAATAACGTGTAGGAAGACCAAGGATGGACACTAGACAAGATGATTTGCGGCTGGAACTGTTATCTAAATGGAATAGACGGTTAACAGTTTCACAGCTTCGCGCAAAATTAAATAAAAATCGTAAACATCCGGTGTCGCCGACTACCGTAAAGAGACGTTTATCAAAGACGGGTCTAAAAGGGCGATTTGCTATTCGTAAATCATTGCTACGATCACAAAATCGTAAAAAACGATTACAATGGACCAAGGAGCATCAACGTTGGGATGTGGAAATGTGGAAGCGAGTTCTGTGGACTGACGAATACAAGTTCCAAGTGTTTAGAAGTAATCGGCGCATTTTTGTTCGCAGAAGAGTTGGCGAAAGGACGATACCAGAATGTGTTGCGCCAACAGTTAAACATGGCGAAGTTCAGTTCTTGTTTGGGGATCATTTTCTTTTAATAGTAGAAATTTGCATAAAATTGATGGAATTTTAAGGAAAGAAAGATATTTAAAAATTTTAAAGGAACACGCAATTCCGTCCGGAATTAAATTGATAGAAGGTTTTATTTCCAACAAGATAATGACTCCAAACAGTGCTAAACTTTATAAGAACTATATGAAACAAAAAGAAGAAGAAGGACTTCTTGTCTAGGGTTTGTCCCGCACAATCGCCCGATATGAATCCTATCGATTTGAGCTAGATGAGCTAGACAGAAAAGTGAGACAACACTGTTCAAAGTCGCAGCAAGAGATGCGAGAACACCTTACAAGTGCTTGGAACAATATTCCAGTTGAAACTCTTCAGAAACTTGTATTGAGACTACCCAAAATTTGTAGAGAAGTTATTAAGTGTAAAGGTGAATATTTTGACGAAAGTCGCTTAAAATAGAAAGTGTCAATTTTTCTTTATAGAACTAATGACATTATTTTGTTTTATAAGGATATATAGTTTATTTTTATAGTATTGGGTTGGCAACTAAATACTTTCGGTTTTGTAGTATAAAATAAAACACTTTTTTAAACATAGAATAGTTTTTAATCAATTATATATTTTCCATTTTGCTCAATGACCTTTTGCCATCTTTCTTTCAGCTGCATGATTCCGCGCTCATAAAATTTCTGGTCCTTATCAGCAAAAAAGTGAACCAGGTGCGAGTGAAGGTCATCGTCATTTGTGAAAGTTTTACCATTCAAAGAATTCTGCAAACTTCGAAATAAATGGTAATCAGATGGTGCTAGATCAGGGCTGTATGGGGGATGTGGCATCACTTCCCAGCCAAGCTCCAATAGTTTCCGACGAGTTGCCAAAGATGTGTGAGCCCTTGCATTATCTTAGTGGAAAACTACACCTTTCCGATTTGACAATTCTGGCCATTTTTCTTTGATTGCTTCATCCAGTTTTATTAATTGTTGACAGTAAACATCAGAATTGATCGTTTAGTTCCTTGGAAGCAGCTCAAAAAATACAACACCTTTGTAATCCCACCAAACTGACAGCATGATCTTTTTTGGATGCAATTCAGCTTTCGATGTGGTTTGAGCTGATTTATCGTGTTTGCTCCATGATCGTTTTCGAACTATGTTACTGTACAGGACCCATTTTTCATCACCAGTGATGATTCTTTTTAAGAAAGGGTTCGTCTAAGGTGCATATCGCAAAAGTTGATTCTTTGTGTTAAATGAATTTCTTTCAATTCGTGAGGTACCCAAATATCAAGCTTCTTAACTAGCCCAAGACATTTTAAATGTTTTTCAATTGTTGTGTGCGATACATGTAGCCCCTCCGCAACCTCTCGAACAGTTATATGACGATCCTCTTCAATTATGACTTTGATTTGGTCATCATCAACTTCAGTAGGCCGACTAAAACGTTGCTCATCTTTGAGGGAAGAATCTCCAGAACGGAATTTTTTTACCAATTCTGACACGTGCGCTCTGTTAAGCAATTAGCACCATCAACTTCACATATCCTTTTGTGAGCCGCAGCAGCTTTCTTTCCTTTACGGAAATAAAATAGTAAAATATGTCGAAAATGTTCGTTTCTGCACTCCATTTAAAATTAACCCACAACTAATAGCTTTAATAAAAATCACGCACTACTTGCTTCTGAAGTTACGTTAATGTGACTAGTATCACGCGACAAACGGTAAAGTACAGCACTAACATACGTTATACAAAAAATAAAGTACGTAGTTACATACCAAAAGTGTACCATTTTTTTATATTTTACCTATAGTGATTCCTCATTTATGGCCGCTAGTATATACCATATATATATATATATATAGATTATTGATAGTTATATTAATAGTTATAATAAAAACAAATATTAATGTAATGTAATTCCATTTCATTTATTTTTTGCATTTACATTCTTTTTTTTTAATGAAAAGAATAGCAAACAAATGTCCTTTATTTTATTATTCAACCGCTTTCACTTGACACTGTTATTCTTATTTCTTTATTCTTTGATAAAATATGCCATGATGCAATTGCAGTCGGTCGAGTTGTGTACATCGCAATCCTTTTCCTCTTTGCATTACGTTCTGTGATCTCTTTTTTATAAGGAACTGAAACGGGTCCTTTTTTGTACTCTACTTCGTTTTTCATAGAAAGAGATCTAATAATGACGCGACATCGCACATCGCAGCATCGCTACACATTTATTTACGGACAAAAGACATTAATTTACTATAATTAGCCGTATAATTCTATAAAAAGGAAACATTGTAATTTTAAATAACTTTTTACCATCGACGTATTTTAATCTGAGAGGAGAAAATTACTGAGTATCATATTTTATATTTCAATGGCGAATCCGTACCATAAAAGTCAACAATGCGATAGAACTTGGAGTTGCGGAAAAATGTTTTAAAGGTCATCTATAACATAGCGATATTAATAATGTAAAATTAATTATGTTTCAACTACACTTCAAGTACTTCTCGTTTTAAATTTGTGGACTCTTTTCGAAAAGGTGGCGGTTTTGTATCAGTTTCTATAATCAGTAGTAGTAAAGGGTTTTCCAATAGGGACTTGACAACTTTTAATTCAATTTGTGAACGCACCCTTTCACTAATCATCGAACTGTCACTGTCAATTTATTCAGTAAACTTAAAATTTTCATCATGGTAAAGTACACGAACGAACAACGTCTGCAAATTATAAAAATTTACTACAGAAATTCGGAGTCGGTGACCGCTACTTTAAGAGCGTTAACTCCGATTTTCGGTCGTAATTCTCGCCCTAGTAGACAGGCAGTAACAAGTTTAGTGCAAAAATTTGAGTCTACATATTTGTTGTGTGATGTTGCCGTGCCAGTGAGACAACGGGTTGGTCGAAGTGTCGAAAATATCGCTGCCGTTGAAATGTCCGTAGCAAATGATCCCAATCAGTCAATTCCACGGCGTTCTCAAGAGTTGGGTATCGCACAGACCACTTTATGGCGAATTTTGCGTAGGATCTTGGTTTACACCCATACAAGATCAAGCTGACTCAAGAATTGAAGCCGATGGACCATTTGAAGCGACGTACGTTCTCCGATTGGGCTCTAGAAAAGATGCGCCAAGATGATCAATTTTAGCTCAATGGGTTCGTCAATAAGCAAAATATGCGTTATTGGTCGGGTGAAAATCCACATGTGCTTCATGAAACACCACTTCATCCACAAAAAATACGATAACTGTTTGGTGCGGTTTGCATGCCGGCGGCGTCATAGGGCTATATTTTTTCGTCGACGATAATGATCGTCACGTTACTGTGAATGGTAATCGTTGTCGCGCTATGATTACCGATTATTTTTGTCCCGAATTGGAAGATATGAACTTGGACAACATGTGGTTTCAGCAGGACGGTGCCACAAGCCACACAGCACACGTTACAATCGATTTATTGAAGAGTAAGTTTGATGAGCGTGTTATCTCAAAAAATGGACCAGTCGATTGGCCGCCTCGTTCGTGCGATTTAACGCCTCTAGACTTTTTTCTTTGGGGCTACGTCAAGTCATTGGTCTATGCCAACAAGCCGCCAACGTTGGAAGAGCTCAGAGCCAACATTGAACGCGAAATAGCAGCCGTTTCGGATGAATTGTGTGGCCGAGTCATCGAAAATTGGGTCCAACGAATCGACCGCTGCAAACGTGCCCGCAGTGGCCATATGAACGAAGTCGAGTTCCATTCATAAATGTTTTGATTGTACTTCAACCCGATAATAAAGTTTTTGAAATATCTCAAATGGTCTGCATTTTATTTTGTCAAAAAGTTGTCAAGTCCTTATTGGAAAACCCTTTACAAACATTTTGTTCATTGCACTGGAAAACACGTATTTCGTATTGATGTAGATCTGACACCTGTTTTTGACTAACTTTTGGCATCTGAATCCAAAAATGACCCCAACTTTTGTCTATCACCTCAATATTTTGAGCTACAGGATACCCTCTCTTTGTCCCAAAAGTCATACAAAATGTGCATACAAAGAAAAATAAAGGAAAAGATTGCCAAATATACTGTTCACAGAGAATAACTTTATTCGTGCAGAGGCTAAGTGTAAAGGGTGTTTAAAATTTCTCGGTTCTTTTAAAGAATAAATAAAACACATAATTTGCATTCACTTTCAAAAACATTTTATTGGTAATTGAAGTATCAGTTATGGCATTTATATGCGAAAAATGATAGCTGCCAAATGGCCTCCTCTTACAGCTCCACAGACGTCCACTCTTTTTCTTAAAATTTTCAATGACATTTTGACATAATTGAGCCTCTATTTCACCAATGACACGAATAATTTCATCTTTCAAAGCAGAAATTGATTGTAGATTGTTTTTATAAACCTGACTTTTCACATAACCCCAAAGAAAATTGTCTAACGGTGTCAAATCGCACGATCTTGGTGGCCAATTAACATCATCGTTTCTTGAGATTACACGTCCAGGAAATTTTTCTCTCAATAAATCAATTGATTCGTGTACAAAGTTGTAGGCCATCCTGTTGAAACCACATATCCTCTAGGTCAATATTCATTAATTCAGGCCACAAAACTTCGGTTATCATCCGACGATATCGATCACCATTGACAGTTACAGTTTCACCAGCAGCATTTTCGAAGAAGTAAGGTCCAATTACACCACCTGATCATAATGCACACCAAATAGTAACTCGTTTAGGATGCATAGGTTTCTCATGAGTAATTCGTGGATTTTCCTCACTCCAGATACAGCAATTTTGTTTATTAACATAGTTACCAAGTTCAAAATGTGCCCCGTCGGAAACCCATTATTTTTTTTGAAAAATCAGCTGGTTGTTCATTGATGAAATTGACAAATGAACGACGTTTTAAATGATCTAATGGCTTCAGTTCCTGTGTTATTTGAACCTTATATGCCTTCAGAAATAAATCCTCTTCAGCAACACTTTCACGAACCAAACCAATATTTTCTAGTGAATTACCACTACGACTGTATTTTTCACTTTTTTGATCTTCCACGGAACCGGTCTCTTGAAATTTTTTAATAATTCGACCAGTAGTGCTTTCAGATGGACGATTATATAAACCATAAAATTCACGTAATTTTCTAAAAACTCTTTTCACAGAACGCTGATTTTCATAAAATAATTCGACTATTTGAACCCGTTGTTGTACCGTGTACGAAACCATTTTTATAAATGTCATACATTCCACTTTTTAAATGCCCACATGTCGAGACAAATTCAGCGCGCCATTTATATTTTATTTATTCTTAAAAAAAATGGGCAATTGGAAACACCCTATAGTTTCTGTAAATTAAATTGTGTTCATGCAAACAGTAAATTTTTTTTTCCAAATGGCAAACATACATATTAAGGTAAAAACTTTCGCTTATAGCTTTTCCCGGAGTGTTCAATCTGTAGACAACCTCGCTTGGTGCACCAACGATAGTCAGCCACCATATGTACATCTCATCTACCCTGATACCGTGCTTCCATGATCTTCAAATCTCTTCATCCTGCTCATCACTGAATGCACCAAGATTTTTCGAGAAGCTATGCAGAAAATGCAATTTTATGCTTGTATCGCAACCAGGCTTTTTGAAGCTCTCGATGAGTTGCTGGAGAATTTCTCTATAATTCCGTACAAGTATATTTCCAAGAAACTCTTTGTTCTTTGAAGTAACTGCTTATTTACACTTATTACCTGTGAAACTGCTTACACTTCTTCGAAGCATCCCCTACTGGCTGAAGGTTCGCAGTGCCAACTCTACTAATGAAACATCGTTCGTTTAAGTTGCTTAGTTTAGCATTACAATTGATAATGAATTGATGAATTTCATTAAGAAAAAGTAACGAATAGAAGATAACTATGGGTGCCCATTTTGCAAACAGAAATTATAAAGTGTATGGTAGGAGTCACCGCAAAGTGGTTCACGGAGGAGTACCCACCCAAAATTGTTGCAGCACTCATAAACATCGTCCTCTCTCGCTAGGAGCAATCGCTCCAACATTTGTACCAAGTTGTAGTAGTTAACATTGAGTTACATCCGAGTTTGCGTTACTTTTCTGCATGAAGAAAAACTGAAAAGAAATTTTGCAACGTAAGATGGCAAATATTCCAGCTTCGAGAAAGAACGTGGAAGATTGTGTAATGAATGTTATAGAAGAATGATTTTTATATAATGTGATGGAAATTATGTTTAAAATTGTGAAAATTGAAGTTCTTTTCCAAAATTTTCGTAGTACCCTCTATAATCTAAATGGGTGATTTATAAGAATCCATCCACGCCTTGAACATATTTCAAATAAAGAAAATTCCGATATTTCAAGAATGTTGGACCATTCAGGGGACTGTATCCCAACGAATTTTCGTCAAAAAAAAAAAACGTTAACAGACAATATAATTCACATACACATAAGATGCTGTCATGGTATCGCTTATTACCTGTCGTACGTAATTTATTGCTATATTACATAACACTATTTGATACCACAATAAATAGAATGACTTGTCTTACTTAACTTGTTTAATTTATACGTATTTAATCATCGTTAATTTCTTTAATTTTAATGGCGGGACCATAGGTCGTTAATTACAGATGTGCGTTAATATAAATGTATTTGTCCACTACCTGTCGATGATACAGTTATTTATACTGAAATTAATGAATCTGGTAAACCAACTGCACTTGACTTTGGCATTATACCATATGTATGTACGTATGTATGTACATCCATACATATACATATATATATACCTGTATATATATATATATATATATATATATCTACTTGAACTGCGATGAACTAATCCATGTTGAAAGGTGTGCCACATTTGCAAGCAAAAAAAAAACTAGAAAGGAAATGTCTAACGACATATAATTTTAAAAATTCTATACGGAAACGTCGTATAATACATAATATATTCTTCGTAGTTAAAAAAAAAAGAAATTACACGAAGTACTTGAAAAAATAGAACATGTTATGTGATCTGAACAGTTTCTTCCTTTTCTTTCAGCATATGTTGTCGCATTGCATTGGAAATATTTCTTCAAACGAGAACAATAATTTTTTTTTAATAACTAATCAATGTCAATAATTTTTTAAGTAATTTAAAGTTATGAAGTGATTAATCTAATTGCTAAGTGGTAGATTTTTGACCTCAATGAGTCATTAAAAAAAGATGCTTGTAGACACTTATATGTTTAAACAAGAATAATACATAAACTGATTAATTATTTAATTAGTCAATATAAGTTCGCTTATTATTAGAACTACGCGTACTACAGCCGTTCGCCTCGTTGTAAATAATAGGTAACAGGTTATACGTTTTTATTTGATGAGAAACTCACGTTCGTCAACCACATCAAAAACGTCGCCTTATCTGCGAAGAAATCATTGGGTTTTGTTATACGCAATTGTAGAGCGTTTACTTCCATACAAGCAATGAAGTCTCTTTATTTTTCGTTCGTTAGATCGAAACCTGGATATGCGATTTTGGTATGATATCCTTACTCATGTCTATAAGAACATTTTGGAAGTTGTGCAACGACAGTTTTTAAAATATCTCTCCTTTCGAGTTCATGGGTTTTATCCAGCACAGGGTATTGACCAGCTGGAACTCCTGCAACGGTTTAATGTCACCTCGCTGGGGGACAGACGCATTTCTACTGGTTTAATATTTTTATATAAACTTCGATTGTCCTTCCCTCCTTCAAGAATTGAATTCTCACAATCCTCGATTGCCGGGTCGTTATCACACTACATTTTCCTGTCCACCTTCTGGAACTAATGTACTATTAAAGTCACATCTATATGTAATGTGCAGTAATTTTAATAAAACATTTTGTGCAGGACAGATTCATAATGACTCCATGGGAGCATTACTCAGACTAACAATTGAGGACAAGTAGGGGGAATTGCTAACTTTTCATTTTTTTTTCTGCTTGTTTCTGTACTTTTATATGTATTTTTTTTTCTTTAGTCAGGTACTTACATGTAAAGAACTATTGTGTTTAGTTATTATTTATTTTGTGTGTATGTGCATTTGATTTTGTCCTATTAATGGAAGAAATTCTGTTAGGCAAAATATAAATATAAATAAATAATTGGACCTTGGAGTCTCGTAAAATATTCGTGCATTTCAGCGTACTGTTGAGTAAGTTAACAGCGTAATAAATTTGCTTTGATCACGGCGGTCATTCTACTCGGAATGCTTCTGATACATGACGCAACTAATTCCTTCAAATTCTGATTATTGTGCCAAGTATTTTCAGTATTTCGTTTTGCAACACAGGGTCGGATTTGGAATTTAGTAAACAATCCGTTTTAAACTATTCCCTACGTTTTCGATTGGGTTCTGTCAGAAAACAAATCTTTGTTGATTTTATTCCGTGGCATGGTCCAGCATCTTGAATAAATTTGTAAACGACATCTCCAGAACTTAAAGAATCAACGTGTGGCACTAGTATTTATTCCATTACGGCTTTGTACTATACTGGTTCATTGTAAATGTGACATAATACAGAGGCTCTAACTCCTTTCCGGATATGCAGGACTAAATCATAATAACTGCAGGATGTTTAATTGTTTAACTGACATATTATAATAATGAGGCTTCATGGAAGCGCTCATCTGGTCTTCTCCTAGTGAAGCGAAAATTTTCCGTCACCGTCTCTAGGCGCAATTCATCATCGTTCACCTTGAAAAGCAGATAAAAATAACCCCCTATAATTGTGTTTAATCTCGAAAAGGGTGTTTAGTGGTTGTTAGAATACTAAGAATTTTATAGTTGTTGTAAGGAATTGTCGCCAATACTATAAACGAAGATATTTTAACAACAGAAAATATGATATTCTCTCTACTTACTAAATAGCTCTAAATACTCAATATACCCCCTACTCGTTTGGTTGCACGAATAGCATCTAGACGGTAGTTGAAGTCATCCCACACTCTATAAAGAACGTGTTGTATCACTGAGTTCACCGCAGTTGTGATACAGTTTTTTACGCCATTCAAATTTGTGGGAATAAGTGGAAGGGAAACTGCATCTTTCACGAATTCCCGCAGGCAAATCGCTAGGTGCGAGATCAGGAGACCTCGGTGGCCAGAACTCAAGTTCGAGGTCTTCATTCTCCATGCGACCTATCCATTGTTGACGCGTTGTTGTTGAGCGTACAGTACGGGAAATTGGCCAATTGAAATTGTGTCCATCTTTTTGAATCATACTGTATTTTACATAAAAACTTTAAGAAATTAAATAAAACATGCATAATCCCTATCGCCATTCTTTTAACTTCTTGAATAACAGGTGTAAGCCACAATTGTTTTCGCATTTAATTCCCTTAATGACGTTTTTATTTTCTGTTTCAGCTGAACTTGGCGATTATGATCCCAGGCGGCACAGCCCGGGGTACGTGTCAGAATTCCGATTCTTGTCAAACCAAACGTATGAACTGGAAACACGAATTGCTGAGCTCCACAAGTCACTTGTGTAAGTCAAGTTTTTAGCTTCATATTGTATTTTTTATCGAAAATGAAATAATTGACATATATACAAAGAATAAGTATAAAGTAATACCTCAAGATCTACAAAAATTGAATTTTATTTAAATCTAGTATAGCGTTCCTCAACCTTTTTATACAACGACCCAATAAATGGGCTTGTACTGATAAAGCGACCCAAATATATATATTTTGCAATCTAACAAAACTGAACTGTTTTTTTAAATATTTCACCTATTGAAGACAGATACCGATCGCTAATTTTCGTATATATAACTTTTCTATTATTACCTGACCCATAAAAATTTTGGCGCGACCCAATACTGGATCTTCAACTAGAGGTTAAAAAACGCAGCTTTAATATATTAATTGACAATAACTATTTTTTAATAAACAGATCGCACTATTCAGTTTTGA
The DNA here is from genome assembly GCA_031893035.1 of Dermolepida albohirtum. Taxonomy (NCBI): domain Eukaryota; kingdom Metazoa; phylum Arthropoda; class Insecta; order Coleoptera; family Scarabaeidae; genus Dermolepida; species Dermolepida albohirtum. The sequence goes on from JAVIWB010006076.1 coordinate 52,385, forward strand.
GACTAAAAAAATTTTATGGTATACGCATTCATTTTGAACAATATCCATTTATCTCAATTATTCCAGCATGCTGTAACTACCTAGCATATTGACTTATTTATTAAAAATACAAGAAATGGAGTTAATATTAAATATGGACCGCTAGACTAGCAATTTTGATGAATTTAAGAGAGTATTAATGAAAGAGCGTTATCTAACGTTGCCCAAGCAGAATAAACTAGTCGTGCCCAAGTAGAAAAAAGTCATGAAACTTCTGATTTTTTCTATTCGGGGTAATTTTTATTGATAATTAACCTAATTCATATTTCAATACATTGAAGGAACCTAAAGTATTTTTTCGATAAGATTCAAACACTGTTCTTCTCCCGCTGCATAAAATAGAAGACCGTGCACCGACGCCTAAATTGATATAATTGTAAAACTTCTTCGAAAAAATTTATCGCACTCGATTTAGAGTTTATTTTTGCACTATCTAGCTCGCACTCGTTTAGTTCGCCTTTAGAAAACCGTTCTTAAATTAACAAGACAACGGCCATTAGTTGAGGATTGTTACCTTGCAGACAACAAGTAGAAAAGCTGATTACGTTTTTGAAAAACAATACCATCATAATCAGAAATATAGCAATATTTAATTTAAACTTCATTTAGTCTTAGAAATTCTAAAATGAGTGATGCTACTTTTTGACTGTCCCTCGTACATATAAATGAACAGACTTAATAATAATTTTTAAATGCTTTGTTAGAAATAAAGGCGCAAAATAACGGTAAGTAGGTTCTTTCGAATTCACCGCAATAAATCATTTAATATGGATATGTCACAATAGGTTTTAAAAGAGCGTTTTAGAACCAAATACTGTTTAATAACAAGTTTTAAAATACAAAAGTTTATAAATAAACACGAAACTGTTAATAAATATAGATATAAAAAGCTAAAAACTTTTACCCGGCTCCTCTTTGAGGAAAAAGGGTTGAATTTGAGAAAACAGTATACGTTTTACGAGGGAGAAGTTAATTGCAAGGATTAAAACATCTATAAAAAGTTTTAAACCTTCTTCAAATAAATTTGTTGGAGTTTTCCAAGATTCAAATTAAAGGGAATATACGTTACCTATTTCAACATTTGGTGTACACATTGTATTACACTAAAACCACTAATTAAAAAATAAAAAATATATTATATATAAGCGTTAAATAACAACGCTAACAGTATGTATGAAATATTGGTTAAGTTAAATTGTTTATTAAAATCAAGCACGATTCCCTTAGTTTTACGTGGGTTGTCTTTTAAGTTTTACACATAAAACTGCAATGAAACAGTAGATAGCTTTTAAAGACTTCATTATACGTCGAAATATTCTCCACGAAAATTAATGCACTTTTGCCTGCGCTCGAACCAACTCTGGAAGCAGTTGTTCCACGTGATTGTTGGTACAGTCAAAATTGCTCCTTCTGACGATTGGAACCTTTGACCACACAGTGTTCTTGATTTTCGGAAGGTAAAGAAATCGTCGGGACTGTACGTTTTGCTGCGTTAAAAATTCAATTACCTTGCGTGCTGTGTGCGAACTTGCATTATCTTGGTGGAGGATGATTCGTCGATCTGGATTGGTTTTTCGAAGCTCAGCGATGACTTGCGGCAAACAAATGGTTGTATACCAATTAGTAAGCAGTAACAGTTCTTTGAACTTGTAGAGGAATTGTTGCTACTACTTCTGCCCACAGGTGGTCAATGCGGTTTAGACCTGGTGATTGAGATGCAGTGTGTAGTAATTTTGGCTCATCGTACAATAACCATTGTTTGAATACATGTGAAATTTGCTTCGAGTCATTGCCTTGCTGAAAGTAATAGACCTGTGACATACCAAGTTTTACTGCAAAATTTTTCAAATTTTTCTTGAAAATCTCAAGGTATTTCATTTTATCCATGGTCCCTCCCGTCAGTAAATTCAAGATTTCCTATACCACCAGCCGCCATACAACCCCAAAAGGACGGAACCACTTCCATGTTTGATGGTATGTGTAATGAGCTTCACATGTAATTCTGTTCGAGGCTTTTTCCATACTATCTGCCTGCCATCTGAGCCAAATAAATTTATTTTAGACACGTCCAAAAATATTATGTTATCCCAAATTTCTAAGGGATAATTTACGTATTTTTATGCAAATTCTAGACTTTTTCGCGGTTTCATTTAGAAACCGAAGGTTTATGTCAACTAACTCGCCCATGGTAACCTCTTCTATATACCACCCGACGTACAGTATCATTTGATATGCTGCGCTTAATACTTGCCTCAACTTCTCATAATCTAGGGACACTTGGCTGGGGATTAGCTTTAATTTTCTTATAATAAATCGTTCATCCTGGGCACTTAGTATACGTTTTGTTCCACGACCCGATTTACAATATTTTGTAAGATTCCTTCATATATATATTTGTTTATTCCTTTTTGAATTGTGGAATGAGTCCTGCCTACTAAACTACCTATTTGCCTTAACGATTTTCCTTCACAATATAACTTAATTATAAGCTTTCGCGTCGGCATGTCAATTGGCTGCCATTTGTGCTTCATCGATACAGTTATCGTAACGAAATTCACCTAAATACTACTTTAATATTCTGTAATATTTCATAATATGAATAACATATGAATGACACACACACAATGTGTATTCCCCTATCCGAGGTATGTATGAGTATATTTATATGCTGGGGAAAGTACCTGTATGCTCAATTTTGCGGTGGTATGCAGTGTATTTTGCCTTACTTTTTTTTATTACAGTAGCGTTGGAATTATTATATTTCATTTAGTTTTGTTGAAATTATAAACTTTAATTTGTGTATACATTGAAATATTATTTGTCTTTTATATTAAATAAAAATTTCTTTAAAATAATATACATCGTTCTATTTTCTTATTACTGTACGCTCAATTTTGCGGGTAACTGCATGTATAAAAACAATACGGTTATATGAAAAAACTATTGAAACATAGTTGATGCTGGAAATATTTAACTGATCTTATCCACTTTGTGCATCTGCATCCTGAAAACGTTCGTTAAAAGGGTGCGCTTATTTACATTTATTACCTGCTAAACCCCTTTGACGAACAGTCGCAGTGCCAATTCTGCTTATATTGAAATCTTGATTTCTGATTGTTATTTACAAACGAAATAAAACCTAGAACTGAAAGGATAGCTTCGTAATGTAATTTTAAAGTACGTGTTTTTGTATTACGAGAGTAGCCGTTTATACTTCGGGAATAGCAAACAAAAAAAAAATTTTTATTATCGAAAATAGTTTTATTGCTTTTCAAAATATTCTCCTTGAAAATCAATGTACTCATGCATTCGTTTGAACCAATCCGAAAAGTATTGCTGTCACTATGAAGGCAGTATCTACAAAATATGAGTTTTGAATACCTCAACTGCCTCTTCCGGCGTAGAAAATCGTTGACCACGAAGTTTATTCTTCACGTGTGAGAACAAAAAGAAATAACAGGGTGCTAGATCAGGGCTGTACGACGGATAGCTCATCAATTTAATATTTACCCGGTCAAATATTTAATTGTTTGAACCGACCTGTGAGAGCTCGCATTGTCATGGTGGAAAGTGATCTGCCGTTTTCGATTTGTTTTCCTTATTTCTTCAAACACTTTTGGCAAACAAATAGTTGTGTACCATTCGGATTTGACCATTCTACAACTCTCTAAAGGCACGGTTGCAACGTGACCGGTTTTTCCGAAAAAACCGGTCACGACCATTTGCTTTGATGTGCTTCGAGCGCAAACTTTTGTTGGTTTTGGCTCATCTTGGAATACCCACACAGTCGACTGCTGTTTACTATCGGGCTCAAACGTATAGATTTAAGATTCATCACCTGTGACGATTTTATAACTGTTATTTTAAACACCGCCATTGTATTTTTTGTACATCCCTTGGCACCAATCGACGCGAGTCCTGTTTTGAGCGGTTGTTAAATTATGTGGTACCCAACGTGAACATAGCTTCTTAACGGCTAAATGTTCATGCAGGATCTTATGCACGCTGGTGTTACTAATGCCTAGAGATACCTCGATCTCACGGTATGTCACATAACGGTCTTGCATTACCAATTCAGACACTGCATTAATGTTTTCCGACACAACAACATTTGTGGGACGATCTTCACGAAATTCATCCTCCAAAGAACGCCGTCCAAGTTTGAATTCACTATACCAACAATATACTCTAGTTTTCCATGGTGCTTCATCACCATATAAAGAATTCAGCTCGTCGATGCATTCTTGTTGAGATAATTCACGCCGAAAGTTCTGAAAAATAATTGCACGAAAATGTTCGCGAGTTAATTCCATATTTTCGCTGACATAAAATTTTCAAGTTACTGTCAACAATAGAAATAGCGACCGGATAATAAAACTGTCAAGGTAAATATATTGTCAAAAATGACAAACTTCACGATGTAATCATCAGATCGGGGGCAACACTAACAGTGTTGCCAATTCCCGAAATATAAACGGGTATTCTCGTATAAACCTGTATCAGCGATTTTATTTAAATCCATCGTTGGAGATTAGTTATTATAATTTATAATTTTTAATAATTAACTGTAATTTAATTTGCATATCGGATTATATATCTAATGTAAAGTCATTAACACATAAATTATCTGGCAGAACAACAAAAATCACTGCAAGATCAAGATGGAATAATAAATATATCGATAATTGTTAGGAGCAGCTACTAGTTATTTAATAATAGTGATCGCAACCATGCATAATAGGATCGCGTATACGTGTATAGGATTCATATACAATATAACAGAAAACAGGAAATTGTCAGCTTGACACTAACTGTTAATTGCTTATTAATTTTCTTATTTCAAATTCAAAAAGTTCACGCGAACCACATGACAGTAATTACTTACATTTGCAAAATAATATCGACTCGCTTCCTTAAATATTGGTATCCTTTTGAAAATGATCACATTAACTTATCAACTATTAATAGAGTTTCCGGTGCGTACCACGTTTCACATCGTAACATGACTTATAACGAAATTATGTTAATACAGAAATTAATATAAATATATAGGCGTATTATTTTATAAAACCAATACATTGCTATTCTACGTGAAGCAAAGTAATCCTGTCGTTACGTAAGCATGCAATTTATTATTTTTTTCTTTAATTTCGGGTACAATCTATGGTATATTTGGACGCATATACTTTGCTTTTTAACCAAAGAAATTGAGATGTAATATTCACGTTTAAATGTATATCGCCCGTAATTCTAAAATCATTTGTTTAAATAACTTAATTCCCGAATTAGTATAGAAAACTTTATACTGCAATTTTAAAAGTTCGGAATTTTGCTGTTCGGCAAATATCACTGCAATGTACTCTTAAATTTACAAACGGTACTAGGAAAGTTTTGCAATACAGCCTTGTTTATTTAATTTTTTCAAAGTAATTTCCTCTACACTCAATACACCCCTCCATCCTTCGAAACCAGTCATGCCAAGTTTCACTAGGGAGTAAAGCACACTCGTTGTCCCAAGCCCGCAGAAGGTCCTTCTCACTGGAAAACCGCCTCCCTTTTAGCTTCATTTACACATGCGGGAACAGTGCAAAGTCGCAGGGAGCAAGATCTGGACTGAACTGCTGGAGAAGTTTCAATCCTGTCGTGATCACCCAAGTCACACGTCGTGTCGTCTGCTATTCCGTCAGTCGATGCGGCACCCAGAGAGAACAAAGTTTCTTCACGTGCAAATGATCATGCAGAATCGAACAAATTGCTGGTGCATTTAGGCCTGAAGTACCCTCTATCTGTTGGTAGGTCACTCACCTGTCCTCGCCAAGCATTTTTCTCACAGTAGTAACTTTTTTCTCCGCATCTGACGTTCGTGGCCTTCCCGGCCTCTCAGCATCCTCCACAGTTAAATTTCCCATTTGGAATTCTCTATGCCACCTGAATATCGTTGTACAATGTGGACAAACATCACCTAGTGCAAGAGTCATTTCTTCGAAGCACTGGTCTATGTTTAAACCACGCACGAAATTATAACTCAAAACCGCCCTTGTCTCATTTCGTGACCACGATACCATCAAGCACTTTACACTCTCACTGCTAATGAATAACCAAGCCTATCGACATGGCGCGGCGGCTACTGTGCACATATAAACATGTCCCAACATGCAGCAACAAGCAGCTTCCTACGATTCATTGTTGTGTCATATTACAAAACTTTCCTAGTACCCCTTGTACATGCATTGACTTTTATTTCTTTATTTCTTGAAGGTAAATTTGATGGAACCTGTGGTTGGTTAACTTAATCACTTAAGGTTGATATATAACCCCTTTTCACATTAATTTTCGTATTCTGTATACGTATTTCGATGACAACTTGGTTGTCGAAATACGTATATGTGGAAAGGGTGTTATATATCAACCCTAAGTGATTAAATTTTTTTCCTTAGTAATTGATTAAAATACTATTTTTTTTTTGTAAATTTCTTTCGAAGGATTTTGCAATTAGTACTTTAAAAATTCTTCAGTTAACTCTTTGTACTACTTGTTACTAAGATCAGCAGGTTATTCAGGCAGCTGTTACTGCGTATTACGTATTAATTTCCATTAATTGCTGGTATGATGGTAAATTTTATCCACTTGCTTCATATTTTATAATATTAAAATAGTTCTTTCAATACATAATGCAAGTAACAGTCGTGATAACACAAAACCATCAAATTTGTGCATTTGTTGGTTAGTAACCTGTTGTTTGTGTGAATCTAAATAATAAACGCAGTCGCTTTGACATAACAAACAACTAACTAGTGAACACTGGCATTTAATCAGTCCACAAATTCAAGCATTCACTTCACACATCACCAAGCAAGTTGACGACAAAATACCTGTTGATGTAGCAGATTTGTCAATATTTTTGTCGGGCTTGTTCTTGCAACGGTTACTTCGTATTAAACACTTGAACGCATTTACATTCCACGTAGTATTCACATTGAGAACATTTCAACAACAATATTATTTTCTTCAGCAATGGTAAGGATTTAAATATAAGAACACTAAAAGAAACTAAACTAATGTATAGATATGCACCAAGAAATGTGCGCATAGCATGTATGTTTATATACATAGTCTGTCTCAGAGAACACGGCACTTTTTTAAAATAAAAACGAAAGCTTACTATTTTAATAAAATTAATTTATTTTATTCAAAGTAGTCGCCTTCGGCTTCAATACAACGTTTTACACGGTCTATTAATATGTCGAATTAATTTTTAAGTTCTTCTTCAGAAATGTCCTACAAGATCGCTGTCGACGCCTTTTAATGGCTTCGACGCCGGCATAACGCTGTCCTTTCATCGGCATATGTAGTTTGGAGAACAGACAGAAATCACAGGGGGGCAAATCCGGTGAAAACGGTGAATGGTTAAAATGCCATTCGTAGTTACAACATCAGTGCCATTTTCACGATATTGAGAGCGCACACGACGAATACGCGCCAAAAGACGCTTCATAACACCAAGATAATATACAGCGACTATTTAACTTGTTGGTACAAACTCTTTGTGCAGTATGGTTTTGAATTACAAAAACAAATCAATATTGTCTTCACTTTTTACTTCTCCAAACAGCTTTTTATCAGTCTTTCTTCGCTTAGATGCTTCCATTCAGAACTTTGACGCTTGGTCTCTGGATCATATTAAAAACATCACGTCTCCGTGCCAGTTTACAATACAATAGAACTTTTCGTCCTTGTTTGAATCTTTAATCAAGTCTGTACAATGTTGAATTCAGTTAGCTTGTGTAGTACAAACCTTGCACAAATCTTTCTCAGTTCCAAATGCTGTGTCAAAATGCGATGAATTGAATCTTTGAAAATATTTAATTCCATTCCCACGTATCGCAATGAGGATTTCGGCTCATTTCTGATAAATTCATATACATTCGATATTACTTTCCCCAACCACAGATTTTTTGCAACGGAATGTTCGTCGTTATTTTTGTCCGTACGACCGTCTTTAAATCGTTTATACCACTCATACACACTCGTACGTGATAAACGTGGATAAGCATGCACTTGTTTCATCAAACTAAACGTTTCAGTAAACGATTTACCGAGTTTAAAACAGCACTTGATATTTACTCTTTCTTCGAAATTCATTTTTTGACCAATGCCAAATACACACTCCTACTTTATGCGCAATTTCTCTGCTTCTAATGATGCAAATGTGATGATATCTTCATATAACATTGGTGAAAGTTCTACCATACCAACGAATATTTTTTTTAATAAATCGCGCTACTAAGAATTATTATTTTAAAAAACGTCCGTTTTCTCTGCGGCATACTGTATAATTATCTTTTAGTACTTTGTCATTACGTTCTCTCGAAAATGTTTGCATTTACAACCACTGTTTAGTACTGGTGTTATTACTCTAGGTTTGTATTCATAGTATTCGACTTATCCATATTCATTAACTTTCTTTAGCTTCGTTTCATCTATATAAAGAAAAATGACACAGAAATAAATTTATTACTTATTAATTTGAACTAGAAATGTATCCAAAAAAGAAGATAATAACAATTATGTATGGTTTCTCTTACAGTGGCCAACTACCATCTGTAGCTGAATTAAACTACTTGGATAAAGTAAAGTGGTTGGAGATGTATGGAGTAGATCTGCATCCAGTTTTGGTAATGCTTAAAGAAAGTACCTTTAAGTAAACACAATATCTTACAGAATAATAACTCTTTGTACACTACCCCTCACGGAAGTTCGAACACTAACGACAAATTTGTAAAGTAATAAAAAAGACCTAACAAAATAGTAATAGGCACTTTTAATTATACCAAATATCTGATATTTTAATTATAACACCATTAACACCATTCGTCGCAGTTAACAGTTCACCTGTGCAAGGCATCTTCGCGTCACTGACATGATGCAAGCTATCAGCAATGCCTGCACTCTTTCGCTCCCCATCGATTCCTGGTTACCCGAAGGACAATCGACAATTAGAAACACGTTTTATGAACCAACGAAGTTCGAACTGTTCAGTCTAACCAGAAAAATTTACGTTCGAAGAGCAAAGTATAAAAAAAATGCTCCCTGTTTGTTTTGTGCCCACTGTAAAACAAGGAAGAAATGTGTGTGCTTGTGTCGAGTTGTTTCTTCTTTGCAGGTAGTGGAGGTCTACGAAAAATTGAAGAAACAATGAGAAAATAAAATTATTTACAAATATTAAAAGACGATGCAATAACATCAGATATGCCATTAATAAGTCACAGCTTTATATTTATGCTGGACTCTGATCTGAAACATACAGCATTAGCTTATCAAAATTATTTAAAAGAAAATCAAGAAGCAATATGTTGCAAAACAATGACACGGCCACCACAATATCCCCAACCCCATCGAGCTATTTTGAGATGAACTGGAAAATAAATTTCAAAAAAAATATGTCTAACTTTAACAAGCAATATGTGGAATATTCTCCAGGAGGAGTGGGACAGCATTCGGAACACAGTGCTAGAAAATCTTATAAATAGGGTTTTCTGAATAGTCCAAATTGTCCTTTATGCCAAGGATAAATATTTGACAAAAGCAGATGTAGCAAATAAAAATATTTATTGTTATTAAAACTGACTTATTAAGACATGTTATGACATATACATTCGAGTGTCAGTTTTTAATGATTTTATACATTTACGTCAATGTTCGAACTTCCGTACACCTCACATTTCATACCAAATTTTCAATTTACTACATCTCGAGAGTTAACCAAAAAACATTGCCTCCTCTCTCGTACAACACACGAATGTGTTTGAACGACAGAACGAAAACGCGTCTGTCTCGCATGTCGGCAACAAAGTTCGCAGAGTGTGTATGGACAAACACTTGCTATCTCGGCGATTTTCCAAAAAGATAAATGTCAAAAGAAACCATTCAAATATTAATGACACCCTGTTTACTACATATGTTTCAGAGATTTATCGTCAGGTAAACTTGTGTTATTAACAAACGATTCATTTGAAGATTTTATCATACCTTTTTAATACGGAAAAATAATAAAAAAAACATTGCCTCTCCTTCTCCTACAATACACATCTCAAGAGTTGTTTAAAACAATACGTTTCCCTAAATTTTTCCATCTTTTAGAAATATCGCTTACCTAATCATACACACGACATGGAAATATCTTATACAATAACATACTAACATAAAGACATTTCGTTTTCTTTCTTTAGGGCGAGGACAACGTGGAGTATTTCTTGGGCCTAACACCTAGTGGTATCATCGTGTTACGGAACAAGAACACAGTTGGAAATTACTATTGGCCGAGGATATCGAAGATTTACTTTAAAGGACGATATTTTATGCTTAGGGTAACGGACAAGAACGTAGGTATACCTATCTATACAAGAGACACTCAGATATTATTGAGATATGCCAACCCCAGTGACTGTAAGGATTGTTTATTGCACATGTTTGAAGTTCAATTATAAGTAACATTGAACAAATCTCCGGGTTCGCAATAACGTCACTGGAAAAACACTTATAATTATAAATAAAATGAATAATGTATATAGGAAAAACGAATTAAAGATTTATACCCGTCACAGTTAACAATCCATCTTTGCGTCACTGACATAATGCAAGCTATCGGCAATGCCTGTACGTCTTCGCTCCCATCGGTTCCTGTCTTGTTTCCCAAAGGATTGTTCAACCTTAATTATAAGAGAACTGACTGCTCTATTTTAGTTAGGATACGGTTTAATAGTGCGAGTCACAGGATTGTAACGTACATCGCTACGCTACGTTCTTTAATAATCTTAAAGTTAACTTGTCTAAAAAACAATGTATACGGTTACATTCGGTATTTGGAAATGAAACACTATCTATTACAGATGAATGTTAAAAGGAATCATTCAAATATTAATAAGACCCTGTTTACTACAATACATATCTTTCAGAGATTCACTCATTATTAGGTAAACTTGTGTTTTTAACGAACGATTCCTTTGTAGACTTTATCGTACCTTTTCGATATAGAAAAATAATGAAAAAACATTACCTCCCTCTCTCGTACAACACACGAATGTATTTGAACGACAGAACGCTCTTTCGTTCAAATACATTCGTGTGTTGTACGAAAGAGGAAGCAATTTTTTTTCATTATCTATTGCTGGAGACCGTAGTTCGCTACACGATTGATGCATCTAGTGAATGATCAAAACTACTCTTAGTATTAACTCTAACTCTAACTTAGAAGCTGAATACTAAAAAAAATTCTTTCGAGTTGAGTTAAAAAAAAACCATATGCGTGAGAATGATTCAGCAAACTTTCCAACTACTTACTGACGGCAATCACAAATTTAAAACAGGCGAGATCTATATTCATTCTTCTATGTCAGGGCATAAAGGGGCTAGGTGTTTAGACAACCCAATGGTGATAAAAGAAGTTATTCAAGATGTTTTCTTTAGAAATATAGGTTCGAACCGTATTGTCTGTGTTTAAAACACAAAAAAAAATGTAGTTAATGCGCCAACGAAACATCAAACGCTGCAGCGAAAAGTAAGGCTTTTTGTTACTCGGTAACCTCAAAAGAATTTACGTGATCGCTTTTTACTTGGAAAGAAGAAACCGATGCCATTTAAAATACTTCGTTTTGTAAAATGAACAGCTTGACGCCTTTCGTCTATTTAAAATTCGTCTTCAAAAATGTCTTGATGTCGAAGGGGACTACTTTTAAGATTTGCGCACCTAGCTTCCCCGTATCTTATAATCTTAACAATTTTCGAGTGTCCCTTGTATACTCTAGAATGTCTGTTTAACAAACTGAAATATATTATTTCTTTTCCAGAACGACGAAAGTACTTACGGCTTCGAGACACCATCAAAGGCAGCCTGCAAGCATCTTTGGAAGTGTTGCGTCGAACATCACGCTTTCTTTAGGTTGGTTCAAGTATCCCCAACAACTCCAGATATTTTTGCTCTAGGTTCAAGATTTAGATACAGGTAATATAATTAAAATAATATTTTAATAGTAGTATGGAAAATACATGTACGGCAAGGAAGAAGAAGCGCTCTGGAAGACAATTTTGGTAACTACAGAAAAAAAAGATTATTCGAACAGATGTAGCATGTTTAGCATGTTTATATATTTGTGACGTCTGTGTTTAAAAACTAATGAAATCCTAATAACACCGTATTATTCATGTCTCAGAGAAAAGAGACAGTGACCTCTACAACTTACTGCAGCTGTATCGTCGATGCCAGTGACATACTACTTCATCCCCATCACTGGTTTTGAGGTCGATGTGTATTTCAGCATATATTTACTATATCAAAATTTTTGACCTAGCCTTGTAGTCGCCGAAATGTATTTACAATTATTAATTTTTAACGTTATATGAACTCTGTAGATATGACCCTAATATTGATGTATTAATTTATAGCGGTAGAACTGAGAAGCAAGCCGTCAGGGACGCCCAGCTAAAAGTAAGAACGCCGCCATCGTTTTCGAGAACACCATCTAGGCGCTATCAGAGAAGAATTGTGGAAGGAGCTAACGATGGTAAGTTGGAAATTCTAACATAGACATTGAAAACTTATTGAAAGACATTGCAGCACCACCAGTTGAAGAGACTGTTAAAATAGATCATTACCAATCGTCCGAAATCAAACATATATCTATACCTCAACCAGCTCAATCGTAAGTTTTATCTTTCTGAACTTGTAAAGTTTATTCATTTTTCTGTTTGCTCTTCGTTGTGCAGTTTTGATAGTCCTTACCGCGCTACTTGTAATACATCCACCACCGATATCAGACACCGTTCTGATTCTCCAAGAAGCACAAGAAGCGCCCCATGGTCTCAGCCTCATTCTAGAGGTTTATATAATAGTTCCGTTCCTCCTAGTCCACGTTCGGTACGGTCAGCTGGACCTCGATATAGATCTTCATCTGTTGATAGCCAAAGTTCTAATGATTCTCGTTCTTGTAAGAGGTATAATTCATTATATTTTGTTCTTAGCGCATGTCAAAAATTATAGGTAGAGTATTTTATATTAATCTCATTTTATGTACACAGTCTGTCTCAGAGAAGACGGAACTTTTTTAAAATAAAAACGAATGCTTACTATTCTCGTAAAATGCATTTATTTTATTCAAAGTAGTCGCCTTCGGCTTCAATACAACGTTTGCACGGTCAATTAACATGTCGAATGAATTTTTAAGTTCGTCTTCAGAGATGTCCTTCAAGATCGCTGTCGACGCCTTTTTAATGGCTTCGACTTCGGCATTTGGAGAATAGATAGAAATCACAGAGGGCCTAATCCAGTGAATACGGTGAATGCTTGATCGTTAAAATGTCATTTGTAGTTAGAAAATCAGTAATAAGCGTCGAGCGATAAGATGGTGCATTATCATGTAACAAGCGCCAACTACCATTTTCACGATACTGAGGGCGCACACGACGTATACGCGCCAAAAGACGCTTCATAACACCAAGACAATATACAGCATTGGCTATTTGACTAGTTGGTATAAACTCTTTGTGTACTATGCCTTTCGAATCATAAAAACAAATCAACATTATCTTCACTTTTGACTTCTCCAAACGGTTTTTTTTTTCGGTTTTTCTTCGCATGGATGCTTCCTTTCAGAGCTTTGACGCTTGGTCTCTGGATCATATTGAAAACACCATGTCTCAGTGCCAGTTACAATAGAATACCTGAAGTTTTCATCCTTTTTTGAATCTTTGATCAGGTCTGTACAATGTTGAATTCAGTTAACTTGTGTGGTACGAACCTTACATAAATCTTTCTCAGTCCCAAATGCTGTGTCAAAATGCGATGAATTGAATCTTTGGAAATATTCAATCCCATTCATTCTGATAAATTCACTCGCGAGTTTGATGTTACTTTCCACAGATTTTTTGTACCGGGATGTTCGTCGTCATTTTGTTAAATCATTTATACCACTAATACACACTCGTGCGTGATAAACACGCATCAGCATTCACCCGTTTCATCAAATTAAACGTTTTACGAAGTTTAAAACAGAACTTGATATTTGCTCTTTGTTCAAAATTCATTTTTCAACCAATACCAAATACACACTGTTACTTTATGCGCAATTTCTCTGCTTCTAATGATGCAAACATTGGTAAAAGATCTACCTTACCGCATATTTTTTTAATAGATGGCGCCACTAAGAATTACTATTTTAAAAAAGTTCGGTTTTCTCTGCAACAAACTGTGTATTAATCACTGTTACTACCATTGTATTAATTACAATATTACTCTGTACGACTTCATTTTTTCTCGTGATTTTTAGTAGGCGTAAGCATCGCAGCAGGATGACTTCGGATAATGAGAGCGAATTATCGAAAAGCTCCAGTAGATCGCATAGAAAACATAGACGGCACAGATCTCGAGGCAACAGAAGAGATTCCGGATCGGAACAAGAGAACACTACTCATCGTCGAAAATCATTAAGCAGATCTAGGTAAATAATTCAAATGATTACTTTTAAACTTGAGTTTAAAATCTTTATTGCAGAAGGACCGATAGCCATTATGAGTTAGTCGATTCTGGATCGCAATGGCGAGAAGTGCAAAGAAAACAGGCCGGCGAAGGAAATATCACTTCGATTCAACAGGCAAACGTCATTAGCAGCAAGAGATCCGGATATTCTAATAGTGGTCTTGAAACGGAATCCGAATTGTCTTATCGGAACAAACATCGCAGGCAACGCAAGCATCGATCTAGATCAAGATCACCTGACGGCAAAGTGTGGTTACCAGATGAACTTAAGAAGCATTTAGAGTTCAATCTTATCGATACTTCCGGAATGTCGGAGTCACAACTTAGAGAAATTCCATATACAGTTGTTCAAACTAATCACGCTAAACAAATGAAAATCAAACATCTTCAGTGGGCCAAAGGGTAAGCTTTCAAAACATGTGCATTTGTTTTCAATTATTTTCTTAAATATCATTACAGTGATGGTTCTTCTCCAAATGAGAAAAGAACCGATAGTCCACCCCCACCTTATTCACCGCAAATATCCGAGGCAAATCGAATTCGCAGCATGCGTGTAGGCCACTCAAGTTTAAAGGCAAACTCGCCATCAGGTAATGCAGACAGAATCTCAATGACCACTTCGAGCATTGCTTCAAATTCGAGTACCCAAAGCAACCCAAATATACTACCTAGGTTTGTATCTAGGCCATTCAGCGACCTTACCAATACATCTTGCCAAATCAAATTTCAGAATGATGGATTCATTGGGCATAGCAGACAATTATTCTTTTAACGGTTCCCAGCGCAGTGGTAAGAATAGCAGAGTTGGTAGTTCTGCTTTATATGGAAATCCTAATACTTTGTTAGGTGGCTTGAACAACGGATACCAAGATTCGGAATCGCCAAGGGTGAGCCATGAACATACAGATTCTGGTCTTGGTGGAGAACAAGATTGCGCGTATAGTAGTGAAAGGTGATAATAAATTATTTGTTCCCTTTAACCCTCAGGACACCATAGTGAAATACTTTTAAATTTCATTATATGTATCTGCTTCTGGGTTTCCGGGCTGGAACCGCGTCACTAGTATATCTGCCGACGTTTCGTACCCATTTGTATGGGACATCTTCAGGGCTGAACTATTGCACTGAAACTGAAACGGAAACGTCAGTTTCAGTGCAATAGTTCAGTCCTGAAGATGTCCCATACAAATGGGTACGAAACGTCGGCAGATATACAAGTGACGCGGTTCCAGCCCGGAAACCCAGAAGCAGATAGCATGGACCACGACCGCGGAAGTCTACGTACCAAATTCATTATATATAATATACACTAAAATGTTTCTGCAATCATTAAACGACGAACTGTGATTTGAATTTAGAATTAAATCAAATTACAATTCAAGTGGTTTTTCTTGTTCTCAACGTAACTCTGACGGCTTTCAAATATTGTATGCAAGTTGTTGCTACAAGTATGACCGGAAATCTTCAGATATAGCAGAATCTGAACGACGTCTGTATAAAATATTTTTAATGCAATACATAATCAGAATACCTAGGACGCTTACCATATATATTTCGTAAGTTTTATAAGGTAAAGTGTTAAAACCTGTGGTACATTGCTGACTATTTTAAATCTATATTCACGCTTTTTCTATATAAGGTATGTGGGCACTTTATATCAAGTTATAAGCACGATCTACACTATGGTGGTTCAGGGTTAATATAATTTATACAGAGTTATTCGAAACGAAGCGTTATATTTTAAATTTTTATTCCTCTATGTGTAATCATCGAATATGAGAGGACCTGAAAGTGAATGCGTTATGTACATAATGTGTCCAAAAGAAACTATATCTAAGCGTGATGTGAAAGTGGTTGCTTCCCTATTTTTATTCGCCAATATTCAATGTGAGATATCGAATAGTTACAGCTGTGAATTTCACAAGTTCCCGGTTTAGCGAGTAATGGACTACCGTTTTGATTTTCACGCAACACACGATACATTGGTTGAATAAAATTGAACCCACCACTATACCATGATTTACAGAACGTTTCTTTTACAGTAAAGTTTGCGGTAAAAATTTAAAACCTGCGCTTTCTTGTTGAATAACACTGTAATAAAAAAACAATGGAGAGAACTAAAATGAATATGCAACTCATTTTATCATTGATATACATTTTAGTTGTCTCGATATACAATGAAATTTATAATAATAAAAATAATACTATTAGATCAAGTGATAGCACAAAACATGGACATGGAACTAACAAAGGGAATGGTGAACAACGAATGGGGCTAATTCCAATGAGTAAGTCATTCACTAGCGATTATCAGCCCTTGAATCCGCAACAGCTCTATCCCAGCCATAGCAGTATGGCGGGATCAAGAGCAAAACAAGCATTAAATACCGGTGGCAAATCTTCTGTATATAAACAGGACGTGGATAGTAGATATGGGGTTAGTTTATTTCTTTTCATTTTCTGTTCATTCTTTTTATTTAACTAATCTTATTTAATGTAGATTGCTAACATTAAAAGTAATTATTTTTGCAGCAATTTAAACCATCTCGCATTACTTATAATACATACAATGCTTCAAACGCTGCCACTACACATCTAGAAGGTGCATCGCATAAGCAAACCGATGCACGACCTTCATTCATAAGAACTGGCTCTAAAATAAGTAACGCTTCCTATAATTCTCATTTAACAGATCATAACAATTCCTCATTGCGGGGTTCTCTAAGATCTATCGCAAGTAATCCCGTCGTTACGAATGGTAACGAAACCGGCCCATTACGACTGCAATATAGAATGGGATCTAGCGTACGCTCAAAACGTACCATCATATCAGATACTAAGTCTGAGATTGATGATAATTATATGTATTCAGACCATATAACTGATACTAATCAAAATATCAATGATTTTTCTGTAAGTATTTCTTAAGTTCTATACCAATTTCCTTTATTATACTTGATTTTTTCTAGTACATTTGAATATAGTGTAAATTAATGTTTTGAGTATTTGCTTGCATTCTGGGTTACTGGCTTTTTAGCACAAAACAAAAATTATATATAAAACAGCCTATTGCTGCTTTGTGCAGTTGAAATAAAAAGTAATCTAATAAAATACCTGAAATACAGACAGCTTTACGAGTATCGTTTTAACTAATATGTGCTGCCTAGGTTTCAGGCGCTTCGTTTACTTTTTCTGCAACTGTACATACAAAAAGGAACATGATGCTATTTAGCTTGCTTAACACAAATATCGAATATACAAAGAATCAAGTATATGTATATAGATGCTTACAAAAGTAGTTAAAAATAAAATGTGGTAATCTGTTAGTTCACCTTCTGGGCCTTCATTTTTTGCTTGCTTTGTCTTTGGCTGCTTCAATCTACTTGGTCCTTTTAGTTGCTTTGAAAAGTACGAAAATAGATATTTGAATTGGTCTCTGGTTTAGTGTAGATTCGGAATTAATTTTTCTCTGTGTCACATATTTGTAAAACAGAAGATAAATACTTGTTTGTTAATATTTATATTTAGCACCTAACCAAACGGAGAAATATTGAAGCAGACAAATTAGACAAAATTCCAAAATTTTAAATACAATAAAAAGCAAATTAAATTAGAAAAACAGAAAACCACACTACAATAAACAACCAATAATTTGTTCGATTTGTAAAACAAAACAATATATGTGATGCAGAGATGCCAAAGCAGAAGTACACGTAGTACAAATAATAGTGCAAAACCTCCTCTGCCGCCAATAAGCAGTCGTTCACGTTCAGTCAGTTTGGAGTATGTACTAACTCCATTGATTAGGAGCTCACAGCAGTAAGTATTCGCTTAAGAAACATCACAAAATCGGCTTTTGTAGTTTAAAAAAAGTATGTATCTGAAACTTTATACAGAATATCCTAATCTAATCATTAACTAAATATTAAACTTGCCATTTCTTATGTGAACTTCTTAAATTTCTCCATAAAATTATTCGCTTATTTAACAGGTCTCGTCCACAGTAAACCTACCAAATGTTGCTCAAAAAGATAGCAGTTACGAAAAAAATGCATCCCTCACAAGTAACAGGAAGAATGGTGAAATTTCGGAAATGAGTACTGAACTATGAATATTTAATATTTATGATATATACTCTTGGAAAACTTTTCTACATGTATATCTATTTGTATCGTCCAGTTACTATTTGAATGTCCTAAATACGTTATTCAAAAAAATGTTGTTGTATGTGTTTCTCCAATTACTTAATTGTTTCTGTGTATTTAAAATATTATATATAAATATATATAGAACTGTTTGTAATTATTTTGTATATGTGATTATGATTTTTGTGTTGAAAAGTATTTAACATATTTATATTGTGTTGATTACAATAAAAATATTAGGTTAAAAAGAATGGATATTATTATTTAAAGGCCTATTTCCCGTTAAATATGAATAGAATAGAAACAAACAAGCAAGCAATCAAATATTTTGCAATACGCTCAACTAATTATGCGCACAATGTCGACAACTAAGAGCATCAAATTTTCCACATGATACACATGTTCCTATATTAAATGTAAATGCGAAAATCATTATAGTATCAGAACGTTGCAAAAAACTAATAAACGAACCAAAATTTATGTAATACTAGCAATTAAAACAGATTTTGATAAAAATAAATTATTACTGCAAATTATTAAAGGCAATTATAAAATATCAATTCAGTTCTTATAACGAGCTCATTATTATTTCATTTGTCCCTACTCACATCAAAACTTGTATTATAAATTACTTGAAGTAATAATCTAACATATACTCAATTACCACTATTCTTAAAAGTGTGTAAGTAATAACAATTGTTACGTAAAAATAAAGTCAAAAATTTGTTAATATTAATTGATATACATAATAAATTTCCTAATAGTACTCAAAAAACTTTTATAATACAATACATTTCCGCATAAACTTGGCCAAAATTTTTCTGGAACAGTGATTAACTAGGTGGTACAATTCCTATGATATCCAACGTATAATATTTAATTTAATGATTTAAGATAACGGAGGCAATTTTCTACAAACATAAACGAGCAATTCTCTTTGTGATTACAAAAAAAAAATTGAACGTGAATGTACCACATGAACACATATGTAACACACTACATAACTTTTACTGCTCCACATGTAGTTATAAAATGCAAAGAAAGAAAAATATGATGATTATCATCTCTTGTAATTGTGTAGGATTTTAATTACGTATCTTTAAAACACGTTACGATAGTAGATGGAAAGTATTTAACAACAATATGTCCATATTGGTGATATTGTTTACATTTAAGGTTATTATTCGGTTGTATTTGAACCAACCTTTTCGTTATTATCAACAATATGAAACCTTTGGTTCCCGCCTGTTTGATTTGCGTGGGGACCTCTTACAGCTGGACACGTTAATTACAATAGACTATAAGCAATTTTAATCTCGATTTCGTTAATTTATTCGATTTCTCTTAATTATTATTATCGCAATAATTTGAAGATGTTGTATGACTTTTATAAGAATATAAATTAAACTTTCAAACAAAATAAAATTTGAACATAGCGCTATTTTTCTAGTTAATGGTTCTAACAGTAAGTAGGACATGAATTTATCCCTGCCTAAAGAGTTACCAATCTATCAGTTTATTCTATGCTTTCAACCATCCGCCATGTTTTTTCAATCTTGGGTAAACGTCAACATATAAAAAATTATAAATATATATTTTCCTGGAATCAGCACTCTTCTTTCAACAGTAGAAAGTATTGGAAAAAAAAACGTGAACAGTTATTTTAAAATGAACCGTGCTGACGGACTTATTCAACGAAGAAACATAATACGTGAAAACAGTGAAGGTGTGCCAAAAGATACACAAAATGATGAAAAGAAGCAGGAGAGAGATGAAGAACTGGACGAGGGAGACTCTAAAGAAACAAGACTCACTTTGATGGAAGAGGTGTTGCTCCTGGGATTGAAAGATAAAGAGGTAAAACATAGACCATGCTATGCCTTATTTTACAAATATGACATTCAATAGGGGTATACTTCATTTTGGAATGATTGCATATCTAGTGGCCTAAGAGGATGTATATTGATTGAATTAGGTTTGAGAGGCCGTGTAGAATTAGAACGTGCTGGCATGAGACGTAAAGGTTTGTTGACAAGGAAACTAATTTTGAAAAGTGATACACCAACAGGAGATGTATTGTTAGATGAAGCTTTAAAACATTTAAAAGAAACAGATCCACCAGAAACAGTACAAAGTTGGATTGAATACCTTAGTGGTATTACAATGAAGTTGTAATAGCCTGTTTGAATTTTAAAATATCATAATTTTAGGTGAAACTTGGAATCCCTTAAAATTAAGATATCAATTGAAGAATGTTCGTGAAAGACTTGCCAAAAACTTAGTTGAAAAAGGTGTGCTGACAACAGAGAAACAGAATTTTTTGTTATTCGATATGACTACACATCCTTTAACAGATAATGTTACTAAAAGTCGATTGGTAAAAGAGGTAAAAACTTTCACAGTATATTTTATTTATATTTGGAAACCCAAATAAGTATGAGTCCATTTAATTTACTATTAATTAATAATAATTGCTATATATACATACAGTAAGTTATGTTTACCTACTTAAAATAGAATTTTATAGAATTCAACCCTTTAAAGGTAGTGCATAAAACTAGAACTATTGTTCTTTCTTATTTCTTCACTAAGCTGTATTTCTCTATGCAATAATCACTGACACCAAATACACATGTTTATAGACAGTTATCAAGCAATTTAAGATTAACCAAGTTATTTTTGGCTAAATATTCTTTAATATAAGGTTGTACTTAATATAGCGTTTATTTAAAAACTTCAATTGTTTTGGAATAAAAATGAGCAAGAAATAAATGAAAATTGCTTACATTTGAATTTTTTTAATGTCAATGTAGAAAGCATTTATATTTAGTGTTTCCTTCATGACTATTATCGCACACTCTTTTCGAAGCATGCAGTTAATATTGTTAATGCATTGTTCCAAAATAATTTTATTCGATTGGAATATTTTTTGGTTTAAACATTATTTTGTAGCACATCTAACAGACGTTATTTTCTTGAAATCAACACATAACCTCATTAATCTCGTGATAAGGCATACTATCGTATTAAAAACTATTAGGATCACTACCATTAAATAGTTTTAATGCTGATAAATCTGATACCTCTTCTAAAATGTGTGTATCTTCATTTATTTAAATTTCTCTTGACACCTGTTGCAAACATGAACCTCCATAGTATTGATGCTCTTTCAAACCACTACAATACCTCATTAGTCTCGTCATCTTGTTAAAAACAATTAGATTCATCAGCGTCACATAGTTTTAATGCTATCAGTACAAAATACTTAATTTCCTCTAAAGCCCATTCATGTTATGTGCAATGCAAGTTGACGTTTTCTCTCAGAGATGCAATAATACATATCATTTAAAAGGACTGTTTTCAAACATTAATGACGAAGTGTGACTCTCCTAAAAGTCTTCTCGTTGGTGTTTATTCAGTTTCTTAAATAAAAAAAATAAAATACTATGATGTTTTTTTTTTAATTCAATAGAGACACTTTTTAAATGATTTATTAAATTCAATTGTTAAAAACCGTTATTTTTTGTTTTGAAAAGAAGCTGTTGGTCGTGCTAATTATAATCGAAGTATCAGAATGCACGAAAACTTTGGTGATATAATCAAATCATTTGCACATAACAAGAACAATGACAGGCCAAGAATACTGCCCTGTGGTATAACAAGAGATATAACGCATCATTGCCATCAGTTTTCGTCCTTCAAGGTAAGACCGACAGTTATTATGACTATCACGAATTTCTAAGTGTTTTAGTTATTTCAATGTCGTGATCGAAGCAGTGGAACACATTGGTCAAGTTGTAGAATATGAAATTGAAATTTTTTTAATTTAGATTTTGTATTTAGGGCGGAAAACATGTAGACAAATTGGATGAGAATTGCCTTCTTTACTTCTAACGATATGTTGTAAAGTAACATTTTCCAATAAATATTTGAATTTTTCTTTTCAGATACAAGATGCCGTATTAAGTAAATGGGTAAACGATCCTCAGAGGATGGATAAAAGGATGTTAGCATTAATATTCCTTGCGCACGCCAGTGATGTACTAGAAAATGCGTTCGCACCATTAAACGATGACGATTATGAACTAGCAATGAAACGTGTTCGTGAGTTGCTTGATTTAGATTTCGAACAAGAATCGGTGAAACCTAACACTTCGGAAGTATTATGGGCAGTATTCGCTGCATTTACGAAATAATAAAACCTAGGTATAATTTAGGGGACTAGTCTTTTTATGTATAGGAAACTTTTCTAAATTATAATTTTATGTAATTGTAAATAACTAACATATATACATTTAAAAAAGAAGAAGATAAATCATAGATTTTTGATAAATGTTGGAATTACATTACCGGATTTATTACGTTTTTGGTCCCCTTTATTTTTCGAGAAGAAAAAGAAAGAATTTCCACCACTTCTTTATTTAAAAAAATAAAAGTAATAAATTTGTGTCTTTAGATACCGAGGATGTTTAGGTTAATGTATTTAACACTCCACTACTGGCGTCTTTCACCAGATATCTTATCTCAGATACGCCATCAACTTTCTTTAAGTTGTCATTAATTATGAAAAAAAAATCACATATATTGAAGAATTTATTTATTTCTGAGTGGTAAAATATTAAAAATTTATATAATATTCATAGAAATAAAAGGAAAATGAAATTTTCTAAACTAACCGTGGCTGAGTGTTTAAGATAGATTTGTCTTTTCTGTTCCTTTATCGTAAAACTTGGGGGCATGTGAACGCATAAAGCCACAAACAAAGATAATAGACATACGAATTACAAGAATATCTTGTTTACGCGACGTATTCTTGTTACTGATATCAGAAGCGTCTGTGTCTATAGTTAAGTCTATAAAATTTTCTTTAATTGTACAAAACTCGACACCAACAAACAATTTATTCTTTCTCTTTGTAGAAGTCTTGTTTGAATTCTTTTACTAACCATTTTAGAAACATCCGCTGTGGAAGATAAAACATTTCTGTTTCCCAAAAATATAATTTGAGAATTGCTTCCCACAATGATGACAAAAAAACCACCACTGCCACCTTGTATTTCTAACGACCTTATATATGGAACACAGCATGTCTGTTATGTTCACATCATCTTGGGTGTCTTTCCGCCTACTCGATTTTACCATCTGAATGCTTGATTTTATAATTTTTATTTTAAGGTCAACATGAAACAAATATTCCATCCCTACAATAGGCAAATACAGAAGAGGTTTTTATATCTTTCAATTCGTGAGGAATTTGCTGCTTGTTCTTTCTCAGTGTTCCGTCAAATAACAAATGGAAATTTTCGGAAAGATTTTAGAAAAAATACATCACAAAACATTGTCGGCAGTGGCGTTACACCCTAAGTTGCTTATTGTCTTCAGGTTGCCTACTAACATAAATTTCTAAAGAACATTTTAGAATGGACCAAATCGTAAATTCTTATTCTTGGCAAGTTGTGGAAGAATGTATTGTATAAAAGAACATATCCTTCTAAAAGCCTCGAGTTTCTCATCTAGTGCCACATCTCCGCTAATAGAATAAAAAGACTGAGTTGAAGACGAATCTTTCAAATCCCTAATGTGCCTTAAGCAATCGATTTTCTTTCTTTCAATCCTTATATATCTATTATAAAATCCTATTGTTTCGAACAAAAACTTAAATATTTTTAAGCTCCTGGTTAAACGAAATATTCCTACACTAAATACATCAAAGTCTTATAAGTCCTCAAGACTTAATCTTCCCCTTCATGTATTCCTGCTAAATATAACAATATATTAAAAGACTCTTATTTCAATTGTATTAGTATTTAACAGCTGTAATTATTTCTTATATCAATATATTGATGCAAGCTGCAGTAACGTCCAATATATCGTCAAATATGCATTTCCAACTTTCTAAAATACCAGTTCAGTTTTTTTGCTTAATCTTTTTCGCCAAGGGAACAGGGAACAAAACTTGTTTACAAGTTTTCTTCTCTGTTTTGTCGTGACTAGTATAGAGAGATTTATTCCAAGACAATGAATCCAGCTATATAGAATTCTTGTTTGTCATTTTCTTCATCGGTAGCTCTCTTCCGTGTGCCAGTCTTTTCCCTGTATACCTTTTAATGCATCAGTATCTTAATCGCCAAAGAAAGGATTTTCCTGGGCATCGAGGCAGTTTTCATTATTTTCAACATCAATAGTGTTATCATCTGAATCATCGAATAAAAGTGTGTGAATTTCCTCTTTTTTATTGCTTAAATTATAGAAACGTTTTGCGGCAATAACTGAACTGAAATAAACAGAAAAAAATTGAATATATGTGCGCGTTCACAAAAAAAAACGAAACAAAAGTGCTCGCTTAATATATGAGATACATTGACTTTCTACTTATTAGGTGATCCAATGAAAGTAAAAAAATGTACACTAAAGAATAAATAAAACACTTCGTCTGTCACACTATATTATATATTTACTGCGATTAGTTTCGTCTGTTAGGACATTATCGACCAACTACAAATACATGTTACATTCTCTTTTATATAGGAGAAAAGCAATAATTAAATCCGATTACAAGAAGGAGTAGAGGTAAAATGTACATACAAGATTATTTGTCGGTAAAATATAATTCTTCGGAATAACTTTAAATATAAATAACAGGGAAACATTAAGAACTAATGAAACATTAGATATTGTAAGAGTACACTTATTAATCTTCACGCATTCCAAGAAATTTAGTTTCAGACTTTGTGAAGGATATCCGATTTAATATCCTTATCTTCTTTTTATATATGTAACAACAGTTTGAAACTAAATGTCTTGGAATGCATGGAGATTAATAAACTCAATTCTGCTACCCTTCTTAATGATGATATAATTAGATTTAAACAATTCACCTCTATTAAATTTATCTTAATTGTTAGTATTCACTATTTCTATTTTAATCTCTCTTACTCCAATTGCACCTAATAATTTCATTAGTTCTTAATGTTTTCCTGTTATCCATGTTTATAGATATTTCGAAGAATGGTCTTTTATCGACAAATAACCTTGTTTTTACCACCACCCCTTTCTCGTAATGGGATTTAATTATTGCTTTTCGTTTTCCTATATGAAGGAGATCGTAACCTGTATTGTACTTGCTCAATATTGTTCTAACAGACGAAACTAGTCGCAATAAGTGTGAAATTTAGACAGTGTTTTATTTATGCCTTACTGTAATGGTATTTAACGACTTGAACAATCAACTATATAAACAAAATATTTACGAAAATAGTGGCAATGTATCTCACAGATAGTACTAATATTACCTTGTTGTTCACTAGTAGTTGACATTTCTAACTACTAAAACATTTATATACATGAGCGAGAAAGATGAGAGGGAATTGGTATCGGACTGAGTGCCATCTAGTTAGTAATAGAATACCTAATTATGTATCTCTTGGATAAAGCGCGAATAATGGAGTGTTAAAGCACTTGAAAAGTGGAAAAGGAATCGAAAATTTTTGTATTACTTAGCGTACTCGCTTACATGTTTCGTAATATATTTTATTTATTTTAACAGAATTTCTTCTAACATGAGAGCGGAATAAAATTTTCGAGGCAAATTAAGCGATTGACATCGACGTGAAATATACGCAGGCCCTTCCGTAAAACTGCATGTTACACCTAAACATCTGAACGTACGTTATCATGAGATTATTGAATTTTATATATGTACATTGCTTCCTTCGAACATTTATGCATTCTTAAATTCTTATATAATTTATTTATATCACAAAATTATATATAACACAGGGTCACGAGTACTAAATATAATCAACTAAATGAATTATATAAGAAAGATATTATACAAATTGTACTATGTTGATCAATAGGCCTAGATAGATCCTTTCTGTATACATATATATGTCAAAAGGGTTGGGCTTTCTATTCATAATGGTATTCTTCTTATCGAAACAAAGGACTTTATAAAAGTCGTTACTAAACCGCAGTAATTATAATAATTCAATAGTCTATTCATGATCTTAATAATTAATAGAATTAGTGAATTTGTCAGTGTTAATGTTGATTTTATTCTATAAAAAAAGATGCCTCATATTTTCAAGATTGTAATAATAATCTTTATATATGTGATAGTTTCGAGAACATATCTCTGTTAATGTTAATTTTATTTTACACAAATACTTAAAATTTCCAAGATATCATGTGATTATGATTTATTGATTTTACTTTATATATTTAAAAAGACATATTAATTATAATATTCTTTGTGTATGTGATAATTTTGCGAATGCACTATCATTAATTTTGATCTTATTTCGCGTAGGTTTCTCAAATTTCCTAGATTATCATGTTTTAGAGATTTTATATTTAGAAAAACATCTTATTTTATATGTGATAAAAATTAGTATTTTTCAACTTTATTACACTTTTAGGATAATTAATTACTAATTAATTAGCAGTACGTTTTACCTACTGTTTCATATTTTTATTTCTATTATACAACAGAATTTAATTCTTTTTTTTTTAGATTAATTATGCCTAATATTAATAATATAAGTTTGTAATTATTTATCATGTTCTTTAATATCAATTATTTATTTAATATAATTTTAAGAGATTATTCAGAATTGAAAAACAAATAAATTCGTTGGAGGGTGTGAATATGTCTACCGCATGATATAATGCAACTTTCAATCCTCTTCCCAATGAACCGTCTTAGGCTTTCAAATATTCCTCACTGTCTGTTAATTTCAAATCAAATTGACGTAAACAAAACGAATGTACAAACCGTAGTTATAATATCGTCAGCCCAGTGAACCCATGGACGGTCTATTGTCGACTGTTATCTAACAAAATAAGGGATGGATCGAGATTATTCTGAATTAAAAAACTAATTTTGTTGGAGGTGGTGAACATGTCTACGACATGATATAATGCTTTTAATCCTCTTCATGATGGAACGCTTTAAGCTTTCAAATACTTCCACTGGCTTTGAATTTAAAATCAAATTGAGGTAAACAAAGATATGTACAGAGCGTAGTTACATATGGAATTACTATAAAACCTTAAACGTGTTAATTTGAAAACTTAAACTTTAACCATTTTGCTGTCGTTCTCAGTGCAGTTATAATATTAAACATTGAAAGTCTATAACTACCGATAGTGAACAGTCACCAGTCTAAAACTGTTTATGTGCAAATTTCAAATTAAGAAATTTAGATGCATCTATCCCAATGGTTTTTTTATTGAGTTATCATCTTAAATGACACAATGGTAAATAAAGCTGATTCACATTAAACGTAACATGTGAATATTCTATAGTAATATGTTTATATGTATAGTACTAAGATACCATCAATTCAAGAAATTCGAACTTCATAAACAATGAACTAGGAAGTTATATAATTTGTTACTGCTACAGTCTTTTGTAACTAAATTAGGGCAACATATAATTACAATTATCACTATATGTGGCCTTAATTTGAGTAAGGGACTGTAGTAGTCAAATGAAATGAAAAACATAATATGAAGGGGTAAGAGACGATTTTCGAAGTTGTCTTGTTTTATTCTGTTCTATTACATTTACAAACGTAAATATTTTCATGTGAAGTTCCACGTTTTCCAATTTGTGAGAACTATGTTAGTGCAGCAACGATGCCTGCGTCCATTCAGGTTAATTGTTTTTGAAAGTGAGGAAAGGCGAAAATAAACGTTTTCAATAATAACCTGCAATAACTCTTTTCCACTAGTTTACTGGGATGGGAAATATGTAAAGTAAATAAAGAATTTTCAGCTTTATATTGACTTTATTTTTAAACGTCGCTTGTAACGTAATATATTAAACAGCTGTCGACTTATACGTTGATTTCGACATTTTCAATTACATGAATTACTTGTAATGTACTGACTTGGATATATTGTGTACTAAAAATATCTTTTTGTGATATACAAATGATGTTAAATTTCGAATCAATATTTTTAATTATTTATTTTATTTAATTTTCTTTAATTTCTTTAAAATGCGTTCTTAGAAAATATTTTATGCGGTTTTCTTATTTGTTTTGATAAGAGGAACACAGTCAGCTACATATTCAGTCCAACCAATTTGGAACACCTGTGTATGTATGAATGTATATGTATATATATTTAATTTATATATATATCCACACACACACAGCTAATATTTGTATATTAATTTTAATAATTATTTTATTATTAATTGCTATTATATAATGAAATGCATTTTTTCATGTATGCTATATCATGTAGATTTTTTTTATGTACAGTTTATTTACTTATTATTTATATAAATACCACATTATTAAAATACCCGGAAATTTTTAGTTTTCTATATACTTGGCTGATCATAAAAAAAATAAGTCATTCTATTAGAATTTTGTAAATTACTTAAGTTACGTGTGTAATTTTACATTTTTGGCATTATAATGCATAAGGTATTTGCCAGAATTGGAGGTGAAATTAGAAATATTCCTATGAGATATTAACACATTCTCTAATAAAACGTTGTGATGAGTGTTATTGTAAAAAAATATTTCTTCGAGATGAGAAATGAATGTGTTAAAGTAAAATAATATTTAAAAGAAACAAAAGGACATAAACAATTTCATAAATGTTACTTATATAAAGCTATTAGATGTACGAAATGTATACAAACATGAATTACGATAAGTGAAGCTCAAATAAGAAAATAGTTTATTTACATAAAGTAAAGAAGAATTTAGTGTATTTGATAATAATTGAAAGCTTTTAATGAACGTCTACAACTTACCACCAATCAAAATCGCGCTATTCATTTTCTTAATTAGTGTTCACTTGTTGTAAATATATTTTTAATTTAGAGTACCCTAATATAGATATTAAATTAGGAAAAGATTTTTTTTAATATTGTATTTAAATACCGTATTAAAAGAGATAAGAATGAGATACGATACTCTATTTTATTCACATTAATTACTGCATAACGAATGAGATTCGAACCTGTAACCTCTCGTCTTTTAAGGCATGCGTGCTAACCATATTTCTAATAAGACGATTCTGTTTTTAAATTATTAAATTTTTGAAGAGCCTGTAGTTGAGCTTTGCAATACGAAAGATACCAATTTAAAATATGCAAAATTCTAATGATGAGCAGCACGACCTCCTAGAAGTCGAGAGATAATATGCAGTGAATTGAGAGTGGTTAATTGAAATTAAAATAGTAATTTTATACATGTATTTTTCAAAGAACAAAATGACAAGGTGGTCATGAGATTTGCCACGGCCAGTAAAATTTGACCATTCCGTAGTTGTTTATCTACGGTTAATAAGGAAACTTTAATATCCCTCATTAATGAGTAAAATATTAAAATCATATCTTTTCATTATTTTATAGCAGAAAGAATTTTCTTTCTGCAAATACAGACATGTTGGAAAAAATATGTCTCAATTTTTGTTATATATTAAACTTATGTTGTAAGCCATAGTTATTTATACAACTAAAAAGTAATCAATTTGAGAATAAATCTAAATCGAAAAATATTTTTGCAGTAACATTCATTGTCTTAAGTAATCAGGCTGAAAGAAATTAGATAATCTAAATAATGCAATATCGATAGTCGAAAACTTTCATCCATTTTTTGCTGTTTATTTTAGTCAATATTTGATTGTTCATTCATACTGCAACTTGGGATATTGCAACAGGCAGCGTTAACGAAAATTCTATTGGCGACTTCAGCCATGAAAGCCTACTAAATTTTAATGTAGAGCCGAATTATATTAATTGCTCAAAGTATTATTAAGGAGCTCAGTAACGTTTTCATATTGTTAACAATCTTGAAACGCCAACTAGAATTAAATTTGTTTTCCTTTAGTATGTGCCTTTAAAAATCGAGATGGTCCATTGTATGAAATTAAATCAAATCTTTTATACACATATCCATTCATTGCTTCTTATTTTAATCGGAGAAGTATTTAACTGTTTTTTTTTTAATATGCGGTTAATGTTGTAAATGTGTCCTGCTTCACTACTCTAGTTTTGTAGATATTTTCATACTACTAAAAAACTCATCCGTGAAAATCTATGAGTTCCTAAATTATATGTATTTCAGTAGTATTGTTGACAGGCTAAAACAGCATTTTTAAGCGTGAATTTATATTCCACTTGATATGATATATACATTTACACATAGGCATTTGATTAAAGATGTTAACAAGCCTATAAAGTATCAATCATATAACTATAGCATCAATTCCCAACGAGTCTAGAAAGTTGTATAGCAATAGCATCAATTCCCGTCTATCTTTTGTCAGGAAGCAGTGAACTTTTAGAGCCTTTAACAATCGATTCGTTTCCGTTTAAGATGCATACACCTATCCAGTCATTGTTAGGCAACTTTACCTGTTAGTCTGAATTTCATTTAACTCGAAATATANTATTTTATACATCATATATTGAACTTCTTCTAGTTATATATTTTTAAAAAGTAAAAATTTTAAATTCTGTATCGATTCAGAGAGTAAAAAGTTTTGTACACAACATTCCAACCACCACTAATAATACATTATTTAATTAAGAATACTATTACAAATATTTAGGAAGCAAAAACCTACAAACTTTATTCAAACAACTAGTCGATAACTTATTTTTCATTGGCATGTCTTATTATGTACTAGCCACTTAGATAACTTAACATACTGACTACAAAGTACCTCTATGAAATTATTTCTCTGGTGATTAATTGTGCACTTTAAGACTAGTTTTCTCTAGCTTGCCTTTTTCATTCGTCGACTTCAAACTTGAGCTCAATTCATAATCGTGTTGAGTTGTATTCTTTGAAACTCAGTTAAAACCTGACTTTTCTACTCTTTCTCATGGAGTTGATTGTTCTAGATTTTTTTTGAATTTACATTTACTTTTCTGATGTGATGATAATTCTAGGTAATTTTTGTTGAAGTCTGTGGTTGATTAACTTAATCACTTAAGGTTAATATGTAGCCCCTTTCCACATCAATTTTCGTATTCTGTATACGTATTTCGACAACTAAGTTCTCATCATCAGCAGATAATTAAACAGTGTCAGACCTGAAAAATCGCACGAAACAAATTCCGTGCACGATCTGTATCGCCGAAAACCAAAACGCACACTGAGCATGCGTTTTGACGACACCGTTTCACTATTTGCTGATGATGACAACTTAGTTGACGAAATCGTATACAGAATACAAAAATGTGGAAAGGGGTTATATATCAACCTTAAGTGATTATGATAAGTGTGTTAAAGGGTTATTTAAGAGTTTTTTCGTTTTATTTATTGACCAGTAATTTTATGTAAAACATATAGTCTCGTTAAATTAGAATCACATGTAGTTGACATTACATGTGATCCCAATTTAATGGCAAAGGACTGTATATAGAACCATAAGTTGTGTTATATAAGATATTCATCAATCGTCAAGCAATCACAATTCCTTTATCTAAATAGTGTTTTGTAATTATTAGACGCATATGTGTATTATTAACAAATAAATGCTTCCCACCTGTTACTTAAGAAATGCCATATAATTTGAATTTTGTTGAACATGCTAAATATCCTTTTATACATTATTATATATGTACATTTATAATTAATTATATTTACTTATTTTTTCAATTGTATAAATATTACGTGAATGCATATAAAATGGCTTTCAGTTTCTACATATTATATGTATTATTATTAATATAATAATTTTAGATTATTGTATATTAAGTATAAATCTTTAAAATAAGCTACAATATTATCCTAAACACCTTTCTTGACTCCAAAACGAACCCATACTAGTCTAGATATTTTAACTTTAAAAATCGAAATGTGTTTTTGTAATGTGATAAATCACATGAAAATCAGGCAACTAAGTTAAAAAGTAAAAGTAAATTTTTTAATTTTTACTTAAATAGTTTAACCACTAACAATTTTTTGGAAATTTAGTTTTTCAAATAAGCATGAGACTTTCCTTTATTCTAAATATGTATTGTTTATTATGTCTCGTTGAAAAAATAAATACAATGAAGATGACAAATATTATTGGTGTCGGTATCTGAAGAAAACATTTGTATGCCTTTGCATTATTATCGAAGAATTCAAAAGGAACGTTCATTCTCTTTAAGTCAAGCCATTAATACTACATAACAAAATCACATTTCGCCAGTTTCCATAAAATCCTATCTCTTCTAATAACAGTAATCTCTAGGTTGCATACGATCTTTTGGATCCGGTATAAATAAAATGATTTTAATAAAATTGTGGTAGATATTTATTTGTGTGAAACCTATTTGATTAATTTTTAAAGATTCTTTGCGATCGACATAATGGCATCTGAATTATAAATGAAATTGTTTATGTATTTAAAATTTATATATGTTATGGTAGTTAACATTTTTCAAAAATTAAATGTAAATAAAGTTACAAGGCTCTATATGTTGGTTTCATTTATTTTTATTTGAAGTAGCGAATCTTATATAAGCTATAGTTTAAATCGGGAATGTTTTCCGATCACTGTCGTATGAAATAAGATGTCAAATAAATACTATATTTAACAATGCTGTCAGACGCGATAATGTACTATATACTTGAACTGTAAATAACAAATATAAAAGCTGTCCAAGTGTAAACTTATGAGAATACAAGAAATATAACGGTATTCGGAACCATAGAAAAGACAATTTCACAAGTCAAAATACTTTTATGTGTATTATACGTGACATGTGTGCATACGTTTGTTTCTATTTTTTCACGATTTCTTGACAAGACGTAGCGTGTAACTTTATTAGAACTACTACTGAGCAATTAAAGGTCGATATATATATACAATTTGTATTTTACAGCGTTATTGATACACCGGCAAACGTTCGTGGTTTATAGTATACTTTGGTTATCAAAAAATAAGGAAAAATGTAGATGCAGTCAATTATATATATGTAAGTAAAAATTTTTTTGGAAGTGAACGTTATATAAAATAATAAAGTTATGCAACACACAAATCTATTTCGTGCTGTATGTTTGGTTGCATTACGGTGTCAATAAATTTATATACATATACGAATTAAATTAATATTTTCTTTTAATATACAAATATTTCCTAACGAATGATATGCGTTTTCGGAAACTGGAAGAATTATCGAGTATATTGATATTTTTATAAACTCAGCTGTGCTTACGCGGAAATCATCACAAACGTGTAGTATTACATTTTTGGTTTAAAAAGTTGCAAATTATATACAGAAAATATTTGGATGCTTAAATAATATACATGTTTATGTATTTATAATAAGATGAACTAAAACAATGCAATATGCAAATACATTTCATTTAAATAAAATTAAATTTCAAAAGTTCTTTACTCACAAAAAAGTACAATAAAATATTCCATTCTACATCTGTATAAACATATTTGTCACGTTGATCTTTGTTTAAATCTAATTTTGTCTAGATTAACAAGTTGTGCATGTAATATTTTTAATCAACAAACTTAAATTACAAAGTAATTTAAGTGAAAATATCCTATTTGTATTATTTAGAAATATAATTATTCTTTATTAGGTTGGCAGGTCTACATAATCAAAGTGTTCGTTAAATACCTCCAGAGATTTGACATTGGTTATTTTAATCTCATGTTAATTCGTCTGCACTTTTTCTGATTTTTATTTAACAAACCATTTTATCAGCAATTTTTTTTTGAAAGAGCACCTAACACCAAAAAGCACGTGATTTTTTAAATGTAAGAAATATTAGGTGAGTTAATAAACACGTTCTCATTGTACATAACTAGATTTATGTGAAAAAAAAACATTTACAAATAACAATATAACCTTTATGTACAATAATCTTTTGTGTTTTAGTTATTTACCATGAGTGAAGTAGAAAATGAACAAATGGAAGAGGTAAGAAGCTTTTTTATCCAGTAGACAGTAAACAATTAATTTTTAATATATTTATTTTAGATGAGCCCTCATGAGGTGGAAAAGTTAGAAGAGGCCAAATTAAAAGCCAAATATCCCGCAGGAATTGGAGGCCCAAATGGTGGGAGGCCAATTGCAGGGCATTCAGCATTTTTACAAAAACGCTTAGCAAAAGGGGTAAACTATCTATTCTGTACTATTTTCAGTTGAAGGACTATAGTGTCAAATTCTTTTAAAAATATTTTTATTTATTTTTAGCAAAAGTTCTTTGATTCTGGAGATTACCAAATGGCCAAGCAAAAAGTAGGTAGCATTAATAAGCAACCTTTAAAGGCTGCAGTACCTGTCAATCCATATGCGACAGGTGAAGCAATACCAACTCCAGAGACTGTACCCGCCAGAAAAACATCCATTATTCAATCATCGAAGTTTACTCCAAACATTATTTAAGATTTTACTACAAGTGACTGTTAACATTTATCTCATATATTTTTTTTTGTTTTTTTTGATGTAGATATTGTTTCCTAACTCTCAACTTCAAATTTGTATTTACTGAGATAGTTAAATATTTAAGCATCAATAAATAATGTTTTACAGATTTTTTAAATTATTATTAGTGTTGGTTGGCTTGTATGCTAACTCATGTTAAAAAGTTTAATTAACAATAAAAAGCATTCATTATTGTTTCACTATAAAATTTTGTAAAATATCGGAGTGTCTTTTTCCACACTGATAAAACGCGCTAATATCCATTATTAAGAAGTTGCATAAAAACAAAATATTTTGAAGAACACGATATACTAACAAATATAGGTTCACAATAAATATTGAATATTAGTAGAGCTGCCAATTCTTGATGACTCATCAGAGCCTACTAAATTCACACGGTGAATTTAGTACATCGCATCAGCTCGATGAGAACAGTTGCGATATTTATATTTCTATTTTCGTGAATAGCGTAATAATGTCAGGTTGTGATAATGCCACAATTAGTAGAAAACAATGCAAGTAAATTCATAAAAGAATTTTCTTACATTAGGTTAAAGTACGATGGCGCAAAAATAATATATACAGTCTGCGATAAATCTTTGTTTTTCGGAGCCAAATTTGTATGTAAAAAAAATATAAATATACAAAAAAGTGGCGTAAAAGCCTATAATGACTTGTTTTTGATTTAATTTTGGGTTACATGCAATTGCAAATTGAAATTACCATCACGAGCAACATTACAAAATCATGTAGACTGTTGTCTATAAAATTGAAAACGATATTAAATCCTATTTAAATAATAAAAAGTTTTGGTTATGTGTAAAGCTAGATATTAAAAAAATTCTGCTGTCGATGTTATAATACGAACACTAGAACCTTTTAAAGCGTCAGTATCATTGTTGCTAGCTAGAAATTTTGAGAGCAATGACAAAAATATTCATAAAGTTTTAAGTCTCAACAAGCAGTGCTAATGACGGTGTCGTAACCATGTTATGTATGAGTCGCTCTCTTAAAATAATAATTTAATACATACATGTAACGTGTAAACTTCATGCTTTACATCTTATAAACTATTATTCAGAACTAAAAGATTTAGTTGTCCAAACAATAGGCGTTTTTCTTAAGTCTCCTAAATGAATTTGACAGTATTAGCACATACCTCGACCACCACTATCAAATCTTACACGTTAAGATTATTCTAAACATTATCAATAAAGAATTTAATCCGAAAGAAGTCGCAGCTTTTAGAGAGTTAGAAAAAATTTAAAGATTCTAAAGTATTTACACATTTACAAATTATTCACAACTACAAACGAATACCCGAGGCAACAGGCAAATCAGAATATCTTTATTGTCCTTAGTGGAGTCATTGCAAATACTGGATGATGTACATTCACAGATGAACTCATGGGACGAAAAAAAATCTTGTAGTTAGTGTTTTAAATATTGATTTAGATTTGATCAGATTAAGACAAATATGTAATGATAGTGGTATCGCTTTTTAGATCCCCTACACAACTTTAAATATTATTTTAACTATGCAAATATTCCATCACCAAATGTGGGACGATCATTTATTTTCCGCTGGGTAAATAACAAATTTACAGTACCTGTATATGCGATTCAAATGTATATTAGTCGTTTAATCATTTAAACCGTTATTTTTAATCAACAGTGCATTGAATTGCACAAGTAATTTGTGAGATTTAAACCAAAGTTCCAGTTATTACGTAATGTAATTTATTATTTACTAGTATGCTGACGGCTACGATTTGGCAATTCTAAGTATTAGTAAAAGTAGAAATTCTTGATGGGCATTAGAACTCCATAATTATTCGCAATACTATAGATAGTGCAATAATACTAATTTTGTAAACAACTTAGTCATACTATCTGCTTCTGGGCTGGAACGGCGTCACTTGTATATCTGCCGACGTTTCGTACCCATATGTATGGGACATCTTCAGGATTCAACTACTAGTGATAGATATACAAGTGACGCGGTTCCAGTCCAGAAGTAGATAGCATGGACCACGACCGCGGAAGTCTACGTACCAGATTAACTTGTCAAAGTTTCTTTTTTAGAAGCATACAAAAACAGATTCCGTAAGACTTAAAAAATAAGTTTTATATT
This sequence comes from Dermolepida albohirtum, assembly GCA_031893035.1. Taxonomy (NCBI): domain Eukaryota; kingdom Metazoa; phylum Arthropoda; class Insecta; order Coleoptera; family Scarabaeidae; genus Dermolepida; species Dermolepida albohirtum. The sequence goes on from JAVIWB010006076.1 coordinate 89,647, forward strand.
CAGCTTTGATGGTTTGGTTTTCCATTGTTTTTAATCTTTATGCAACATTATATGTTTTAAACAGAAATTATATTATTACTAGTGAATTAACGTAGGAATCAAAACACAGCTTTAATTATACACAAACTTTATTTTACAAGGCACAAGTTACAATACAATATTTAGAACTAAGAACATAAGAGGTATTCCACCTTTAATTAAACTAATTATTAAGCATTTAACTCTAATAATAAAAATCACAAACATTGTACTGGAGATTCTGTAATGAAACGAAAATGAGTATGGATATATAATTTAAGGAAACGCATTCAAGATGAATTAGAACTTCTTTGGTCAGTCTTTTAGAGATTCTGTTTCTGTATCAGTTTTGTTCTCCTCTGCGAGACTGACTTTGATTTCTTCGTCATCTCGTTTTTCTGATACAACTTGTTCTCCTATGGTGACCGCAGGTTCGCATTCTGAAGTAACAGGCTTACTTTCAATTACATCCATGGATGAGCATCCCTCGTCAGCGTCAACCTTTTCGGATTCAGCGATTTTTATATCAGATTGAGGACTTTCATCATCAACTTTTCCAGACTCTTCTGTAACCACAGTATTTGAGCAGCTGACATTTGAAATTATTTCGTCAGATTTAAGAGAGTCGACACCTAAATTAACTTGTGCGCTAATATCTTCTGGCATATTCTGAACTTGAGAAGTGTTATCTTTAAGTTCAGAATCATTTTCAGTCTTATTGTCAGATGAATCGTAGAGTAGATCGGCTATCACCTGATCGTCTTTCTTTTTAGCTGCCTCATAATTACATTGAGCTTCTAAAGATTGAATCTGCATCACATGCTTTTGAACTCTGTTCAGTTCCTCTTTTAATTCTGCTAATTGAATTTCCTTCAAAGTCATTGGAGGTGTTTGCAATTCAGATTGGAAGTCCTTGCCTTTCTTCCTCTTCTGTTTGCCTCGTTTATTTTTCAATGAAGTTTTATCCTCACTCATAAGTTTGGTATCTTCATTAAGCCCAACGCACGCTTGTGCCGATGTACTAGCTTGCGGTTCATCAACGGCGGAATCGTCATCGGCCGTGTCAACAACGATATCACTTGGATTTTGTCCAAGAACCCTCAAACTGTTAATATAAGCTTTACGTTCAGCTTGCAGTTGTCTGCATAATTTAGTCAGTTGGTTCTGCTTTTTGGTAACGTTATCTACTGCTTTAGCCTTTTCGGCATTATCTAATTGCAATTCATATATTGTGCTTACATTCTTCTTATAACGATTTTGCCAGTCAATAACCTCCTTTTCCAAAACTTTAATCTGTTTGTTTAATTTATCGATTTCTGATTTGCAATGGTCGAAAATGCGTCCACTCTTGGATATAGTCGTCTCGAACTCTTCATACTTGCCGGTGTACACTTCTATTTGCGCAGTCAAGCCTGCAACTTGTTGCTCTAAAAAAGTACAAGAATTCGCCGTTTCAATTAGATCGCGAGTTAAGCAGCCAATTTTCTGATTCAATGCTTCATTTTCGACGAGCAGGGCTTGCTTTTCCATGATAAATTCAGTCTTCATCTTGGTACAACGTGCCTCGGACAGTTGACGTTCCAGATCTATTTGTTTAGTGATGCGATCAACTTCGCTCTCCCTAGTCTTAAATTCTTCGTAAATACTGCTTAGACGTTGGGCCATCTGTTTATTTTCCTCACCCAGCTTGGTATTTTGAGTATTACTTTCGGTCATCATTGTAGTCACATTGTTCAAGGTTTTTTGAAATTCCTGAGTTATTTGTTTGCGTTTTTCTTCTTCCTCGCGAATTCTCAATATAGTTTCATCCTAAATACACACAAAATAGACAGATTTAAATTTACAAGAATTTCAAATATAAATAAGAGATGTTATAAAGGATACAAAATAAATCCACATAGAAAAAAATAAGCATTTTTAAATGATAAATATAAACAATAACGTAAAAGTAATTGACTTAAAATAATATCATAACTTCAAACATATCCCTATATTACCAAATATTTTAAATAATTATAATAGAATTCATTCAAAACTAGTTTAGGCATAATTTTTAGCTGTTACTAATGCAAGATCCAGCCAATTTCAAGCCAAAAAGATCGGTGAATGATTTTGGAAACTACCACAAAGATTGTCAAGCCAAATAGGATCTGATGAACACTAAACAAGTTCTAATCTTTCAGGTCTCTTGGAATTAATGGAATACATCCTGTATTGCTACAAATGTTAGATAATGAACCGCTACCACTTTTTTAAAGGATTTTGTAGTTTTACAATTTACTACATGACAAAAATTGATGATCATGTACATACCTAAACTTGATAGAGTACTATATATCTAATACATCACATAGACCAAGTGGATTATTCTCCTCCCTAACAGAAATTAAAAAGAACCTGGAAAATCAATTGCCTGAATATTGGATGATTGATATCTGTTCAAAATAAAAAACAAAACATAAATAACTTTGACCAGTTTATAAGAATGGTTCTAAAAAAAAGGTTAATTCCATCTTCTACTGTCTAAAAACAAATCATTTACGTTCTTAAAATAACTCAATGTTAAATATTTAACACCCAACTTCCTTATTATCTAAAAGAAAATAAAATGAAAAACATATCTACATGTTCATCTTATTAGAAAATAAAATTTACTGATATCTACCTTTATAGCCTTATTCTGCTTCTGTATCTCACGGCATAAGCTTTCCAATTTGGAACGTGCCAAAACTAGCTTATTATTTTCAGCAATCTTAGTAGACATTTCACGCTTAGTAGTATTATTGCAAAATTCCAAATTACGGTAGTGCTTGAAGAGTTCTTCATATTTAGCTATGAAAATCTTAAGCTTACCACTGTCATCCATAAGGGAGTAACTTTTCAGCAACTCGTCAACCGTCATAATACGTTCATCACTATCTTTTGATGCCATTTTCCCTGAAACATGGATTTTAATATAATTGTACCTAAGGATTAGGTTATGTCATAATAAGAAAGAAATATATTACCTTATACGTATATTTACTGAATATAGAGCGTTGGACAGCGTAAATTAGTAAATACGAATTAAATTTTGCAAAAGCTATAAGAAATTTGGGTGCGATGAAGTTTTTTTTATTTGATAAACTAACCATCAACAAACCAAGTGAAACCAACGTAACCATAAATAAACATTAGATATATGGCGGGAAATAATGAGAAGATAAAGCAGGTATTTATATTAAATGGAACAAAATGTGGAAAATTAAATATGATTTTATATTTTTCAGATATTTCAGATATTTATAGATTTCAGATATTGTAAAAAGTGCAATTACCCAAAAATGTTATAATTGAAACTTACAAATAAATGTGCATGTAATGATGTCTAGAAAATAAAAAAAGCAAATGTATGTTGAAATACAATAGAAATGATATTATGTATTATCTTAATTACATGATTCTAAAGTCAAGATAAAAACTTTAGCGATTTAATCTCTCACCAAAGCAACTTCTGCATTGCAATTGTATTGCTACTATTGAAAACTGCAGGTTAATTATTAAATTAATTAATTTTCAATTTCTTATAGTATTAATTAAAATTATACTGGGAAGGTTTGAAGAATGAATTTTGTATATATTATTTGTACCAACTGCCAAAAATTAGAAAATCTGTAATACTTTTTTGGCGAAAAGTAAAGAAACTGAATAAGTAAAATAGATTAATTATATCAGCAAAATTTTATTAGGCAAATATCGTAAAATATAAACTAAAAAGTTTGATTAGAGATGTAAACATTAATTTTTTTGGTGGTATTTGAATTATAAGCCAAATATATTAGCAGTAATTAAAAATATTTTTATTTTAAGTTACAGCTTAAAATTAATTTAAATTGCTTAGAAAAAACGAACTATCTATATGTGTACATGTAGACAGTTCACACACATATCACACATATATTTATACACATGGAATAGGTTAGGTTTCCACATGGTATATGTATCTGATAAAATGCATAATTCATTTTATTAAGATTAGAAAAGGATACCATATGTATATAAATAATACCTATACTCACTCATTTTTATGATTAATAATTAATTTGATATAGAAATACAAATAGAAATGAACACCAATGAATAAAATCTATTTTTGGAACCAGTAAGTTACTAAGTATAGGGTTTTAGAATTTGCCATTACTAAAAAGCATTTTTGTACCATATTTTAAATTATTTCTAAATTATATTAGGTAATGTAATCATTTTCATATATTTAGTTAAACCTATGTTTGTTACTGGTTATAATACGATATGTAGTTATTGTTTAAATTGATAGATCTTCGTCATTATTACGAAGAAATTTTATATTTAAATATCAGAGTAGAAATATATTGAAAAAAAATTAAACAAAACATAAAATAAGATCACGGTTCACTATCACCATCTCTAATCAAATAAAAGTGCCATCAGCTTCCCACTATATTAAACTTTAAATGGAATATTATATTTCAAATGTTAGAAAATAAGGATTCTAGTAATACACTTAATAAATTTACTCAACTAAAACCAGTTTTGCCTATTTGACAATTACAAATTCAATCTCTTTTCTAATACAAGTCAATATACTAAATATGCTAAGAAAAATCGTAAATAGAACTTACTGAAACGAACTAAAATAGATTAATTTGCTTACAAAGCAAGTGTATCAAAACTCTGACAGAATATATGTCAATTTTGTGAAACTATAATGACGAATTTCAACTGTTTCAGTAAATTCGCGCCATCGCTGAGGTACACAAAACGGACGCTTTATTTTGATTACTTAACGTCTAATTTGTGTATATTTTTATTTGAATGTATACGAGATGAACAATATGGCACATAAGTACCAATTATATAAATTTACGTCATAGCAATAAAGAAAAAATAGAACGTAATACGTATACTGAAGTTAGTAATATAAGTTGTAATTGTACCTATAGAGGTCGTCTCTGTTGTCATTGGGACTATTTTTTGCCATTATTTGAACTTTTGCACGTGTTAGAAATACGGATTTGCCTTTTCATTATCCATCGTGTACATGTCAAATGTACTAGTCATATCAAAAAATGATAGCATCTATAAAAATTCTTGTGTCAAATTCCAAATCGAACAAAACAAAGGTAGACACTGTATTTGGTTCTGTACATGTTTGTATTGTTATACAATACACTATCTTTTTTAAATTAAACATGCATGTATTTTAATAAATATCTGCGTGCAAGGGATGGAATATTAAACACGAAATAAAATTATTTATATCAATGTTTCGTAGAATGTTACAATATCCTTTCTTTCATTTACAATAGCATATAGCAGACGCATATTTTAGATTCAAAATAACAATGTGAGTTCCGGTTATTTAATAACAATAATAATAATAAGAGGTGTTTATTAATTGTACTTTTCAATAACATAGACAAAAAGTAAGTGCCACTCTAAGTATAATTTGCAAAATACATTAATAATACCCTAATTTACCACCATATAAAAAATATTTTATATTCTTCCGAATTAAGAAGTAATAATATCAACATTAGCAAAAACTAAGGCACGTGTGCGAAACAATTGAATAATAAATTAACTAATTCTAGGTACATCGTATGATGTATATTAGTCTGCGACTGTCATTCTGAAAAAGTAATTTAAGTACATTCGTGTCTAACATTATCGACAATTTTAGTGCTTAATTAATTTTGAAACGTTTAAATCCTATATTACGAAAATTGGCGCTATATATTTGGTATTTGAATCAAACTTTAATAAGTACATATATATAGATATACATGTTTTTAATTCGTTTAATATTAGCTTAGTGCCATATACGAATAAAGAGTTCTTTATAAATATGTGACTCACTAACATTTCCTGACGCCATGATCGAGTCTGACGTAGCACTTTTGGAATTTTTTTAGTGTAAGTCTTGGAATATGACCAAAACAAATAACATCATCGGAACCGAAGTTAGATAATACCATGGAGTTATGTAACAATAACCTTAGAGATACATTTAAATAATATCAGTTACTTTAGAGATGGCAAAATACCAAAATTCATCATCATTCAAAAAGTATCAATTTTTGTTACCGGTATAATTTGCCTTTAAAGTAGTTGTAACAATTAGTAGACTCTTGGGATGCAAGCCCCATATATAAACTAAAAAAAAGAAAGTTTTACACTTTATGGAAAGACGTGGTTTATATTCAAAATTAAGAAATATAAACAATCTAATTAGATTCTTATTTTAGTGGGTAGATATTTAATATTGTCGAATTTCTGGAATAGCAAACACTTGCACGTTTGCATTCGTTTAAACCAATCTGAAACGCATTGCTGCCACTGTAAAGGCGGTATCTCCAAAATATGAGTTTTGAATGCCTCAATCGCCTCTTTAGGCGTAGAAAACCGTTGACCACGAAGTTTATTCTCCATGTGTGGGAATATAAAGAAATCACAGGGTGATAGGTCAGGGCTGTACAGTGTATGGCACATCAATTCTTCAATGTTTTGCCCGGTCAAATATTCAATTGTTTAAACCGACCTGTGAGAGCTCGCATTGTCACGGTGGAGAATGATCTGTCGTTTTCGGCCTGTTTTCCTTATTTCTTCAAAAATTTTTGGCAAACAAATAGTTGTGTATCATTCGGAATTGACCATTTTGCAACTCTCTAAAGGCACGGTCACAACGTGACCGGTTTTTCCGAAAAAAACAGGTGAGCGCTTTGAGCGCGAACTTTTGTTGGTTTTGGCTCATCTTGCAAACCCACACAGTCGACTGCTGTTTTCTGTCGGGCTCATACGTATAGATCCAAGATTCATCACCTGTGACGATTTTATAAATGTTCTTTGAAGCACCGCCATTGTCTTTTTTGTGCATTTCTTGGCAATTGACGCGAGTCCTTTTTTGAGCGGTTGTCAAATTATGTGGTACCTAAGGTGAATATAGCTTCTTAACGGCTAAATGTTCATGCAGGATCTTACGCATGCTGATGTTACTAATACCTAGAGATGCCTCTATGTCACGGTATATCACACGACGGTCTTGCATTATCAATTCAGACTCTGGATTAATGTTTTCCGACACAACAACATTTGTGGGACGACCTTCATGAAATTCATTGTCCAAACAACGCCGTCTAAGTTTGAATTCACTATTCCAATGATATACTGTAATTTTCGATGGTGGTTTATCACCATATGAAGAATTCAGCTCGTCGATGCATTCTTGTTGAGATAATCCACGTCGAAAGATATGAAAAATAATTGCTCGAAAATGCGCGAGTTAATTCCATTTTTTTGCTGAGATAAAATTTTCAAGTTACTGTCAACAATAGAAATAGCGACCGGATAATAAAACTGTCAAGGTAAATATATTGTCAAAAATGACAAACTTCACGATGCAATCATCAGATCGGAGGCAACACTAACAGTGTTACCAGTTCCCTAAATATAAACGTTAATATATTCGTTTCTATATTATATGGGGGTATAATATAGAAACGAATATATTATTGAACTAAAGTTATTTTCTTTTTCCTCTTTCTTTTTCATTTCTCTGTACACCCGCACTCCTTTCTGTTTCTTCCTTTTATCAATAATCTTTCGCTTAGACCTTTTTGTTTCCTCTGTTCGTCTCGTCCAGATTTTATAGTTTTTTTTACCTTGTTCATGTATCATTTTTGAGAATCTTTCGTGCTTACAACGTATAGTATTTTCTTATTTGATTTAGCCTCTAATTAAACTATTTCCAATTTGGTAATTTCTAATTTTGTTTCTGACTTTCCATGGGAGTTTTATATCCATAACTCCGATTCTGCAAGCAACATTTCGTTTCACTTGAATATAAAGGGTTCTCCAATAAGGACTTGACAACTTTTTTTCAAAATAAAATGCAGACTATTTGAGATATTTCAAAAACTTTATTATCGGGTTGAAGTACAATCAAAACATTTATGAATGGAACTCGATTTCGTTCATATGACCACCGCGGGCACGTTTGCAGCGGTCAATTCGTTGGTCCCATTTTTCGATGACTCGGACACACAATTCGGCCGAAACGGCTGCTACTTCGCGTTCAATATTGGCTCTGAGCTCTTCCAACGTTGTCGGCTTGTTGGCATAGACCAATGACTTGACGTAGCCCCAAAGAAAAAAGTCTAGAGGCGTTAAATCGCACGAACGAGGCGTCCTATCGACTGGTCTATTTCTTGAGATAACACGCTCATCAAACTTACTCTTCAATAAATCGATTGTAACGTCTGCTGTGTGGCTTGTGGCACCGTCCTGCTGAAACCACATGTTGTCCAAGACCATATCTTCCAATTCGGGCCAAAAATAATCGGTAATCATGGCGCGATAACGATTACCATTCACAGTAACGTGACTATCATTATCGTCGACGAAAAAATATGGCCCTATGACGCCACTGGCATGCAAACCGCACCAAACAGTTATTTTTTGTGGAAGAAGTGGTGTTTCATGAAGCACATGTGGATTTTCGCCCGACCAATAACGCATATTTTGCTTTTTTGCGATGAAATTGTTCATCTTGGCGCATCTTTTCCAGAGCCGCTTCAAATGGTCCATCGACTTCAATTCTTGAGTCAGCTTGATCTTGTATGGGTGTAAACCAAGATCCTTACGCAAAATTCGCCATAAAGTGGTCTGGGCGATGCCCACCTCTTGAGAACGCCGTGGAATTGACTGATTTGGATCATTTGCTACGGACGTTTCAACGGCAGCGATGTTTTCGACACTTCGATCAACCCGTTGTCTCATTGGCACGGCAACATCACACAACGAATGTGTAGACTCAAATTTTTGCACTAAACTTGTTACTGCCTGTCTACTAGGGCGAGAATTACGACCGAAAATCGGAGTTAGCGCTCTTAAAGTAGCGGTCACCGACTCCGAATTTCTGTAGTAAATTTTTATAATTGGCAGACGTTGTTCGTTCGTGTACTTTACCATGATGAAAATGTTAAGTTTACTGAATAAATTGACAGTGACAGTTCGATGATTAGTGAAAGGGTGCGTTCACAAATTGAATTAAAAGTTGTCAAGTTCCTATTGGAAAACCCTTCATTATTAAGAAGAGGACCAATTAATTTTATGTACCAGGTATATTAAGTTGGTCCCTTTTCACATTTTTATCAGTGAAGAACTATTTTAACATTTCATAAACAATACTTTATTTTAGTCTGTCATCTTTTAATTTCAATTTTATGGAATATTTATTATTTATTATTTTTTTTTAAGTTAACAGTATTCGATTTTCTCTTATTTATTTCCAAGGGTCATGAACTTTGCAAATAAATTGAAGACTTTTTTGTTAACTTATTTTCAATGCTTTTTTTTATCCTAAACGACCTATATACGTTTTTTTAAATAAATTTGTCTGTATTCTTATTTTGATAACCTATATTGTATGGCCCTTGCGCAAGCTTTATATTCATGTATTCATTTCTTCAAATTGTGTCGCATAGAGATTCTGAAACGACTTTAGTTGTTTGCTCTTTTTTTAGGGTTCTTTTGATTGTCAATGTGCCTTTCAATGGCTTTGCGTAAAATAGGAAATTTTCTTTATTATCGAATGGTAAATATTTTTCGTTTCTGATATAGGAAGAATGACTTAAAGACTTTTAATTGAGAACGCGAAATTTGCAATAGGAAAATATCAGAAGTGTAGTCTATTAATAAAAGTACATATAGTAGTACATAGTACACATAGTCTTAGTCAAAAGTATTAACCACTTTTTGAGTTTTGTTTTAACTTTAATTTCAGTAAATCAAACAGTAGGTATATGGTACTAATTTATTAAAATATTTTACAAACTTTCTGCTGCCTTCAACGTTTTCTTTTTTTAGATCCATCTGTAACTTCTCGAGCATACGTAATGAAGTCCATTTTTTACTAAACAAATATTTTAATTTTGAATTCGTTTTTGAAGTAAATATAAGTTTTTGAATATTATTGATTTTAAATTGAGACGGATGATTAGGTAAGGACGTCTATATCATCTTCTGTAAACCATTTAATCGTTTTTGTGTGATATGACAAGTGCTCCATCTCCTAACACTACAATATACTCAAATTTACCCAAAAATAGAAAATAACCTAAGAGAGAATTAAATTTAAATTTCTTTTAGGTTTTTTTTTCAAAGAAATATTTGTGAAACATAGCAAAGAATTTTGCATCAATTTCTGTTTCATCGCATTATACTTATTTTCCATGTAACTCATTAAACTTTGTTGATCGATATTCAAGTTTCTTCATTCTTTCAAAAAAGTAAGCTGTTTCAAACTGAAATATGCATTAGTAACTATCTCCTCATTCTTTCTAAAACTTTTGTACTCAAGCCAAGTTTTCAGGTTGGGTAAAAGTCTGAGGGGGTCAAATCTGGCAAATAAGGTAGATGCGGCACCATTTCTAAATGTAGTTTTCTCGCTTTTTCTTTAAGTGGAACAGTTTGCGTTGTCTGGCATCGTAAAGTGAATGTCTCAGCCTTAATTCGTTGTTTCGATTGTTACTTCATTTAGGGTATATAATGGTGTATGCAGTGGTGGTCCATCAACAGTTATTATTCGGCGCCAAAAGTCTTAATGCGTTCTTTGTGGTTTATAGTCAACAAATGCACCATCCTCTGGCACATAATTTTTCTCATACTCAATTCATTATGCAAAACAGAAACCATTGAGCATCTGCTACTTCGTATACTTTTATTCGACAGTCGGTACTTTTTTAATCGTTTCTGGAATACACACGTTTTTTGGTGCTCTTTGCACTTTTTCAAAATTTTTATGTATATACTGTTCTTTTATGACGTTTCACGTACATGTAAATGGCGAACGTGATTTATAAAAATATTATCTGATAAATATGATTGTTCCTTTGTTATTTTCCATCAGGGGTTTACGCCCGTTGTGTGAGTATAGGAACTAGTGCTCTCAAGAACTCGAGTTAAACATAAACTAAGTTTTAAGGTGACATATAATTAACACCTAGGGACACCAGATGCAAACCCTCTTACATTTAGTCTTACCTAGTGAAGCAGCGGTCAATCGAAAGGGCTATTATTTTCCACGGTTTTGCTCGCTCATGGAAACAGTACAACGTACAGAGGAAAATTAGAAAACTTAAGAAGAAAGACAAAAGAAAATGTGAGAGGGCCTAGGCCTATAAAGCAAGAACTTCCAATAAGAAAAAAATAAACCAGAAAGGTAAAGAATGAACCAGGTATATCCACATAGACAAAGATACAAAAAGCTGTGGCGGTAAACACCATAAAGGAAGTGGATCTGATGTCTGATGGGAATACCTGATCAGAACTTTTTTGTAAAAGGGCCAAGTTTACATAAAGGCTTAAAAAGTCGTAATCAAGGTCGCCTTCAACAAACAAACGCAAAAAATTAAAAAGAGTTCAGGGAGATAACGTTACTACTGTGAGGAAAATGCTTGGCGAGGTACTTCAGGCCTAAATGCACCAGCAATTCGTTCGATTCTGCATGATCAATTGCACGTGAAGAAACTTTGGTTTTTCTGGGTGCCGCATCGACTGACTGAAGGGCAGATGACAGGACGTGTGACTTGGTGCCGGGAGATGGTAAAAAAGTTTAATGAGGGACAATCTCGGTATGCGAACAACATCGTGACAGGTGACGAGACTTGGTTGTACTATTACGATGTGCCGACCAAAGCCCAAAACAAAGTTTGGGTCTTTGATGATGAGGACACACCCGTAGTTGTCAGAAAACCCCGATCTGTAAAGAAGTAAATGATAGCTGTATTTTTCAAATCGAGTGGAATTGTGTAACGCGTTGTTTTGGACACATAGAAGACAGTCACATCTAAGTGGTAAACTGAACAGTGCCTGCCTAAAGTCATTGGATCTAGAAAGAACCTGCGGCCAGAGTCAAGAATGGACACCTGGTTCCTCCATCACGATAATGCTCCAGCTCACCGCGCCAAAGCCTGACCGTATATTTGACTACGACAGGATTGAAACTTCTCGAGCACCTTCCCTACAGTCCAGATCTTCTGCGGGCTTGGGACAGCGAGTGTGCTTTACTCCCTAGTGAAACTTGGCAGAACTTGTTTAAAGATTGGTTTCGGAAGATGGAGAGGTGTATTGAGTGTAGAGGAAATTACTTTGAAAAAATTAAATAAACAAACTGTATTGCAAAACTTTCCTAGTACCCTTTGTATACCCGGAAGTATTAGTTGTTAATTATTGCTAATACTTGTTATTCACCATAATATTTGTGAATAGGTCGTAAATAAAATAAAGATTTTCTACATATCTATTATTTACCTGAACAAAAGTAAATGGACACTTCGGGATAATAGAATTTAAGGGCAATTGATCGGGAAATAGCGGCCATAAATTTGATTGCTTTAATCTGCATAAGGTACCGATGTCTGATGTATTAAGTAAATTTACAGATTTTAGATTTATTGCTGCGATGTTAAAATAAACATCTTGTTTACTCGAAAGGAAATTTATAACAGAGGTTTCGAACAGTGTAGTTCAAAAAATATGGTAGAAATTTATTGCTACTGAAACAGTAAACAATTTGGAAGGTAATGGTCGAAAAAGAAGAACTAATCAGAGAGAAGATGCGCTAATTGTTCGACAAATAAAAAATAATTCTGCAGTTTCTTATAGAGAAATTAAAGAATCTCTCACAGTTAAACATTTCTGAGAAAACTATTGTGCGCAGTGATAAAAGCACATTTCATCTTTTTGGCAGGAAAACAAAGAAGAAAGCGTCGAGAAAACCATCCACTTCCTAACAAAATAAACATACCATTAAAACCAAATTCGGTGGCAGATCGATAATAACATGGATATTTCATGGTATGGCGTAGAAAATTTGGTTCGAATTGAAGGAATTCTGAACGCGACGAGAACTAACTGTGTCAAAATATTGAGATGCCGATCGTCGGGATCACTTAGTAAGAGAAGTTCAAGAAAAAAAATTTGTTTGAATACATAGAAATGACTAGGGAAGGGAACAATTGAGTATGAGAAAAATTATATGCAAGAAGATGCTGCATTTGTTGATTATAGACCACAAATAAGAACGCGTTTAATCTCTCAATTTAACGAAGTTAAAACATGATCTGAAAAGCGTTCAGTACGAATATAATAATATTTGTATCTTTGACGCAGACTGTCAAAATTTGTGTTTTTGACGTCTTTTATAGAACTGACTGTGTAATTCATAAAAATGTACAGGAATCTGGCCAAAATGGTTTTAAAAAATGCATTTTTCCAACAGAACAACAGCCCGAAACATACCTCTTAAATAAGTAAGAAATTTTTCATAAAAAATAGGACAGAGTTATTGGTATGGCCACCTCACTCTCTGGATTTAACTCCAATTTCGAGAATTTGTGGACACTCTTAGACCAAAAAGTCCAAATTATAAATAGGATAATTTTTTAGGGAATTAGAGAATTCCTAGCAAGAAATTGACTCTGAGTTACTCAAAAACTTAGTGGAAAGCATTCCACGACGTTATTTGGCTGTAATAGCAGAAAATACGTTTGTTTTTGTTTATCTTCTTTTTGTACTTTTTTTTATTATTATATCAACATTTATTATCCTTTTTAATGTATTGTTCTTGGTTTATTCCAACTACAAAATTTATTTTTCTGTTCGAATTTTTCGAACAATAGGGGATAATGAAACACTTAGTTTATAGTAACGACGTTTCAGGGCATTTTTCTTTGTTTTTCAAATTATTTATTTATTCTTTTTTTCGTATTAATATTTATAAGTACGTACATTATTTTCCTGTTGAAAATTGCAATATTACAAAGATACGAATATATTATATTCCAATATGTTAAACTAAAAGTGGGTACCTATAAATTTACAATTTTAAACAGAAAAAAAGTTTATACTCATAAATACTAATATTTGTAATTACGTACATTTTTTTTAGTTCTCGCTATTTTTTAAGAGATGGCTCCAGTAGTAAGTGCTGGTCGATTGTGACATAACCAAAACGTCATGAACCAAGCTTAGACATATGGTAAACAAACTGCTTTGACACATTACTGATTTTGTTTTTGCGTCATATACTTTTGGTTGTGTGAAAATGTCTGATTTTGTGCCAAATAATTGTCATTTGCGGAAAGTGTTGCTTTTCTTCTTTCATTAGAAGAAAACGGCGGCTGAAGCATATCGAGAACTCCAAAAAGTTTACGGAGATGCTGCTCTAAGTGAAACAACGTGCTGTGATTGGTTCCGTCGTTTCAAAGACGGTGATTTCGATGTTGACGACCGTTCGCGTGAAGGAAGACCAAGAACCTTCGATGACGCTGAATTGGAGGCATTGCTCGATGAGGATCCGTGCCAAACGCAAGAAGAGCTTGCCTCAACATTAGGAGTTACACGCCAAGCCAATTCCCAGCGATTGCATGCGTTGGGAATGATTCAAAAACAAGGAACTTGGGTTCCTTATGATTTGAAGCCAAGAGACGTTGAGCGCCGTTTTTTCGCCTGTGAACAACTGCTCCAGCGGCAAAAAAGGAAGGATTTTCTTCATCGCATCGTTACGGGTGATAAAAAATGGATTCATTACAGCAACCCAAATAGAACAAAATCATGGGGACTGGCCAGTCATGCTTCTACGTCGTCGGTTCGGCCGAATATTCACTCTGTGCTGTGTATTTGGTGGGACCAGGGCGGTGTTATTTATTATGAGCTGTTGGAACCGAACGAAACCATCACTGAGGAACGGTATCGAACTCAATTGATGCGATTGAGCCGAGCACTGCGCGAAAAGCGGCCACAATACGAGCAGAGGCACGAAAAGGTGATTCTACAGCATGACGACGCTCAGCCTCACGTTGCCAAACGCGTTAAAACCTACTTAGAAACGCTCAAATGGGAGGTTCTACCTGACCCGCCATATTGCCCAGATATTGCGCCGTCCGATTATTACTTGTTCCGTTCGATGGCACATGGTCTGGCTAATCAGCAGTGCCGCTCATGTGAAGACATCTCAAAATGGCTTGATTCGTGGATAGCCTCAAAAGACGAACACTTTGAACACCGTGACGGTATTCGAACTCTGCCAGAAAGATGGGAAAAAGTTGTCGCTAGCGATGGGCAATATTTTGATTAATTCATTTGTAAACATTTTTTCACAATAAAGTTGCATTTTCATCAAAAAAACAGCGAGAACTTAGTTGCGCACCTAATATATTTTTAAAAAATAAAATAAAAAAAATTCGTTTAATAAAATATATATAGTATATATATATATATATATATATACATATAATCGACGTATTGTAGGTTAAAGGAAAAAAATAAAATGTTTTATTATCCCCTGTTGGTCGATGAATACAAACATATTATAGAGGAAAAAAATTTATAATTATATTTTTTTATTAATGTTTATTAGTATTTCAGTATGTTTTTGAAATTTTTATATTTATTAAAATAGGACATTTGTTGTTTAACAAATAAATATCATTAAAATTTATAGTTAATTTATGAATCTCCTAGTGTTCACTTAATTTTGTCGCTGACCGTATGTTTTTTCTTTTATATTTCGATTATTTTTCCGTGAGCCCAAAAAATTCTTGTGATTAAAGTAGTGCCTATTGAGTAAGACAGCCCTGATTTATAGAACTCACCACGTATAGTAACGAAACAGAAATTAAAACTATCTGGAACAGCTGCGACATTATAAAGTAAAACACATTTTCCGAATTTATCGCTTATTTATATATTTGCTTATTATTTATAAAATTACAATAGTAATATTCATAAATCGAATATTGCAAAATAATTGTGAAATATTAAAGAAAAGTAAATTAAAATTTATGTCTTTTGAATTTTTTTTTAACTATTTCTGTAGGTAATTTTGATGGAGCCTGTGGTTGATTAACTGAATCTCTTAAGGTTGATATATAACTCCTTTCCACATTAATTTTCGTATTCTGTATACGTATTTCGACAACTAAGTTGTCATCAACAGCAGATAATTAAACGGTGTCACACCAGGAGCGACGGCAAAAACCTATACGAAACAAATTCCGTACACGATCTGTACCATTGAAAGCCAAAATGCAGGCAATGTCATTACAAAATCTGTTGTCCTGAAAGCAAACAGTGGTTATACAAAATGCGAATTTATGAATACACATTCATTGTTTTTTAATAAAGTAATCCAGAAAAATGAACTATAAATGTTACGTGGTGATTTATATTGCTGATGTACCTGAATATATGACCGTATACGTTTATTAACTTCGATTGTACTGCGGTCATATCCGGATCAACTATAGCATATAATTTCCCGATACCTGCATCCTCGGGGTTTTCAATTTAATACGCATAGATAATTTTCCGAATAAATACACTCTATTTTTCTATTATGGGGATTATAAATCGTTAAAATACTTTATTTTGAAATTCGATCAACGAAAAAAATGGAAAGAAGTTACTATCTGGTATCTATTTAATATTTTACAACACAATATCATTTTATAATATTGAAGCATAATTCATCTCTAGTGTCGTAAATCAAGTTATTATAGTAATAAAGCAGAAAATAACGGATGTAAGAGAATAATAATAAAATATCAAGCAGTACAAATATAATGCCATTTATTACATTACACTTTTGCTGTAGTTTTCCACTTGCGACACTGTTTAATTATCTGCTGATGATGACAACTTAGTTATCGAAATACGTATACAGAATACGAAAATTAATGTGGAAAGGGATTATATATCAACCTCAAATGATATTTCTGTAGGCTTTAATTCGCGAGTTTTGTATTTGAAGAATTACACACTGGAAAATTCAAATATTTAAACCGACTACTGTTATTTAAAGGCATAAGACGTCAAGCGCATAAAAAATACGGGAAAAGAAAACACATAAATCGGCGACGATACAATAGCAAGTAATGACAAATTTTAATTATGGTCAGACCTGAACCGAAAGGTAGATTAATGGAAATAAATTGCTAGAGGAAGTTGTTACTTCCATTTACGTTTGAATTTTAACATATTCTTCGATGTATTTTAATAATACACGATTGAATAGCATAATATCAAAATGAATTTCATCTAATAAATAATTAATTATTACGGACAATGATGTTATTAAATGCGCGCCGTATATCATACAGAACGAGCTTATTTAATCTTTATATGTATTCCATAGGTTGTTTATGTGCTATTCTATGTGGGGAGCAAGTTTAGTTTTGACTCGGTGCCCGATTCCTACGCATTCAACAGTTGGCCGCCAAGAAGGCCATCTCAACCAACCCTTAGTAAAGAGAATACGGTGTTGCCATGTTCCGTATAACATTGTTTACAAACAATAACGTTCGTTTCTGAAATTAAATCAATTATGTAAATAATTATTGTTAACTCAACAACAGCACACATATTTTCATCGTTCTTTTAAATTATTGACACACAAACAGTGTATGTAGTGAACGAATAGTAAAATTCTACATGCACAGGTTACTTTAATCTCACCAAATATTCAGTAGTTATGTATTAAGTGCTACCGTTTGAATCAAATGGAGAATACTCCAGACTCCCATGTGTACAAACTAATTGTAACAGTACCTCTTGTAATCGGCGTGGCCGGTAATATCGCCGCTCTTTGGATTTTATATTACACATCTAAAAGACGCAACGCCAAACACGTGCTTTTATTGCGATGTTTGGCAGCAAACGATGTAGTTTCGGAATTGGGGATGTTAATTGTCACCTACATCCCTAGCAGTTATTCAAAATGCGTTCTTATCGTTTTATTAAGAGCTTTCGGATTGGGTTCTGGATGCGTTGCCTTCGTTATGGCAGTTGAAAGGTGGCTAGCGTTAACGAAACCGTTCTTCTATCAACAGGTAAATATCATTTTCATTTAATTCTGTATTATTTAAGAAATGCATGCGTTTTCTTTTAATGTCACATATTTTTTTTCCGTCATAATAATTTAAAATAGTTTATGCATTAATCCGGTTATGATTTTTTAAATAGTAAATAAATAAATCATTTCGATTAAAATCTAAATTAGAAACGTCGAAAGATACGCTAATGTAACTCGTTTTCCTTTCAATTTATTTACATTTTTTCGCTATACGTGACGCATCTATTCAAAAAAATATAAACACATATGCATATAGTAATTTAAATAAAATAGCAATTTTCAATTTGACGTTTTTTATTTTTAAAAATATTAAATAAAGTAATAACAAAATTCCTTTATAAATAGACCACAATTAAATATTCAACTTCAATAAATTTGATTGATATTTTCAACATTTTACTCCAGAATTTCAAAAAGACCGCCTGAATTTTTTAAAATTGAAATATATTATTTTTTTTTATTAAAATAAGTGCCCCTTGATCATATTGGTCATTGATATGACGTTCCGGTAATTGTGAAAATTAAAGCTCAAGCATATTGAATAGATATAATTCATTTATAATTGTTCTTAATTCAATTTTTTAATTCTTCTGATTTCGTATCCTGTAATGAACAATGAACTTAAAAAAATATCATATAACTACGTTTTTATTTTAATATAGAAGAAAAATAAGTTGAAATTAGCATTGAAAAAAACACACAATTAAAATAACTTCGCGAAAAGATATGCAAAAGACAAAATCGAAGAAAATAAAAAGTTGGGAATCTACGGAATTAAATGTTTAGATTGCAGTAAACAATACATCGGCCAAACAAAACGATCGATCGAAACTCGGTATAAAGAACATTGCGCACATAAAATTCAACCGACCAGAAAAATCAAGTATAGCAAAACATGTGTTAGAAAATAATCATAGTGTTAGCGCGGATTGTTTGCATTTGATAAAGGACGTGTGTAATTATCGTGAATTAGACACGTATGAAAGCATGTACATTTTAAAGAATAAAAGCCATGTGGTGAACAGTGACACTGGCTCGAATAACTCATTATTGCTCAGCCTCTTAAAAACGGACAAGGGTTGGAGCAATAAATTCATGTAGGTATGTTTCGTTTCTTTCTGTTTTTTCTTCCTTGTTAATCTTAGTTTAGGGCTAGAACGCAATTTTTAAAAATTATGTAAAACGAATATACAGTGTGCGTCTTGGCTTCCAACGGTACGGATCGTGTGCGAGATTAATTGTTTCGTACGGGTATTTATTGCCGTAATTCTACAGGTGCAACACTGCTTAATTTTCTGTTGATGATGATAACTTAGTTGTCGAAATACGTATACATAATTACGAAAGTTAATGTGGAAAGGGGTTATATATTAACCTTAGTAATTAATTAATCAACCACAGGCTCCATCAAATTCAACTAAAAAATTGTATTAAAAAAGATTTTTTTAATGCACAACCCCAGAAAAAAAATATATATATATATATATATATATATATATATATATATATATATATAATCCAAATCAATGAAATTCGTCGGGTATTCGGTCAACTGTTAAGAAAATTAAAAAACAATCATTTGTTTTATCCTCTATATTTCGCTATAAATTTATAGCTTCCTCAGGAGTTAAAAACTAGATTAATTTAAAAAATTCTTTAAAAACATTAAAATGTGGTTTGTCATACTAAATACTAATAAATAAAGTTATAAACTATTGTACTAGCGTCAGTGGTAAGTAAAGGTCAAACCTTTACTTACCACTGAAAAGTGGAATTGTGTACTTTCAAACAGCTGTATTAAAAAATACAATATAAAACAGACTTTTATATCCTTATCATACTTCTCTAACTGTACTGAATGTCTCATGACTACATATTTTCAGTTTCGAAAAATCCAATGAAGTGTATTCTGATGAAAATATGCTTACATATATCACCATGCATCTAGATATATGCGTCTGTATTGGACGTGTTTCACTTGGAACTTTCGGCAGATTTGCTACTGCCATCTTCAAGATGGCAGCAACGAGCCTGTCCAAAGCTCAAAGTGAACCAAACTACTTACAGATTATAAGACACCAGAAATCCAAGATAAAACGCCCATCAAGAAAACAAGGTAGGAGATCTTCTTCAAAATACATACAATATTAAAAACGCCAAAAAGAACATTTGAGTTCTGTAATTGAGTTTTGATGAATTAAGATATCTTTACTTTAATCTACTTTTAGACCGTCTATTATATACATTCCTACACTCATTTTACAGCTTTTAAAATGTCCAATAATAATAATCTATAGAAATACATTAGTCTTCCTAGCTTTAGATTCAGAATGTTGTATAAACTATTTTAATTTTAGTTTTGAATTAACAATTATAATTAAATCTAAGTGTTAAAATAATTTCGCAACTTCTGAATGTTATGATAATATATAATTAAAAACGAGACTTTTTCGCGGTCAAGATGACGCAACACTGACGCGCCTATCAAATGTATCACTGCACGTCATTTGCGCTTGTAGTTTCGAAATATAAATTCGACAGATTACAGGATTTAGTACAAATTTCTTACGAAATTTGGGGTGAAACTTTCCAATACGATCCTAAAACATAAAGGCAGAAAAGTTAAAGGGGTGGGTGAAGGAAACCCGCGACCAGTGAAGATCAGAAATCACCAAGATCAGAGAGACCCGTTTCAAAGTACATACATTTTCAAGGCAATAAGATTTAATACAAATTTCTTGTGAATTCGGGGCAAAAATCGATCAAAATTTTATGTGGATATTCCAATAAGATCCTAAGACTAAAAGACTGAATATTTAGGAGATGGGTGAGAGAAAGGCGTTACCAACGAAGACCAGAATTCCTCAAGATAAAGAATCAGATGAAAGAGATCTATTTCAAAGGAATTGAGGACATTTAAATGATCGCAACGTGTTCTTAAAGAGATAACTTCGAAAGATTTCCAATGCTGCTTTTTGAATTTGGTCGTTACAAACTTTGCAACAAATTATTATATTATATATATTGTGAAAGAATGTACCCTTTATTTAATATACGTTGATAAATATAAATTTCTGGTTATTTAGTCGTCGCACCTTAAAGACCTCAACATGAACCTCCTAAGGATGAGTAATTTAAATCAAAATAAATATTTTATTAACTTGCAACCAAATAAATTCTTCATAAGATGATATCAAATAGAATTAATTCATGATATGTTTTGTGTTGCGTCTTCAAAAAATACTCTACAAATTTGGCCACTAACAGAATCCTGTAATCTCTTCATGACATTTATATACATTTATTGGTTAGCTGTTTGTCCATATGCAATAAAATTTTTGTGTGGACTATTTGCTTGTAATTTCCACTGCATTCTGTAGTATTTTCTTTTTGGTTTGTTTGAAAAATGATTAGTCGTAAATTTAATTTTCATTTATCTCTTAATCGTTCTAACTTTTCTTTATTTTGGATGAGTTTAGTTTGGTAAGTAAAACGAATTTGAAAGAGATCATATCGTTGGACTTTGAGATGCGAGGAAATATTGCTACAGTTATTCATTGTTGAAGAGATTAGTTTCAAGAAGGTAAGCAACATCGTAGAAGAAGCTCCGGGCGACCTAAAAAACCACTAAACGGGTAGGTAGGTGATCAAGATTACTTGCTCTTAAAAGTCGGCATAATACCTCATAGTCTGCTGAGAATGTCTTTTGGCAGAGATAGACCATAGAATAACAACGCGTTTCATGTATCGTATTCGTTCTTTTGGATTGATTTCCCATTGTCTAGATCCAGTACTACTTCCCACTAGTGATATCGTGCCCTTAGATCAGAACGATCTAATATACAGTCTGGTTGTGATGAAGAATGGAATAATATCGCTTACGACAAATCTCGTTTTTGTTTGTGGACGCATGATGATTGTGGACCCGTAGCCCAAGTCTGAGGTCGAAGAAGAGTAAGGCAGTTTATTAATTTTCCATAGGACGCGAGACTGCACTTTCTAGAGAATCGATAGTTTGGGACGAAGTTCTGGATTAATAATTTAGGATTGGGATGTTTTCTAAGCCTCGATTGAACTTAGAACTACAAAAGTTATTTGGAAGAAATGTTCATAGAAGTCCATAGAAGATATTATTAAAAGCATGCCGAGCGAATAGCAGAATGTATTCGTTTATGTGGAGCATTATTAAATTTCCTCTAGAAATGAAAATTTAATCATTTATTATTCTCAATACATACGTGTCTTTTAAGTTTTGTATATAAGACTGAGATAAACCAGTAGATAGCTTTTAAAGACTTCATTGTTTTCCGAAGTATTCTCTACCAAGATTAATGCACTTTTCATGGGCTCGAACCAACTCTGGAAGCAGTTATTCCACTCGTTTATTGGTACAATTAAAATTGCGTTTTTGAAGGCACCATCTGCTCCTCCTGACGACTGAAACCTTTAACGCAGTCCGTTCTTGATTTTCGGAAAAGTAAAGAAATCGTTGGGATTTAGGTTCGAACTATACGAAAGACGGTCCAGCAATTCGACGTTTTGTTGCGTTAAAAATTCAATTATCTTGCGTGATGTGTGCAAACTTGCATTGTCTTAGTGGAGGATGATTCGTCGTTCAGAATTGGTTTTTCGAAGCTCAGCGATGACTTGCAGCAAACAAATGGTTGTATACCAATCGGTGGTAACAGTTCTTTGATCTTGTAAAGGCATTGTTGCTACATGACCTGCTTTCGAGACAAATGTTGCGACCATCTTTTTTGAGGCACTTCGAAAATGGATGGCTTTTGTCGGCTTTCCTTTTTTGGAACATCTAAATAGACGACTGGCGTTTATTTTCTC
>JAVIWB010006077.1:0-11460 GCA_031893035.1 Dermolepida albohirtum
GAAAACTGAATTTTTTTATTTTGCTAGAATACAGTGGTTCTCTTAGAGAAACTCACTATATTAAGTTTAAATATTTGAGTTTATATGAGCTTAATATAATGATAAACTTATCCATTATTTATAACTGTCACTAATTAAGGAGATGGTAGATTCACGTTTCACTGTAACAAAGAAGAATAGTCATACGTGTGCTAGTATTTGTACCTTTGCGTACAAATACTTTTCCCTAAAAGTAGTTTAAAATTAAATACATTTATACAACTTATATCCAAAGACTGTCTGCTTTTTATCATGTTAAATGGGTTGAAATTTACAATCTTTTGCTAATTACTTCTGATATTTAAAATGCTTTTAGTGGCGATATGTAATTACCAAAAATTTCGCATGTTTTTTTATTTGATTTATGCTTATTTTACAGTACAGTACAGCCTTCAAAAAGTCTTTTATTATATGTAATGATAAAAAATGGTTTTGAAGAGATGGCGAAGTTTTATTAAATATGTAACTGAGTAATGCTAGTGTCAGAAAAGCAATTTAATGTCAAAACTTCATTATGACTGTATTTACGCGCTAAATGGAAATACAGATTTCGTATGAAGTTTAAGGCCAGTTCCTACCTATGCTTTTTAAATGCTGCAATTCGCAATGCAGGAATAAAGTACAGCATTTTTGTATTCACACTGAATTTCCAACTAATTGTAATAAATAGGTGCAATAAGCACAATGTATTTCTATTGTTTATTTTATTGCTAATGGAATTGCACAAATGTAAATATCTTTACAAGTTAGGCATGACAGGAATCCATACATTAAAAAATTCATATTGTTCGTGCGTCGAAGTTGTTGCATTTTAATACACAAGCGGAAACTGGCTTTGCGGAAACCAATATGTTTTGGACAAATTTTGGATCTCGTCGCAACAGCTTAATTTTATTTCATTGTTTACAATCATTATAATGGTGATACTATAAATGAACACTGTTTTCTTCTACACTCTTTAAACTTTTCTTCCACAGTAAATTTAGCTCAAATTATTTAGATTTGATTCTTGGTTATAGTCTTATTTTTAAGACATTGCAGAAACAGAAATAGAATTAAATAAGCTGTATTGAACAATCGAAAATACAATAAATGTGTATGACTATATCAGATTAACTATAAATTGAATGTAAATGAATTGATATGCAAAAATCGTTTTAATATACTAATATTGATCAAAAGTACTTCTCACGATACTCGGATCATTTATGATACATATAACCGCTGAATTTGGCGCCGAAATTGTAGAATGATTTCTTTCCGATGCAAAAATCATTGAAGATAGTATTGGTCATTTTAAAGTGATATTTTATTGAATAAATTCAACACACCCTATATACTTTAAACATCAAATATTTCTGTTATTCCTTATGTTCCCTTAATTTTAATTGAAGTTATATTTTAAATAAGTAAATATTAAACAAATGAACATTTTTGGGTATATAATTTTCAATATAGTTAGCCCTGTGTATTTGGTACCATTAAGTGATATAAATACAATTAACAATAAATAATTTAAATTAAAAACTATTATAAATACTTAAGCCACACTTAAAATGCCATTAAAAATTTTTCTATGTGAATTTACTATTAATAATTTTCTAAAAACCCATAATTACTAATACATATGTATATGTCCACATATTTTACATATCTAAGCCTAATATTTAACAGCTTTGGTAGCTTGTTGTTACTATTAATAATGTAGTTAATTATTATTAATATAGAAACTAAAAAATTTGCTTTCTGAAAAAAGAATACACCATGTATTTTTGTAAAATTGTACAGATTTGATTATTTTATTTCTATTTTGTGGAACATATAGTTTGTATGTTAGAAAGTATTTTCTTATGTAGTAAATCGGCGGCTGTACAAAAGAGAGGTCATTATTTTAGTAAATAAAATATCGTTTGTCTTGTTACAATGTGTTTCATTTATTTCTAACAAAATGATCGGATCCTGGTTAAAATTGGAACTGCAATTGAAAAAGTAGGTGGCATTTCAAATAGGTATTCTACTGACATTTTCCATTCTATTACATATTGTTAAGAATTTATACGCTAAATAACTTCAAACAAGTAGATAATACTAATTGATTTCAAATGTATTATAGTATTCGTTTTTTAATTGGATATTTGCTTGAAGCCATTAATCAACAATTACTTCTAAAATACATTACCTCCTTGGTGTTACATCATTTCATTTCTTCAATTTTACTAGTATCCAATTCTAAGCTACACGTTTTTAGCAGAATAGCTCCATATAATGACTAGTAATTAGCCCATCATCTAGCTTTCAAATTGAGAAAAGCTGTAAATATTTAGAATATATTTTAATGGATTATTTAAAATATATCCAGTTCTCACAATATACAGAGAAGTAACTACGGTTAGACAAATTTGTATGCCAAATAAATGCTTACTATTCAATTTTAGAAGAATATAATAAACTAAAACTAGTTTTTGGTAAATAAAAATATAATTACATGTCATCATAATAGACATTTGAATGCATACAATACTTACTATAAATAAAAAAGAAAAAGATTAATATTGTTTGCACGTGAAGAAACTTTGTTTTCTCTGGGTACCGCAACGACTGACTGAAGAGCAGATGACACGACGTGTGACTTGGTGCCTGGAGATGCTAAAAAAGTTTAATGTGGGACAATCTCGGTATGTGAACAACATCGTGACAGGTGACGAGACCTGGCTTTACTATTACGATGTACCGATAAAGCTGAAAACAAAGTTTGGGTCTTTTTTTGACACACCTGTAGTTGTCAAAAATCCCTATCTGTAAAAATTGTGGAACGCGTCGTTTTTGGGCACACAGAAGACAGTCACAACTAAGTGGTATATTGAACAGTGCCTGCCTAAAGTCATTGGATCTATGAAGAACCTGCTGCCAAAGTCAAGAATGGACGCCTGGTTCCTCCATCACGATAATGCTCCAGCTCACCGCGCCAAAGCCTGCGCCAATATTTGACCACGACAGGATCGAAACTTCTCGAGCACCCTCCCTACAGTTCAGATCTTGCTCCCTGCGACTTTGCACTGTTCCCGCATGTGAAAATGAAGCCCGAAGGAGGCGGTTTTCAAGTGATGAGGACCTTCTGTGGACTTGGGACAACGAGGGTGCTTTACTACCTAGTGAAACTTGGCAGAACAGGTTTAAAGATTGGTTTCGGAGGATGGAGAGTCGTAATGAGTGTAGAGGAAATTACTTTGAAAAAATTAAACAAAGCTGTATTGCAAAACTTTCCTAGTACCCTTTATATGTAATCCAAGATAGATATTGTATAAAAATTAATAACTGGTCATTTGGTAATTGTGTTTCTCAAAAAAACGTTATAAACCCATATTTGCAGTCTATCTCTAATCGTTTCGAAGCAACAGTATTTTATTGTTACGAAAAGAATATTCGTTCATTGGAGGAACAAAATCAATGTGGTTCCAAGACGACGATGGCAAATATTTATGAACACACGTTAACCAAATTAGTGCTCCCAGTAATGCAGTGTGTAATTTATTGGGCTTAGTACAAATCTTAAAAAGCATATTTTATTATAAGTGCAACTTAGTAAATTAGTCACAGTCAAAAAAAAAAACTTACAATGAAGCAAAGTGACTATTAAAATTTAAGACATGAAAATAAAATTCATTTATTAACCTTTTTAATAAATACAATCGTTCGGTAATATAATAAATATTTACATTATTTACAAAATCACAATTTTTTCATATTAGCTATTTGTTTGTAACACGGAGGTGTCACTTGAATATGTGTTCTCGTTTGACTGTTAAAATTTTTGGGGGAAAACTACTTTCTTATTTTGAATGGTAAATTTTGGAATGGCGTATGAATGTAGAACTCTTGTTATGACTGGGGATTATTGATTCATATTTATCACATGTAAAGTGTTTTAAATGATTTTTCTCGCCTCTCTCGTGCTCTTCTGTTTTGGAAACCCAAAATTTTTAAACCCGTAATTATCGCCAAATGAAATTTGGGTATTTGATTTCGTTCACAGTACTATAATTTGTGTTGCTCTATGACATAATCAGGGTTATTTGCAAACTATTTAATATATTTTGGAATAACAACTAATTTTGTGTCACAGTTCACATAGCACGTTTTTACTTACTTAATATCTGCTAAGTCCAATTGCTTAAAAATTTTTTTAACTTCTGCGTTTAAAATTTCACTTTGTTTGAATTTTTTTTCCCGTAGTTAGTTATATTGTGAAGGGTATACGTGGATGTCTTCCGAGTTGTCTTTTTTTTGGGCATCCCTTTTGATTTTCCAAAAAAAATAAAATTTTTAACTTTGATTAAATAAAAAAGTAAGAAATTACTTTCATATTATTGTCTTAAATTCACTTGAATTATATGGAAGTTCAGTTGAAATTAGAAAAAATGTAGTTAGGATTCAGGTCGGGGTTAAAAATGCAGTATTTGTGTAATATAAATGTGCATCTGTTTTCATCGATTTGAATTTCAAATAGAAGGGGTATAAGTAAATGATGAAAAAGTACTCAATTTCATTTCAGTTACATTTAAGTTCTTTTCATTTAGATAATTGTTTCATGATACCATTTCTTAATTAACGTATTTTTTGAAGGTTTTTAGTGAATAAAAGAAAAATACGTATATTTATTTAAATAAATATATAAAGTGTCAAAAGCATCCCTTTGAAATATCATTGTTTTGATAATATGGATAAATTTCTTCTTATGAACAAATCTTCATTCTCAATTGGAAAATCTTAACACTGATAACAATTAACAACTATACGTAAACTGGTAGACAAATCAACATCCTGCAGTGGCGGGTGTGAGTATTTGACATGGTGAGGCAGATAGAATAATAAATATTCAAAATTGTTTACAATTGATTAATAAACTCTATATACCTACACAATAAAAACAGTTTATATATATTTATATATATAAAAGGGCTTCCATACAAACAGGGCTGCCAGAGTGAACTGAGCCCTATATCGCGCCCCTTTCTTTTTTTAAGGGAAAACAATTTAAAAAAGAAACCCCTTGTGAAACAAAATAAATTTTTAAAAAATCAAACAAATTCTAAAAACATTAATCGAAAATAAGAACTCAATCTTCTAGGATTTAAAAATAAAAAATAAATACATTCCTATTATAATATAAAATTTAATAATATAACAAATATATACATATATATGTATATATATATATAAATCAACAACAATCCAATAACAAAATCTCAAAATTACATGCAAAATGAAAATATTTTAAAATACAGAAAATTTCCTTTATTGGCATTGCACGTAGAACTACATTTAATAGATTTTACTTCTTGTATAGCAAAGGTATCCTCCGGTTTTTTGTGTTAGCAAAATAATCAATTACATCATTATAAATAGTTCATCCCTACGTAATCGTTTTAACCAATTCCTTTTCCATTGCAATTAGTGCACAGTTACTAAGTCTTTGTTGTCCAATTGTATTTCTAACATACGATTTTATACGTTTCAATGTGGAAAAACTAACTACAACGGACGCGGAAGTTACCGATATGGTAACTACTATACTTAGCAATTTAAAAAGTTCTGGCATACAGATGGCTAACTTTTGTTGAGTGCATAAATCTTAACATTTCACATGGTGTTTTAGAATTACCAAGGAGTTGCATGTCACTATAAATAACAGCTAATTCATTTTTTAATTGAATTTGATCAAAAAATTTATATTGTTCAAACAAATTATTTAAGAGCCTCTGAGGAAATGCCTTCGAATATTCTTCAAATTTACTTTCTGTTAATAAATCAAAAAAAGCAAGTTTTTCTAAATCAATAAATCTAATTTCAATTTGACTAATAAACGTATCTAGAATTTCGAAAAATAATTTTCTATAATTTTGTTTAGTATCTGGAACGTCATCAATTCTACGCCTTTTATGTGCAACAGATTCGTCTGACATCGAATTTTCGTATACAGTACTGAAATATGTATCACACTCCCGAAATTCTCTAAACTTATCAAGCAAAAAACGTAATTATTATTATTATTATTGAAATTTCTGTTAGACTTACCGTGTATTGTAAGAGATTTTGATAAACCAGGGTTTGGTCTTGGAAGGTTTTTGACATATAATTGATCTTCTACCGATAGAACAACGAACGTATTTCTTATTAAAAAATCTACAATGTCTTGTGTATTTCTTACATTTTCTAAATCCATATTCACAATTTTTAAATCACTGAAAATATCACTAAACAAATATTAAAATATTTAACCTAACTTTGTTATTCCCCCAAGTTTAACTGCCGTAATTTGCGATTCGGGCCAGAATGTCAGCCTCGAGTATATTCGGTAGTTCGGCGATTGTGATTCGATGAGAGGCTCAGTTTAAATTGGCTTCAGATTGATATAAATAATATCTACTTGAAACAATAAAAATACTCCTGTTAAAACTTAAAACATATTATTTGCGGGGAGGAAATATTGAGAAACTGTACAAGAAGAATGTAAACCTTTAGACATCTTTATATCATTAAATAAATACTTAATTTATCCTATTAATAATGCTTTCTATATTATTAAAAAATTCAAAAATCTCACAATAAAGTTAGAAAAATCTATTAACTTTTTGAATATTTTTTCTTCTTTGTTATCTTAAATATGTAGCTAATACTTTACTGTAATTTCCATAGAAATTGGAATTTTTTTGACTGCTGTAGTGCGTTATAAATTTTCAATGAGAGGCAATGAGTGGCCGGGCCTCAAATATTCGTGTTTAGTAGGGATATACATAGATCAAGCATGAAGTTGGTGGGGCAAGTACGCTCGTACATTCGCACGGAATTAAAATGAAATGATAAATTTGTACTTTGCTTGTAATGCCGGTTTATTTAAAACTATTTTCTTATTGTTTATAAGATAAATTTTGAATAAAAGATGATAATTAATTTATAAAGAATTTTAAAAGTATACATATTATTCTTGTTATAATTCCAAGATTTAGATGGTGAGGCACTGCCTCACCTGCCTCACCTGACCAGCCGCCACTGATATATATATATATATATATATATATATATATATATATATATATATTGCTCGAATGTTACAAAATACATCCCTGCGTATCTACTCATTTACTATCATTATTAAAAATAATAAATGTAATTACTTACTATTTTAGTTTTCTTTTGTGTTGTTGTTGTAGAGTAACGCAAAAATTCGCTGTAGTGTTGTATCATTAGTATGCCTTCTTGTGCTGACTCAGTCATACTCCTACGGCGAGGTGGAAATATGTAGGTGAATTTGGATAACGAGCGTTCTGCGTCTAATGATATGATGTTCGCAAATTTAAAAAGGACGTTCGCATCATATTCGCACACTAGGTTTTCAGTTAAACTCTTGTTTGAAGATTGAGATTCTTATTTATAACCGCACACAATTTATCGGTTGTTAATCTTCCTATACTATCTGTTAGATTTCCTAACGAGGCTTTGAGGAATAATAATATATATTTAGCGCTTCATGTAAAGCAGGTTGGGTTCTCCAAGTTGGAAATAGTATCTAACAGAATTAATAATTTTTGGAAATTTGCTCTATTAGAGCATGGATTCGGTATCTGGAACTAACCGTTGACTTACTGACTTATTGAAATTGCTTGAGCATCTTGGGGATTTAAATTTAAGATAAGGTTTAACAATGTGTAAAAATTCCTCATAAAAAACAACTTTAAGCCACGTTTTCCCGTCTCGCAATACTGGCTGTGGTGGCTGAGGAATGTCTGGACAAGCCCGTTTAAACTCACGAATGCGTTTTAATTTAATAAAAACTTTCTTGGTAGAAACTATAAATTGGTCTACTTTTGGATAACTGTTTCTAATAAATTCAGCTACAAGATGATATGCCTGGAGCAAACAGGTTACATAAAGCAATTGAGGATAAAATTGTTTTAGTAACTTTCCAGCTTTAACCATATTGAACCCCTATCTGTAACCAACATTACAATAGGGGTTTAATTTTTTAACTTCCCAAAGTTTTAATTTCACATCCTTTCCCGGGTTTTTCTTCTGTAAATTCTATAGTAAAAAAATAGCCAAGGAAATCTACCGCTTTTTAAAGAGCGTACTAATACATTTAAAATATATTCTTTCTTCTCTGGTGTTACACACCGTAACCAATATCTTAATCTTTCAACTCTGCTTTTATTTGATGGTAAAATAATCGTGTTTTTCATCCGAGGAAAATTACACTGTAATTGATCTCTTGTTGGCAATTTTATTCCGGAAAATTTCCCCAAAAATTTCAAAAATTTTTCGTTTTCACAAGTTTTTGAAAATTTCACACATTTTCACAAAAATAAAGTCATATAGAAATTTATAATATGGTACATCACGTTGCGCATTTAACCGGTGTTGTTTATTAACATGTCTTTTGCACACAAAAATATTGTATGGTAAAATGTTGTATTGCAAACAATACATGTAATAATAGTGCCAGTGTATTCTAATATCGAAAATCGGTTAAGAAATCTATTAAAATGTCAAAATAACAAAGAAGGGCATTCGCCATCATCAATCATGCATTCATACACATACATATGAATCTCACTTCCGGGATCGACAAGCTTTCTAAAAAATCATCGCCGCCAAAAAAGGGCACTGTTTTTGCAGGGTTAGAGGGCATCGTTTCTTTTTTATTAAAAAAATAACCAATTTATTTAAATTAAAAATAAATACGTATAATATCTAAGTAATTAAAATATTTATTTTTGTAAAATAAAATTTTTTAATTAATAATCTTGGTAAAAGAAACATTTAATTTTTTCTTGTATTTATTTGGTAATATAATTTTTTATATGTGAATATTTAGTTTTCTTATCCATTTTTAAAAATGATTACACACCATTTTAATACCATTCTATATTACTTTATATGAAATTTATAACTTACATTTGCGTTTACTATGGGGGAGTTATCTTGTGTGGAGGCTAGTCTAAATTCATTCCAAACATTCAAGTACCCCTTTACCATTCAGCAAAAAATTTTTAAAATTTAAAATTGATTTCAGATATTCTATCTACAATGGAAAGTAGCAACTGTTGTTTTTTTGTTTTTAAATTTTTAGTAAATATAGATTAACTCTTGTCTTCTTGTGAATTTCAAAAAAGAATCAATAACTATAAAATCCATTAAGTTCAAGCTTTTATAACTAAATCATATCATTACAGTATTTTTCTAATTAAGAAACAAATATAGCTATTACCTATTATATTTATTATTTATTTTGTCACCAAATAATTTGTATGTTATCTGAGCACATTTAATAGTGGGAAAAATATGTAGAGATTGTTTAATCATTTATATTATATTTTTCTTTAGTTTTATGTACATTGATTAATATAAAAAAACATACATAAGAATTGTAAATTAAATGGATGAAATAACTTTAAAAAATAATTTATGTTAAATTTCGAGCATTTTTTACTTTCAATGACTCCAAACGTAAGGATGCCTTTACTTACCGGTGATTATAACACAAAGAGCCCTCTAATTGTTTGTGACTACAACTGGCAAGATAGCTACGTAGAAAATAGCAACATTATTTGTTTATATATTTATGAAAATTTTTCGATAACTTTTATAATTACTTGGTATTATAATAAATAAATTAGCTAATTGCTATTTTTCTTTTTTTATTTTAGTTATATATTTAGTTATAAACGTGTTTAATTTTAATGGATTTCATATCGATCCTTTTTGAAAAACTCAAGGAACAAATTAATTTACATTTATTAAAAAATTAAATACAATTCTGAAAATTAGGCGAAAAAAAAAAACATGAATTGTTACTTGGCATTATAGATAAAGCTGTCTTGAATCAATTTAAAATATCAACTGAATGGCGCTACTGATACAACTGAGATTTTTAAACTTGTCCACTGTATAGAAAATACTTGTTTTACACTGTATCTACGGCATTTTGAATTAAAATTTTTAATTTGTCAATTTTTAATATTAAATGTTTCATACACACAATCTTTGATTGTTCTGAATTAATGTTTGTGAAATTGACAATTTATTTATTTGTTTAACCTATATTCTTAATAAAATCTATAAATATTATTTATTATTTAATTTCTTAAAATGATCAAACTGTTTTAATAGATCTTAGTGGTACTTTACACATTAAAATTATGTAATACCTGGTGCAAAAGAAGCTTTAAAAACCTTTAAAAAAAACCAATGTTCTCATAAAATTTGTAAAATACTACAAAAGAGTGTAAGAGATTTTTATATGAACTTTTAAACAAAGTTAGGTTTTCAAAATAAAAAAGATGAAATTCACAGTTCTTTAGCTGCAGCTAGAAGTTTGATTAAAGAACGGCACTTTAAACCTCTGTTACTTGTTTCCCCAGAAGCATTAGAAGATTTTGAAGGTCAAACAGAGGATGATAAACCAAATGCGGTAGTGGTAGGTCTTGCCCCTAGAATTTCATTACAATAGACTGAATAAGCATTTAGATGTTTGTTAAGGGTGCCCATTTAATTGCAATTCACGCAGGCAGATATTACAAAAAAGGGTGTGGGGGTTTGGGCCCTTTGGTCCTGGCTGTTTTGTAAAAAGGGCTTAAATTTAGCAAAATGCACAGCAGAATTAGTTGGAAAACCTAATCCACATTTTTCAAATCTGCTTTAGGTAGTATTAAACCCGAAGAAGCTGTTATGATTGGTGATGATGTATTGGATGACATTCAAGGTGCAATGGCTCTAGGTATGAAAGGTATTTTAGTAAAAACTGGGGAAAAATCGAGATGGGGATGAGAATAAAATTAATCCTAAACCAACTGTGGTGCCTAGTTTTTTTCGAAGCTGTGGAAAAAATTATTAGTGAAATAAAGTATTAATGAACTGACGAACATTTAATTAGAAGAAGAGAGAAACACTTCCTTAATTCAATTGTAAACAATTATACAAATTTTTAAAATTTGTTTATATTTATTAATTACTTGTAATTATTCTTTTTAAAATATATTAAAAAAAAAAAATTTAGAATTTCTATTTCAATTTAGTAAAAAAAGTTTTCCTTATAATTACAAATTATTATAATGGTTGCAGTAAATATGAACTTAATCCCTAAAAAAAAATGAATCTCAAAACAATAAATCGTCATTGTGTTGTTGTTTTTTAAGTTAAGATTGTTAAGAGAAATGGTTCATTGTCATGTATTTTATTTATGTAATATTAAATGAAATTTTTCGAAGTTGGTCTACATGATCATAAAAATAGATATACTTCTTACAGAAAAGTACCTAGCCTCCTTAATTTTCTAAAATTTTAAAAATTTTGTATAAACACAATATACATAATTTTAAAATTTACAAGCTTTAAATATTAATTCTATATATGTAAATACAGCAA
>JAVIWB010006078.1:0-114745 GCA_031893035.1 Dermolepida albohirtum
GGGGCTGTATGGGAGATGTGGCATCACTTCCAGCCAAGCTCCAATAGTTTCCCACGAGTTGCCAAATATGTGTGAGGCCTTGCATTATCTTGGTGGAAAACTACACCTTTCCGATTTGACAATTCTGGCCGTTTTTCTTTGATTGCTTCATCCAGTTTTATTAATTGTTGACAGTAAACATCAGAATTGATCGTTTGGTTCCTTGGAAGCAGCTCAAAAAAACACAACACCTTCGTAATCCCACCAAACTGACAGCATGATCTTTTTTGGATGCAATTCAACTTTCAATGTGGTTTGAGCTGGTTTAGCGTGTTTGCTCCATGATCGTTTTCGAATTATGTTACTGTACAGGACCCATTTTTCATCACCAGTGATGATTCTTTTTAAGAAAGGATCGGTTTCATTTCGTCTGAGGTGCATATCGCAAAAGTTGATTCTTTGTGTTAAATGAATTTCTTTCAATTCGTGAGGTACCCAAATATCAAGCTTCTTAATTAGCCCAAGACATTTTAAATGTTTTTCAATTGTTGTGTGCGATACATGTAGCCTCTCCGCAACCTCTCGAACAGTTATATGACGATCCTCTTCAATTATGACTTTGACTTGGTCATCATCAACTTCAGTAGGCCGACCAGAACGTTGCTCATCTTTGAGGGAAAAATCTCAAGAACGGAATTTTTTATACCAATTCTGACACGTGCGCTCTGTTAAGCAATTAGCACCATAAACTTAACATACCCTTTTGTGAGCCGCAGCAGCTTTCTTTC
Organism: Dermolepida albohirtum; assembly: GCA_031893035.1. NCBI lineage: Eukaryota > Metazoa > Arthropoda > Insecta > Coleoptera > Scarabaeidae > Dermolepida > Dermolepida albohirtum. The sequence continues at coordinate 768 of JAVIWB010006078.1, forward strand.
TTTTACGGAAATAAAATAGTAAAATATGTCGAAAATGTTCGTTTCTGCACTCCATTTAAAAATAACCCACAACTAATAGCTTTAATAAAAATCACGCACTACTTGCTTCTGAAGTTACGTCAATGTGACTAGTATCACGCGACAAACGGTAAAGTACAGCACTAACATACGTTATACAAAAAATAAAGCAACGCTTTCTATCAGTAAAAACCGAAAGTACTTAGTTGCCAACCCAATACATTGCTTCTAAATTGTGCCACGTAAACTGTTTAATGCAGTGATCAATAAAGTATTTTATTTACGAGCCTCGCTAACATGCCATGCTATTTTGTTACAAATTTTGTCGAACTTCTAACCTAGTTATTTACAATTTCAATAACATTGAATAAATTCTTAGTATTTTTAAAATGCGAAGATTGAAAACAATCTTTTGTCCAAAAAAATGGAATTTGGGAAAAAACAATTATGGAGCTGTAATTGTGCAGGAGTTTGATCGTGGTTCAGCCGTAAAGAATGTTTCGAATTACAATTAATGGGATATTTGCTGACAACTCATAATAATAATATTTTATTGTCCAATAAATGACAAAAATACATCCAGTTACAGGACAAATGTACGATGGATATCGCTCAATGTTATCATTCGCTTAATGTTATCTCTTTCGATAAGTTTCGGTTACTTAGATTCCCATTTATGGAATTTTCGCTTATTGTATTCAATATTTCAGTAAATACTATCACTACTATGTAATGCCTCTGAAAAATATTTAGAAATCATTAAGACTAAATTTTACGATTAGTGCAGAATGTGGAATTCTACATGGGCCTATATTGGGATCATTTCTATCTTTAGTGTGCACCTAAAATAATTAAAAAACCTACTGCATTATGCGAAATAAATCATCGTTAGAGAATTTCTTATTGGTACTAAATCTAGGCAGAAATAAGTCTTTATATGTAAGGCTGCTCGTTGGCCATTCGTGCCAGTTCTTGTGGTTGAATTAGGGTGTTATATTTAAAAGAATGAACTAGTTATCCTTAATAAAATTATCTTACTATACATTCTTTTATATTAAGTGCGCAACTAAGTTCTCGCTGTTTTTCAAGAGACAGCTCCAGTAGTAAGTGCTGGTCGATTGTGACATAACCAAAACGTCATGAACCAAGCTTAGACATACGGTAAACAAACCGCTTTGACACACTAGTGATTTTGTTTTTGTGTCATATACTTTTGGTTGTGTAAAAATGTCTGATGATGTGCCAAATAATCGTCATTTGCGGGAAGTGTTGCTTTTCTTCTTTCATTCGAAGAAAACGGCGGCTGAAGCGCATCGAGAACTCCAAAAAGTTTACGGAGATGCTGCTCTAAGTGAAACAACGTACCATGATTGGTTCTGTCGCTTTAAAGACAGTGATTTCGATGTTGACGACCGTTCGCGTGAAGGAAGACCAAAAACCTTCGAAGACGCTGAATTGGAGGCATTGCTCGATGAGGATCCGTGCCAAACGCAAAAAGAGCTTGCTTCAGCATTAGGAGTTACCCGCCAAGCCATTTCCCAGCGATTGCATGCGTTGGGAATGATTCAAAAACAAGGAACTTGGGTTCCTTATGATTTGAAGCCAAGAGACGTTGAGCGTCGTTTTTTCGCCTGTGAACAACTACTCCAGCAGCAAAAAAGGAAGGGTTTTCTTCATCACATCGTTACCGCTGATGAAAAATGTATTCATTACAGCAACCCAAAGAGAACAAAATCATGGGGACTGCCCGTTCATGCTTCTACGTCGTCGGTTCGGCCGAATATTCACGCTACGAAGGTTTTGCTGTGTATCTGGTGGGATCAGGGCGGTGTTATTTATTATGAGCTGAAACCATCACTGAGAAATGGTATCAAACTCAATTGATGCGATTGAGCCGAGCACTGCGCGGAAAGCGGCCACAATACGAGCAGAGGCACGAAAAAGTGATTCTACAGCATGACAACGCTCGGCCTCACGTTGCCAAACCCGTTAAAACCTACTTAGAAACGCTCAAATAGGAGGTCCTACCCCACCCGTCATATTCCCCAGATATTGCGCCGTCCGATTATTACTTGTTCCTTTCAATGGCACATGGTCTGGCTAATCAGCAGTTCCGCTCATATGAAGACATCTCAAAATGGCTTGATTCGTGGATAGTCTCAAAAGGCGAACGCTTCTACCGTGACGGAATTCGAGCTCTGCCAGAAAGATGGGAAAAAGTTGTCGCTAGCGATGGGCAATATTTTGAATAATTCAGTTGCCTTTTCATCAAAAAAACAGCGAGAACTTAGTTGCGCACCTAATATAAAAGAAATTGAATGGTATTAGAGATACTGTTATTTTTAAACTTTCAGCTTCTGTTACTAGAATTACTATTGTAAAGGGTTTTCCAATAAGGACTTGACAACTTTTTTTCAAAATAAAATGCAGACCATTTGAGATATTTCAGAAACTTTATTATCAGGTTGAAGTACAATCAAAACATTTATGAATGGTACTCGACTTCGTTCATATGACCACGGCGGGCACGTTTGCAGCGGTCGATTCGTTGGACCCAATTTTCGATGACTCGGCCACACAATTCGGCCAAAACGGCCGCTATTTCGCGTTCAATATCTTCCAACGTTGTCGGCTTGTTGGCATAGACCAATGACTTGACGTAGCCCCAAAGAAAAAAGTCTAGAGGCGTTAAATCGCACGAACGAGGCGGCCAATCGACTGGTCCATTTCTTGAGATAACACGCTCATCAAACTTACTCTTCAATAAATCGATTGTAACGTGTGCTGTGTGGCTTGTGGCACCGTCATGCTGAAATCACATGTTGTCCAAGTCCATATCTTACAATTCAGGCCAAAAATAATCGGTGATCATGGCGCGATAACGATTACCATTCACAGTAACGTGACGATCATTATCGTCGACGAAAAAATATGGCCCTATGACGCCGCCGGCATGCAAACCGCACCAAACAGTTATTTTTTGTGGATGTGGTGTTTCATGAAGTACATGTGGATTTTCACCCGACCAATAACGCATATTTTGCTTATTGACGAACCCATTGAGCCAAAAATGAGCTTCGTCACTGAAAATGATTTTGCGATGAAATTGATCATCTTGGCGCATCTTTTCCAGAGCCCAATCGGAGAACGTACGTCGCTTCAAATGGTCCATCGGCTTCAATTCTTGAGTCAGCTTGATCTTGTATGGGTGTACACCAAGATCCTTACGCAAAATTCGCCATAAAGTGGTCTGGGCGATGCCCAACTCTCAAGAACGCCGTGGAATTGACAGATTTGGATCATTTGCTACGGACGTTTCAACGGCAGCGATATTTTCGACACTTCGACCAACCCGTTGTCTCACTGGCACGGCAACATCACACAACGAATATGTAGACTCAAATTTTTGCACTAAACTTGTTACTGACTGTCTACTAGGGCGAGAATTACGACCGAAAATCGGAGTTAACGCTCTTAAAGTAGCGGTCACGACTCCGAATTTGTGTAGTAAATTTTTATAATTTGCAGACGTTGTTCGTTCGTGTACTTTACCACGATGAAAATGTTAAGTTTACTGAATAAATTGTCAGTGACAGTTCGATGATTAGTGAAAGGGTGCGTCCACAAATTGAATTAAAAGTTGTCAAGTACCTATTGGAAAACCCTTTATAAAGTATTTTATTGATAAACAAATATAATAAAACTCAAATATTTTGCAAAAGATTATACATTTATTAATTTTTAAACTATTCTCAAATCAAGTATTTTAATCTTATCATAAACAGTTTTTTAAGAAACATCAATACAAAAATAAATATTTTAACTTAAACAATTGTTTTGTTTTATATAACTTAGTTTTATCACTTCAAGGTTATAATATATATAATCAATATTTTTTTAAAAATTTTTAGAAACACAACTTACAACTACAAATACCTTATCATTTAAAAAAAATCGAATTTAAATATCGTTTATGAGAGTATATATTCGGTTTCTTTCCCTGCTTCAGTAAACTCAACACAATTCTATTTCCTAGTCTTTCTATAATCGTTAAAAAATGGTGCTCATTTTTGTCGAACATTGCATATATATTATCAGTTTATTAATCACTACAATATCACTATTAGATGTCGTTTTATTATAATCTACATAATCTATGCATTATACTTTTTTAACACCAGTTTATACCACTTTTATTGTTCATCATTTAGTCTGGTACATAGACTTCCGCGGTCGTGGTCCATGCTATCAGGTTGTTACAAATGTAATGTCCGTTTTTTCCTTCAGTCTGAACTGAATCGCACCTGTGTGAAGACGTGTATGTTTTTGGTGAAAATTATTATTGTATTTGTAGAAAAGGGTATTTATTTTGAAGTGTGTACCTGTTCCATTTCTTGCAAAGATTAATACACCTGTCCTTGTCTCGCTTATGGAAATGCTGTCGGCAAGAGATATTCGAGCAATTTACCCCTTTCAATTTAAAAAGGGATTAAATGCAGCTGCAGCAACGAGAGAAATTAATCAGACGTTCGGTGAAACCACGTGTAATGAACGCACATTACGGCGATGGTTTAAAAAATTCAGCGAGGGAAATTTTGATTTGGAAAATGTGCCTCGCGGATATGCGCGTAACACCGTTAATGACGACGAGCTGCGTGTAGAAGTTGAAAGTAATCCGTCTACAACAGTGCGTAGCCTTGCAGAAACATTTCAAGTGTCCATTGCCACCATTAGTCGTGACCTTGCTTCGATTGGCAAAGTGAAAAAACTCGATCGATGGGTGCCGCACCAATTAACGGAAGCCAATAAGCTCCGTCGATTAGAGGTGGCTACCTCTTTGGCTAATCGACAGAAAGTTGAACCGTTTCTTCATCGAGTGGTAACGTGTGACGAAAAGTGGATACTTTATGATAATCGGAGACGGTCAGGACAATGGTTAGATCGAGGCGAAGCACCAAGACAGCGTGCACGAGCATCACTTCACCCGCGAAAGATTATGGTGACTGTATGGTGGACCAGTAAGGGTATTATTCACTATTCATTTTTGCAACCTGGTGAAACCATCACGGCAGCGTCCTATTGTGCCGAACTGGAAACTATGCATGGAAAGTTAAGCCGCTTGCAGCCCTCACTAGTCAATAGACATGGACCCATACTTCTTCATGATAATGCAAGACCTCATGTTGCACGACAGACAATCCAAAAACTTTCGGAATTTAATCACGAAATTCTCCCTCACCCACCTTATTCACCTGACCTTTCGCCAACTGATTTTCATTTTTTCCGAAGTTTAGACAATCACTTAAAAAATAGAGACTTCCCTGACCGGGAGTCTGTAATAGCAGTGTTTGAGCAATATGTGAGCCGTCAAAACCTAGATTTCTTTTCAAAGGGAATTTGTCAGCTTCCAGGCCGTTGGCAACAAACTATTGATGTAAATGGTGACTATTTTGCAGAATAAATATTTATATTTTTTAAAATTTAGACTTTTTTTATTCCTTACAAAATCGGACATTTCATATGTAACAACCTGATATCTACTTCTGGGTTTCTGGGCTGGAACCGCGTCACTTGTATTTGCTCGTATTTGCTGGCGTTTCGTACACATTTGTATGGGACATCTTCCCATGTCCCATTCATCATTTAGATTAATATTTTTAATAAATTTTTATAATATTTAATATATATATTATATATATAATATTCACAAGCTTCTTACTTGGATTAATTATATAATAACATTTATTGATATATCTTTATCTTCTGGTATGCTTGGAAACTTTTCAACATTACCTTTTTGTACTTGATAATAATTTTGACCAAATTTTGAGTGTGCTTTCTTCCAAAATGTATTCAAGACTGTCTTCCTTTTGTTTGAAGCGATTCTGTTTGTATCAGAAATTTCAACGACCATTGAGATTGTTGTATTTAAGAAATGATAAATGAATACAAATTACTTTAAAAATATAACGACTTTTGGATAAAATGTAATTATAATTTGGAAAATAATTTGCATGTTTGGATTCTGCACATTTGAAATAATAGAAACTTAATTTTACATACAGTCACGGGTGAATCCATAGAAGAAGACGAAAGATTGGTTGTCGTGGTTGCAAAAAATGCTTTGATCATGGAAGACTATAGATGTGATTTGTCAAAAAATTATGTATTACTTTATTACGGCTCAACAGAAAGAGTTCCAGTATAAGCATATTTTAAGATAAATTACCTCATTCCATTAATAAGTTTTGTTTTTATCCACGACTTTAATTTTTTGTATAGTATTTGTGAAAATCTTTAAAAAATATTTTCACATAAATATTGCTTCAGAAATAGCGCGTTTTATTTGTACCAAATAATAGTTATGCTCCAAATTAACGATCCAAAAATTCAATAATATCCAGGTATTTTACATGAAAAATAGTTTGGCAATTGCTTCAAAAGCAGCAGACGTCATAAAAATAATATATCACCGGTAACTAGATTAATTTAAGCTGTGTTCTGATATCAAAATAAATATTGGAATTTTCTTGGTTTTTCCGCAATTTTTTTGGAACCATGTGTTTTGAAAATATCTGCCAAATTAAAAACTTTTTATCTTTAAATTTAGTTTAATAAGAAAAAAAAATTTATTACGGAAGAGCAAAGATTTAGACGGTATAAAAGTAGTTCAATTTGTAAAAAAATGAGTTTTTAAATGAGTTTTTGTTCCTTTATATTGGGATGGCAACTAAGTACTTTCGGTTTTTACTGATAGAGAGCGTTGCTTTATTTTTTGTATAACGCATGTTAGTGCTGTACTTTACCGTTTGTCGCGTGATACTAATCACATTGACGTAACTTCAGAAGCAAGTAGTGCGTGATTTTTATTAAAGCTATTAGTTGTGGGTTAATTTTAAATGGAGTGCAAAAACGAACATTTTCGACATATTTTGCTGTTTTATTTCCGTAAAGGAAAGAAAGCTGCTGCGGCTCACAAAAAGATATGGGAAGTTCATGGTGCTAATTGCTTAGCAGAGCGCACGTGTCAGAATTGGTATAAAAAATTCCGTTCTGGAGATTTTTCCCTCAAAGGTGAGCAACGTTCTGGTCGGCCTACTGAAGTTGATGATGACGAAATCAAAGGCATAATTGAAGAGAATCGTCATATAACTGTTCGAGAGGTTGCAGAAAGGCTACATGTATCGCACACAACAATTGAAAAACATTTAAAATGTCTTGGGCTAGTTAAGAAGCTTGATATTTGGGTACCTTACGAATTGAAAGAAATTCATTTAACACAAAGAATCAACTTTTGCGATATGCACCTTAGACGAAATGAAACCGACCCTTTCTTAAAAAGAATCATCACTGGTGATGAAAAATGGGTCCTGCACGGTAACATAGTTCGAAAACGCTGATGAAGCAAACACGATAAACCAGCTCAAACCACATCTAAAGCTGAATTGCATCCAAAAAAGAGCATGCTGTCAGTTTGGTGGGATTACAAAGATGTTGTGTTTTTTGAGCTGCTTCCAAGGAACCAAACAATCAATTTTGATGTTTACTGTCAACAATTAATAAAACTGGATGAAGCAATCAAAGAAAAACGGCCATAATTGTCAAATCCACCAAGATAATAGGCCTCACACGTCTTTGGCAACTCGTGGGAAACTATTGGAGCTTGGCTGGGAAGTGATGCCACATCCCCCATACAGCCCTGAGCTAGCACCATCTGATTACCATTTATTTCGAAGTTTGCAGAATTATTTGAATGGTAAAACTTTCACAAATGACGATGACCTTCACTCGCACCTGGTTCAGTTTTTTGCTGATAAGGACCAGAAATTTTATGAGCGCGGAATCATGCAGCTGAAAGAAAGATGGCAAAAGGTCATTGAGCAAAATGGAAAATATATAATTGATTAAAAACTATTCTTTGTTTAAAAAAAAAGTGTTTTATTTTATACTACAAAACCGAAAGTACTTAGTTGCCAACCCAATATTTTAGACGAATTTTAAAGATAGAAAGATCAATATTTTTTGGAATTATAATCATATTTAATACGGCGAAATAAAATTAAATTATGGTCAATTTCTAAAGATTCAATTCATCGCATTTTGACACAGCATTTGGGACTGAGAAAGATTTGTGCTGAATTCAACATTGTACACTCTTGATTAAAGACTCAAAGAAGGACGAAAACTTCAGGTATTTTATTGTAACTGACGATGAGACGTGGTGTTTTCAATATGATCCAGAGGCTAAGCGTCAAAATCTGGTACGTAGACTTCCGCGGATGTGATCCATGCTATCTGCTTCTGAGTTTCCGTACTGGAACCGTGTCACTTGTACATCTGCCGACGTTTCGTACCCATTTGTATGGGACATCTTCAGGGCTGAACTACTGCACTGAAACTGAGTTTCAGTGCAGTTCCAGCCCGGAAACCCAGAAGCAGATAAGCGTCAAAGCTCTGAATGGAAGCACCACAACGAAGAAGAACCGAAAAAAAGCCGTTTGGAGAAGTCAAAAGTGAAGTATTCGTCATGTGCGCTCTCAATATCGTGAGAATGGTAGCTGGCGTTTATTACATGATAATGCACCATCTCATCTCTCGACGCTTATCACAAATTTTGTAATTACAAATGGCATTTTAACCATCAACTATTCACCGCATTCACCGGATTTGTCCCCCCCCCCCCCGATTTCTACCTATTCTCCAAACTACGTTATGCCAACCTCGAAGCCATTAAAAGGCGTCAAAAGCGATCTTGAAGGACATCTCTAAATAATAATAATAATAATGACATTTATATTTCCAACAAGCTAGTAGGCCAATAACAGGAAAATGCAAAATTATAAAACTGAGTTTGGACATGTGTGCAATAGATATAATAAAAATAAATGCTAAATCAAAGTAATGTATAAAAGTAAAGCAAGTGAAACAAAAACCATTACAAATATATATAAAGTATGCATGCTAGGCAAACAAATCAATAAATTCATTGGCACATCTGCTCAAAACGTAGATCGGCGTCCTCCTTAGAGCATTAGTCCGCGCCCTTGGCGTCACAAAGGACACATTGTACCAGGAGTTCAGACGGGGCACTAAGAAACACAAACGTTACAGTAGTGAAGGACAGTCAACACTGTTACCGAGTAAGCCACACAACATCCTACCACAAAGTTCCGTCCTCCTGACATGCAACGAGGACATATTATGCTCAATAAGCAGCTCCCCTTGCGACACACTCCTTATCGGCTAAGCACCACTAATCTTGAAGGTCGGGAATTTGAGAAACTTCCGATGAACACACTCCAACTTCAAGCTCTCACAAGCATATATCGGAGTCCAGACTAGTGACGCATACTCCAGTTTGCTCATAACATAAGTTTGGGGAGCGTAGTATCGGCCGCAAATAGTGTGGTCTTGACCCAGTCGTACTGAAGACCATATACTGTCTTCAGTACGACTGGGTCACAGAAGTATTTGGAGATGCGGAATACAAACCCCAGCGATTTGCAAGCCTCCGAGAACACACTAGTGATTTGCGGCCGAAAGGTGAGACAAGAGTCAAAAATCACTCCAAGATCCCTAAACTCTCTCACGCTCCCCAAACTGACATCCCCGATCTGGTACATGGATTCGAAATGCAAAGTAAATCGTGAGAAGGTCATGGTATGGCACTAAAGATGAACTTAAAAATTCATTCGACGTGTTAATTGACCCTGCGAAACGTTGTATTGAATCCAAAGGCGACTACTTTGAATAAAATAAATGAATGTTACCAAAATAGTAAGCTTTTGTTTTTATTTTAAAAGAGATCGGTTTTTTCCGCGACACACTGTGTAATAATAATATGAAAATAATTCGAAAATGCAAACGCCTTCCAATTACACATTAATTTTATTGTTATTATATTTAGTTGTATCTTTTCTGTTTATATAAACTTCACAACAAACCTGTTTTTCAAACTCGCCACGGGATCGTATTTTTAACATCGACGTACCATAGTGGCCTGTCATATTGTTCAAAATTCGATTTAAAAACATAGTTCTTGTATGAATCACATTAATACAATCAGCGCAGTAAATTAAGCTAGACAATATCACAGAAATATTGAATTTAATTTAAACGTAAAAAAATTGTATAAGCATCAAGAAATATAATAGTTATAAGTTTGTGATCGTTAATATTTTCAGTGCGATCATCGTGTTTACCAATTTAAAATTAGCCAAGGCAAAACACGTTATAAAATCGAGATTACACGTTACGCACTCTAATAAATGTGGGTTGGCGATTCTCCTTCTAATGTTTAGACTTCTATCGTTGAATAAAGGTTGTCGTCACCCAAAAATAAACACGAACTTCAGCATATTTTATTCGTATCAATATCGTATATACATACATACGCATATGTAATATGAATGACTCATCTTAAATATTATGTATTGAAAAAAAACAATGGAAAATTTTGAAAACTGAAATATACGCGTAAACTCATGATTAGAGTTGGACTGTCTTCCCGCGAGCCAGGTTCGTACAGAGTACACAGCGCCCTCAGTAATGTAATGTAATAAAACAGATAAAGTGTAGAATTGCAAGTTAATACAGAGCGGATCTTTATATAAGGCTAACGTATGGTTATTAAGTATGACGAACGTGTTTAAGGGAAAGACGGACCATTGGTTGACACTGTGCGAAAGTTTATTGATAAATTTCCCGATTTATATTGTAATGGTGCTAAGATATACTGTAAAGTTCTCAAACGCGACTGTTAAAGTCATATAAAGAATGTACGTGGCTAGTTCAAAAGAAAAGGTGAATTTTGAATTTTTTTGAAAAGTATTTATTTATTAATCAATATCCATTTTGTCCCCTTCAAAGTAATCCCCCTCAAATATAATGCACTTATGCCAGCGCTTCTTCCAATCCTCGAAGCACTTCTGAAATGCGCTTTTCGGTATGGCCATCAGCTCGTTCTTCGATTCTGACTTTATCTCAACAATTGTGGCAAAACGCTTTCCTTTCATTGGTCTCTTCAGTTTTGGGAATAGGAAAGTGTTGCAGGGAGCCAAATCTGGTGAATAAGGTGGTCGAGGCATGATTAAGGTGTTGTTTTTGGCCAAAAAATCACGAACAATCATTGATGTGTGAGCTGGTGCATTATCGTGATGCAGAATCCATGATTTTTTTTCCACAATTCCGATCGTTTGAGCCGTATTGCTTCACGCAAACGTTGCATAACTTCCTTGTAGTATTCCTTATTAACTGTACGACCTATTGGCAAGAACTCATGATGCACCACGCCATTGTAATCGAAGAAAATAGTGAGCAAAACCTTCACATTTGATCACATCTACTCGATAAGCAACCGTTTTATGACTTCTGGAATTAATTCAACCCCGACTGGAAGCTAACATATCGGAGAGCGTTACAGAACCATGTGCTAACTGTGCGTAACGACATCTGAAACATGATCAAATCTGTAGTAACAGATAAATAGCTGTGGTTATGTGTCGAGGAAATGACCGATCGAAAAAGACATTCTGTTTTGAATATAATACTGCGTGTTCTAGATCCTATTAAAGGAAAATTTCCCATTGTATTAGCTAGCAAAAGATTAGGAAAGTTCTCTGGCCAAGCAAGTATGAAGACAGTGCTGAATACGCTAAAATAATTCCAACTTTCAACTGGCCAACTGTTGAAGTTTGTGAGAAATGGTGCAGCGACAAAGTGTAGTGTAGGCCATTCACTTAGAGAGAAATATGAGCTACTTTTACATGTGACGTATAAAATTCATGCTTTACACTTTGTAGCACGAAGTATTCGACAATATCATCCAGAGGTGGATGCATTAATTTCAAATACCAAAAGGTTGTTTTTAAAATCGCCCACACGAATTCGAGAATTCCACAGGCGGTGCTCTCCCAGACAAATGTGGAAGCTTACGTTATGCTGCAGACAAACCCAAACACAAAGCCAAAAGGGTTTGGTAAATTGTGATATCATAATCACTTTTAGGACCTCAAAAATATAAGCACGCCTTTATTTATTAATGTATAATAACTTTTCAAAAATACCAATTTTTGCAAGAAAATCGAGATTTGAAAAGTTTTGAATTAAACTTCCCTGGTACGATATTAAAAGGCAAAAATTTATAATTTTGGGAGGATAGAGTTTATCAAATTGCACTGGTCATAATAACATATGTACATATGTAAGGAAATGTGCATATCGAATAATTCAAAAAAAAAAACCTGCAAGTAGAATTAACACAATGGAAATAAATTTGTTTAAATTAAAATTGAATTGAACCAGAAGTAAATTAAAATTGAAAATAGAAAAACAATTGAAGTGTCACAGAACTATAACTAAAACGACACGATATCACTTACGTAGCAAATGAGTAACAATGGACCTAAGCAAGGTACCTGCAGGACACCAGAATAAACACTTACTAAAATAGCTGATTTTTTTGTGTTATTCTAGCCTTTAACTATTCTTTTGCTTTATTATAGCTGTACACTCAAGATATTTATACGTTCCTTCTGCTGAATTTGTTTTCGTTGTAAAATAAGTATAAGGTTTTCCAATAGGGATGATATGATTTTGAAGTGACATTTCGGCCATTTGTAATGTGTCATGATCTGTCATTTGTTTTTCATTGTATTCAGTAGTGTTTACAATTTCATCATGGAGAGATATACGCAAGAACAACGTTTACAAATTATTCAGTTTTATTATCAAAATAATCGTTCTCCAATTGCAACTTTTCGTGCCCTTTTGCCATTTTATGGTCGTAATAATCGTCCAAGTGCGCTCGCTATTCGTCGAATTTTTAAAAATTTTGAGGTTACATTTTCTTTACATAATTTTCAAGTGCCAATAAGACAAAGAACCACTCGAAGTAATGCAAATATTGTTGCCGTTCAGGCAAGTGTTACTGAAGACCGTAATTTGTCGATTCCCAGACAATCTCAACAATTGCGACTGTCTCACACCACAACCTGGCGGATTTTGAGAAAGGATTTGGGTTTGCATCCCTATAAAATTGTTTTCACTCAAGAACTGAAACCATTGGACCACCGTAAACGTCGTAAATTTGCTGATTTTGCCTTGGAGCAACTTGAAAACGATAACGATTTTTTTAAGAAAATCATCTTCTCTGATGAGGCTCACTTTCATCTGGATGATGTGGTAAATAAACAAAACTGTCGATTCTGGTGCGAAGAAAATCCACAAATTATTTATGAAAAACCATTACATTCACTTAAATTGACAGTTTGGTGTGGTTTTTGGTATGGTGGAATCATGAATCAATGAAGCTGGTAACACCGTTACTGTCAATGGAGAGCGGTATAGATTGATGATAACCAACTTTTTATGGCCGACATTGGAAGAAGTTGATCTTGACAACATTTGGTTCCAACAAAACGGGGTTACGTGCCACACAGCAAATGCAACAATAGAATTATTGCGGGAAAAGTTTGGAGATTCGATTATTTCAAGAAATTGTGATATTGAATGGCCTCCAAGAAGTTGTGATTTAACACCATTAGACTATTTCTTGTGGGGTTATTTGAAGTCATTGGTCTATCGAAATAAACCAGATTCTCTTCAAGCTTTACAAGTCAATATTGAACGTGCCATTCATGACATACGACTAGATTTAGTGGAAAAGGTGCTCGAAAATTGGGTTCATCGAATTCGTTCCTGCAGAAGAAAACTTTTGAATTTTCTTAACAATAAGTGTGGTTTTTTTTTAAAGAAATCATATCACTCTTATTGGAAAACCTGTTATTTCCCAATGTAAGCTGAAACGTCTCTTACTTATTAAACAAATGTTAAACATATAAAATATATCTGTAAATTACACCAATTCTAACGAAATATGAATGCATCGAAATCAATTTTACCAAACAAACGATAAATAAATAAATATGCCATAAATAAAAGAGAACGAATTTATAAATAGACCATCAGTCTGTCAATAAGCGAGGCGATATCAATTACGTACACCATTACTAACTAATACTGCGACCTAAATCGCAAGTGCTAAATATAAACAAAAGTACCTCTCGAAAATTTCACGCCGTTTTTGTCGAAATACGATACCGCCTATTGAATTGGACGATGAAATCTTCTTTATTGACGTAATAATTTGATTCGCAACTTGATTCGCCTAGTCGATTTAAAAGAATATTATTTTGATTCGTGAAAATTTCATAAATCTACAAATTCTTTCAATTCAATTCAATGAATTTTCAAAACTGCGCAAGTTGGTAGAGAAAGAAATTTCGAATACTTACAATGCTCATTCAACTAAAGTTTAAAACGATATTTCTGGCAACTTTAAGGTATTTCGGCAGTATAGTGGTGCTGAGTATGGTCAATCCAAAATACCTGAATGCATGACTATTGAAGATCCAGAGACTCTTCTTTTCATAATACCTTCACTATGTTTTATGAAAAGAAGAGTTAGAAATGATAAAAGATCTATAAGGAAACACCAACTTAGGACTGGTACGTAGACTTCAGCGGTCGTGGTCCATACTATCTACTTTTGGGCTTCCGGGCTGGAACCGCGTCACTGGTATAACTGCCGAGCTTTCGTACCCACTCGTATGGGACATCTTCAGGGCTCAACTACTGCTACAGTATGTCGCACTGAAACTCAGTTTCAATGCGACAGACAGTAACAGTAGTAGTTATACCAGTGACGCGGTTCCAGCCCGGAAGCTCAGAAGCAGATACCAAGTTAGGAAGTTTATATGATTTGATGAACAGTATACGAGGTGTGGCTATTAACACACGTATAGTGTGTACAAGCTGCGTGAAGTTACCATATTAAAATACTGAAATAGGAGCCTCTAAAACAATAGTATGGCGAGCATTAAAGCGAAATGGTTTCCGATTTGACACAATAGAAAAACGGCGTGTTATAATGGAGTCAAAAAATACGTCTAGGATATTTAATCGACTTGAAAAAATTCCGAGATGAAGGGAGGTTTATTTGTTGTATTGACGAAATTTAGTATTACCCTCACGATACCATAAAAAAAGGTTGGATTAATGATTCACAGGCATGTTTATTGGATGTATCTCCTTCGGAAGAAAAAGAATACCATTTCACACGCTGGTTCTGAAAGCGATTAGATCGGCGAAGTGTTGCTTTCGGCAAAAAAAAAATAATGTAATCTTTACTATCACGAGGATATGACAGCGCTATTATTTGAAGAGTGGTTTCAGAAAGATCTCTTACCAGTATTACCCGAAAGAGGTGTCATTGTCATGGACAATGCTTCGTACCATTCACGACAGGTGAAGAAGCTTCCAAAGTCGAAGTTTTTACAAAAAAAAATTTATAATGAAGATAATTACACAAAGGCCAATTATTAGAAGTCTTTAAGACAAAGACTTCCGAAAAATAATACGTTATAGTCTGGAACTTATAATTAAGTTAAATGAAAGTAATGGCGACAGCACTGACCTTGAGAACGTCTAAAGTATGTCTTTATTTTTTACACATACACGTATGTACTTTTTTGCAAAATTTTTATAAAAATACACTATTTATTGACAGCATTGCTTAGGTCCAATATTTATATTTCCTTTCATCACATAAGCCTGCTATTGTGTTTACACTTTACCGAATATGTACTATTTATAACAATTATTAGAACTTATCAATTACATGCTTAATTATCTATGGAGATTACATAAATAATACATGAATATATACTTATCAATAAAGTACTACTGTTTCGAGACAATGTGTTGGAAATTTATATTATCTTAAACTGTTTAACGTGATAGTTATTTGTTTTAAAAAAATCTTATTAAATTTAAGAATTTCCAATTTTATAAAGCATTGGTTGTTAAATTTTTAATAATTTTCAATAATTTGCAATACAGTAATGTATGAATAATCCCTCCTCACTACACCGAACTCATCTATAATCCGAGAGCAAACTAGTTTGTGTAAAATGATACTTACAATCCGAATGGATTAATTACGTATGTATAAACTATAAACT
Source organism: Dermolepida albohirtum (assembly GCA_031893035.1). Taxonomy (NCBI): domain Eukaryota; kingdom Metazoa; phylum Arthropoda; class Insecta; order Coleoptera; family Scarabaeidae; genus Dermolepida; species Dermolepida albohirtum. Next base: position 16,808 of record JAVIWB010006078.1, read on the forward strand.
TAACTTGCTAGCTGTTCATGCATCGTCGCCTAGTGTGCTTCGTTTTTAGTATAAAAAAAATGGCATCAAAGGGAAAGCACGTTTCTCCGATATTTCAGTCTTATCCAATTGTTAAACGCTAATATACTATGTGTATGTTAATGTCCGAGACCCACGTGACCTCATGTATTTTTCTACAGTTGGACACCATAGTTTATATCTACGATTCCGCTAACTTAACCTTAAATTGTCACTTTGACAAGTAATGTAATTTCGTACATATTGTTGTTATAATGTTTCAAAAACTGTTTACTACAATAAATACAGATTAAAGTAATGTATAACTCTTTATTTCACAATAACTTTTTATTTTACAATAAATGTTGAAAATGGCCCCCATTATTTTCCAAACATAAATTAACTCTACGTTTCATATTTTCGAAAACGTTTTCAAGTTCTGCAGGAGTTATGCTTTCGATTTCATATCGAATTGCATCTCGTAAGTGATCCAAATCATGTATGCGATTTTTGAATATGTTGTTCTTCATCCGTCCAAATAAATAAAAGTCAGGCGGTGTTAAGTCTGGGGATCGAGGAGCCCACAATCCATGGCTTATGATACGATCTCCATAAAACTGCTGCAGATACTCAAGAGTAGCTCGTGCAGTATGGGCTGTAGCACTATCTTGCTGGAATATCCTAAAGTTATTTCATCGTCATGCAAGGATTCAATAAATTCTTCCAAAATATTTTGTCGGTATCTTGCAGCAGTTATGGTTTCATTAAAAAATATAGGTCCAATAATACGACGTCGTGATATTGCTATCCAAACTCCAATTTTGATTGGATGTAAACTAGTTTCAACAAATGCTTCAAGTAGCCCAGGTTCTATAATTTTGGCTATTTACATAACCTGATAGATGGAAATAAGCTTCATCCGTAAAGAAGGTTAAGTCTAACAAATCATTGTTATTTAAATGTTCATTGAACCATTGGCAGTAATTAATGCGTTTTTCGAAATCAGCAGGTAAAAGTTGTTGGACAACAGTTACTTTATATGGGTGCATGTGCAGTTCTTTTTTTAATGCTTTTGAACATGTTGCAATACTGAACCCTGAAAAGTTTTGATAAATGTCACTACAATAAATTCACGGGCTGATATAATTTATTACCTGTTTGTGCCGATAGTTTCCGTAGTGATTTATTAGGGCTTACATCCATTCGATTGCGAATATCATCAACAACTGGTTGAGTCAAAACTGTGGGTCTACCTGTTGATTTTCCTCTGCAAATGCAATGTTTATTCTGGAATCGGTTTACAAGTATGCATTTATGATTTTTAAAAACATCATAATTAATGTCAACTTCTGGATATGCTTCCATAAATTGATCTATGCATGATTGTAAACTATACGTCCATATTCCGTCTGCATTGCGCGTTCCACTGCGAAAATGTGCCATTACAATAAAGGCATCTTGTTCCTGTGTAAAAGGCATTGTAAATATCTTAATAACTCTAAAATGTGAAAAAGCAACGTAACCACAAAAATCTCAATTAATAGCGTTTAACTTACCCAATAAAAAACAGATAAAGTAATAATAAAAAGGTAATGGTAACTTAGAAATTCGTAACAATTCGTAACTTCGACCTGTCAAAAGAATATACAGTAACTAATTGTTTTTCAGTAGCGCCAATAGTGGTACAAGTAAATACCTATATCGCTGGTCACGTGGGTCTCGGACATTAACATACACCCGATATAATACAATGCGCAATAAGTAAACGTTTCGATGTTGGCAAATCAACAATTTGCGATATAAAAATAAGCTGAAATTCTTCGGTGTATTTCGTAGACGGAAGAATCTCCACGCGACAAGCTATGGGTAAAGTAGAATACCTTGGAGTGGAGGACGCAGGGTGTACCTGGTTTTTGCAACGACAAAGACATGCTTCAATTTTGGAAGAAGTAATTTTGGAAAAAAGCAAAATATTTTTTTAAACAATTATACCCCAACAAGAATAATGTTTTTGAAGTTAGCATGGGTTGTTTCAAGGATTGAAGCACCGCCATGGAATTCGTTCTTTAAAGATAACAGAAGAAAAACTATCTGTTGAAGCTGTTCTGGAACTATTTCAAAACGAACTACTACATAGAATACACATGGGTTTAAGCAGCGAACAAATTTATAATGTAAAGGAACGCTGCATTGCAGGAGCCTACCAGAAAAAGCTTTGGAGTGTGCTGGGGATAAAGAAGCTCCAGGACGTAAGATATGCAAAGAACAAAATAGTTCATGCTTTGCAGTAACACAAATGGAACTTATAAAGATGTTGGTTATTAGCAAATCTCGGAATCTAAAGGTTCTCAAAAATATTCAATTTGCGGATTATTACGGAGGCCAAAAAATGCCTGAGCAATAAAAGAAATCTTTAGAGAATGGTTCAATAAAGAGTTTATTCCAAGCGTAAGACGAGAGTTAAAGAAAAAGAATCTAGAAGAAAACGCCAATCCGATGGTAGATACCACGTCTACCTATCAAATAAATGAACAATTTTCAAGTGACAATAACCAGATTGTGGGTAGATTTTTGCCACCAAACATTACATCCATAGCCCAACCTATGGATCCAAATGTAATACAAGATGTGAAGGGAAAAAAATTGCTGTAAAAAATTCTTTTACAAGAAAACATTATTTAAAAAATTTTCGGTGAAAAATGCAATTTTTGCATTTGATTGAGTCTTGGGCGAAGTTTCAGTAAATTTAATATAAAAAAAGTCAAATTCAAAGTTAATTAGTATGGAAAATGACGACTGAGATAAAGAATATGAAGTACCTTTGCAACAAATGATAGAAAATGAAAAAGAACTGACAAAACAATCGATAAAATGAGTCACACCAGTTAATCCATCGAAGTAACTGAAGTTCAAAGGTGAGTAAAAGGAGAACATGAAATTTTGGACGCTGAAATTTTAATTGATGAAATTTTAACACAGCATAATGAAAATGCTCCTATTTCAGATGTCGACGACAAAAATTGTTCAACAGTGTCACAAACAAGCAAGTAATTCAGGCGTTAAACAGATCTACCCTATGGACAAAAAAGCATAATTTCATTTTACAAGAGATTCTACTTTTAAAAATACAAAATAAACCTGTGGAACGAATGAAAATTAATATTTTCTGCTATTCCATCGTTAATTAAATACACAGAAATTAATTAAAAACTTCTGTGCTGGAGCAGGACTCAAACCTGTATCTTCCGTTTGTTAGACGGCTGCCTTGCCAATTAAGTCACCGGGGAGTATAGTTTCGAGTTTCTTAATACTTGATAAATCACGTGGAAACAGATCACAAGTTTGAATAAGAAGATACAACTAACACTTGACACATTTCTGCAAAAAGATCGCGAAACAAGTTAAAACTTTGCATTCACTATGTGACTAAATTTATATAACTTTATTACATTTTTATACATGTGTATTACACACTTATAAACGTAATTATTTTGTATGCCTTTATTTTTCTGTATGTAATCGGAAAGTTGATCAATAAAACATTGTTTTACCTATTAACTTATTAAATTTAAATCTGACTTATGTATGAATTACTTTTCAAGTGAGCTCTGTAATCCGAATGTTTTAATAATTCAAATGGGACTGCGAACTTTCTATTAGAACTATCACTACATTAATGTACATACATAGGACCTTATTTTCAATTATTTCAATAAATTTTGGCTTTGCCAACAATTTAACAAAAAGAAAAGAATATCTTTACATATAACATATGTAAGTGCATAGATGCAATCATTTGAAAATGTCGCTGTAACAGTTCTTTCAAAACTAGGCAATAGATGTCACTTTATCGAATATATTTTTTTTTAAATTTGAGCTTCTATTGGGTTGGCAACTAAGTACTTTCGGTTTTTACTGATAAAAAGCGTTGCTTTATTTTTTGTATAACGTATGTTAGTGCTGTACTTTACCGTTTGTCGCGTGATACTAGTCACATTGACGTAACTTCAGAAGCAAGTAGTGCGTGATTTTTATTAAAGCTATTAGTTGTGGGTTAATTTTAAATGGAGTGCAGAAACGAACATTTTCGACATATTTTACTATTTTATGTCCGTAAAGGAAAGAAAGCTGCTGCGGCTCACAAAAAGACATGTGAAGTTTATGGTGCTAATTGCTTAACAGAGCGCACGTGTTAGAATTGGTATAAAAAATTCCGTTCTGGAGATTTTTCCCTCAAAGATGAGCAACGTTCTGGTCGGCCTACTGAAGTTGATGATGACCAAATCAAAGTCATAATTGAAGAGGATCGTCATATAACTGTTCGAGAGGTTGCGGAGAGGCTACATGTATCGCACACAACAATTGAAAAACATTTAAAATGTCTTGGCCTAGTTAAGAAGCTTGATATTTGGGTACCTCGCGAATTGAAAGAAATTCATTTAACACAAAGAATCAACTTTTGCGATATGCACCTTAGACGAAATGAAACCGACCCTTTCTTAAAAAGAATCATCACTGGTGATGAAAAATGGGTCCTGTACAGTAACATAGTTCGAAAACGATCATGGAGCAAACACGATAAACCAGCTCAAACCACATCGAAAGTCGAATTGCATCCAAAACAGATCATGCTGTCAGTTTGGTGGGATTACAAAGGTGTTGTGTTTTTTGAGCTGCTTCCAAGGAACCAAACGATCAATTCTGATGTTTACTGTCAACAATTAATAAAACTGGATGAAGCAATCAAAGAAGAACGGCCAAAATTGACAAGTCGGAAAGGTGTAGTTTTCCACCAAGATAATGCAAGGCCTCACACATCTTTGGCAACTCGTGGGAAACTATTGGAGCTTGGCTGGGAAGTGTGCCACATCCACCATACAGCCCTGATCTAGCACCATCTGATTACCATTTATTTCGAAGTTTGCAGAATTCTTTGAATGGTAAAACTTTCACAAATGACGATGACCTTCACTCGCACCTGGTTCAGTTTTTTTGCTGATAAGGACCAGAAATTTTATGAGCGCGGAATCATGCAGCTGAAAGAAAGATGGCAAAAGGTCATTGAGCAAAATGGAAAATATATAATTGATTAAAAACTATTCTTTGTTTAAAAAAAAGTGTTTTATTTTATACTACAAAACCGAAAGTACTTAGTTGCCAACCCAATATATTATTAGATATTCTATGAATTTGATGAAGTGTGTTATTTATAATATCTAGTCAAGTAATCGGTATTCATTTATTGTAGAGTATTAATTAATAAATTAAAATTTATTATATGTAGAGACGATACACTAGAATGGAATAATATTGTTTTGATTATGAAAATATACCAATACATAAATGTATTGACCGACAAAGCAAGAACGCTTCTATCTTACAGATCGGAGACTATGTTTCCAGTGTATAATAGACAGAAACTTACATCTCGGCTTTATGCCAATTAAAGAATGTTAAAAGGAATCATTCTATTATTAATAACACCCTATCAACTACATATGTTTCATCGAATACACGAATCGTCAGGTTGATTTGTGTTATTAATGAATAATTCCTTCAGAGTGTATTATCATATCTTTCGATACAGAAAATAATGAAAATATCACATCTCCTCTCTCGACCAATACATAAATGTATTGACCGACAAAGCAAGAACGCTTCTATCTTACAGATCGGAGACTATGTTTCCAGTGTATAATAGACAGAAACTTACATCTCGGCTTTATTATTAATAACACCCTATCAACTACATATGTTTCATCGAATACACGAATCGTCAGGTTGATTTGTGTTATTAATGAATAATTCCTTCAGAGTGTATTATCATATCTTTCGATACAGAAAATAATGAAAATATAACATCTCCCTCTCTCGACCAATACATAAATGTATTGACCGACAAATCAAGAACGCTTCTATCTTACAGATCGGAGACTATGTTTCCAGTGTATAATAGACAGAAACTTACATCTCGGCTTTATGCCAATTGCTTTGTCGGTCAATACATTTATGTATTGGTCGAGAGAGGGAGATGTGATATTTTCATTATTTTCTGTATCGAAAGATATGATAATACACTCTGAAGGAATTATTCATTAATAACACAAATCAACCTGACGATTCGTGTATTCGATGAAACATATGTAGTTGATAGGGTGTTATTAATAATAGAATGATTCCTTTTAACATTGTTTTGATTGAGATTAAGTTTAATTTCATCGGCCAGGTATGCAAGCATTACTAAGTAAATATAAATGGAATAATTAATCGATTAGACCGTCTAATAAATTCATTAATTTTGGTTATAAACCATGATTTCGATGCTTACACCTCACCAGTATAGTTTTGTGATTTTCTTTCTATTTTCAGCGCATATTTATTTGTTCAAACTCTCTTACCATTAATAGTGTCAATTTGATTTATATTTCTATGATTTTAGTTGTACACATATTGTCTAATTTTCTTAAATAATAGGTAAACGCGCTGACAAAAATGATTGGAAAATTTTTGTAATAAATATGATTTAAGTTAATATAGTTAGTCACCTACGAATATAGATACAATCTTCGAATCCTGGAGCTAATTTGTCGCCAACTTTTTATAACATAAATATAAACACAATATTTATGTATTTTATTATAACAACGTGTTGCGTGTAACAAAGTTAATGAGATATATTTACATATGCACAAACAAGTTATGTAATTCAGTAAACTGAATGAATTATCATCTCCAGAATGTGTGCCACCATTTGTTCCAAAATGATAGGTGGATGTCCATAATTTTGTGTTTAAATTTGTAACCTATATCGTGACAAAAACGCGTAGCGTATCTTAAACGTAAGGGGTAAGAAATGAAAAATAAAGACGTCAAAGTCAGTCTGGTATGATTTAATTTTTAGCAGCAATTTAAATGTGAATTTTCAAAAAGGAAATCAATTTTGTTCCACTTCTACTATGGCTTAAAGAACAAAAACCAACGGAGATAACGAATGTCACTATAAAATTTGTCAAATTCTTCGAAACAGAAATAACACGAAGCATTTCAACGAACAAAAATTTTTGGAAAAATAACAAGTACCTTTTCGCCTGCCGAAAGGTCCCAAGAACGCGTTATTTTTTCCAATCACATTGTCGTCGATGTACTTTAGAAGTTTGGGAACATCCTCTGTCTTCTTCAAAGCTGTACTGGTGCTGGTCTTTTGTTTGACCAAACGGAAGTAGTCTTCGGAAAATGTATTCAGCTTCCTGTTCCCATAAGATTTTCTAACGGTTGTGGCCGATGTCATTTTCTGAACATTATTCTATTTCCACTTAAACGATCGCACACTTCACCGACCAACTGAAAAGTCTGTGTCTCTGTATGTTTGTTCAATGAGCGAGCATAGACCGAACTTCGTACGCGAAGTATCGAATAAAACTGAATCGCCTGAAAAAAGCAGTCGACGCGAGACTGTCCGTCCACTGCTAGTACGGGCTTTCTGCATCAGAAGGTGGATAATAATAGTGACATCGATCGGCGGAATAAAACCAGGATTCGCGATCCTTTGATAACGCGTGAAGTTAGATGACCCAAATAACAAAAGTATAATAATTTGTGGTAAGGGTTGCATAACTGTGACTGTAGACATTTTAACTTTTAAAAATATTGTTATTTTATTCTAATTTAACTAACATACGTCTATATATACCTTACTTTCTCTATATTCGGAGCTCAAATTATTTATCGTTAATAATTTAAACGATTTACACTATTGGAAATAAGGTTTATTCACTCAAGGCAATAACTTACGGTTTAATTTTATAGTTTTAAAATTTAATAAAAAGCAGTTAAATTCACTATAAGGAAGCATCTAAAGCTAAATATTCATAATCGCTAACAATTAAAGGCAGAAAATTAATTCTCAATTTGGCTAAGATAACAACAATGTCAAGAGATGGCGCTCTTGTACATATCTGTCAATTGGCAATTTTACAATTTAATTTCTAACCTAAGATTTCTTTTTCGTCGATAATTTATACAATTACGTATTACAATTTTAACATCGATTATATTTATTATTACATTATAGACGATAGGAAATTTAAAAATTACAGTCGAATGCCTTATATTTCGTATATGACCATAATTATATGCTTCTAATGTATTAACTAATATTCTGCATAGGAAATATTTTACTTAATATTACACCAGATTAAATGGTACCTTACAGTAATTGTATAAGTAAAATTGATAATTTCAATGTATATTGTAAAACCAGTTTTGAAATGGATTTTTTCGTACGAGTAAGACAGTTTGCAGCACGAGTTGTAGACGGAAGCCACAAGTCCTCATGTTTTTCACTATACTTTTCTGCAAATGCATCATATTAAAACAAAATACATAATTTCCTTGTAAATTCTTCACACTGTCATAAAAACATTTCAATAAGAAAAAGGTTTGGTACTAAAAACCAAACTTGTTAGTGTGAAATTTCGGTTTTTGAATTTTATGCTAACGTATGTAAAACTTTTCGTATAACTGGGTAAAAATCAATTTTCGAAACTAAATCTGTCTGCTTTTTTTAATTTTATGTAGCATTTGTAAAAAATAGTTAATTTGTTTTATTTGGGCAAAAAATGTCAATTATTGAGACGAGTAAAGTTGGACAACTTAACAATATTACAATTCCCAGAAACAAATTTTTTGTACGAATTTAACATACTATTTTTTCTCCAACGGCTTATAACACCAGAATCATTATCGAATTCCATTTTTCCTTTGTATTAAGAGCTTTTGATTGAATAGTTTTAAAATATGTCAATCATTTTTTCCAACATCCTTTAACTACCATATAAAATAAATTGAAACTAAACTGAGTACATTTTTTAAATAAATTCTAAATAGATAAACAATTTGGAATACTTTATTCCATTAATCAATTCAAGTTAACCTTTTTCCATAATTTTCGTATACGTATTTCGACAACTAAGTTATCATCATCAGCAGATAATTAAACAGAGTCGCACCTGGAAAACTACAACAAAAGCCAAAACGCACACTGTGTGCGCTTTGACTTTCAACGGTACAGATCGTGTAGGGAATTTGTTGCGTGCGGGTTTTTGTCGTTTTCTAGATGCGACACTGTGTGATTATCTGCTGAAGATGATAACTTAGTTGTCGAAAGACGTATACAGAATACGAAAATTAATATGGAAAAGGGGTTATATAACAACCTTAAGTGATTAAAAAAAACCTCAGTTTAATGTAATGTATATTACTTTATTTTATTTGCTCTTAAATGAATTATTCTGTTGAGTACAAATATATACATATTATTATTATTACTTATTAATTTAATCATGAACTTTCATCAAGAAATATCTGAATTAAACCAATGTTCTTTGTTCACCTAAGAAAAGTCAAGTTAATAAACAAATTACTTTTTATGCCGAGACAAAACGTAATTCACTTTTTGTGCAGTCTTCATAATGATTTAAAAACATCTTGAAATTGCCCACACTTTGTGCGAAATAATTTAAATTATGTAATATTCATGCCGTGAGAATTTTGCATATTTTAAATCGCATTAAGAATATAATTTTAATTTTATATATTTACCTTAAAACAATTATGTCTACTTATTTAATTTTCAATTATACCAAAGAACTAATTATACTTGCCCATATATTATATTAAAAAATATATATAATTCATAATTACAATAAATAATACAATAGCATTGTGCAAAAATTATATTTATAAGGTAAGAACAAATTAATTTACTTTACAGGTTTCATGTGCCATAACCCATCATTTAAATAATGACAATTTTCAACCCCAACACCTTTATTAACTTTCGCTCTGAAATAAAATAATTAGTAGTCAACATTTCTTTTTTATTTCAATATTACACTTACATATCATCTGTTGATAATGTAGTAATTCCTATAGATAATGCATGTTGTTTTCCTTCAGCCATAATTGCCTGCAGAATAGACAAATTAAAATTTAATATTTCCCAAGAATATTATACGTACAACTACTGTTCCTTTAGGTACATCTGTCATTTTAGCACCAGGTGATGTAAGGCCAGGGCACATTATATTAGCGCCACTTAAAACAAAACGAATAGCTCCTTTATCTACTTGTTGCATAGGTAAGAAAAAAGGATCTGTAATAAAATGTTATTATAAGTTAATAGTCAAGGAACATTATCGGTCATACATTTATGAAATAACCTCAATGTAGGCATCCATGAACCTTCCCTCTGCCTAAAGAATAGCAAATCGCCCGCAGTATTTACAATAATTTCAATGTGGTCATGGCTAAAACAATTATTAATAGAAGTCCGGATTAAAATAAATATAAAGCTAACCATTTCACTATCCTTAAATTATCCTTTTTAGGTAAAATTTGATCTATGTACCCTTCTAAATGTTGATATTGTTCTAATAATTTTGTTCGAATGCCCTTTTGTACAGATGATTTAAGCTGTAGAACACCAGAAACTGCCTCTTTCTCGTCAAATCTAAAATATATTTAAGAATCATCTTCGTTCGAAAAAAAAATTGTTACGTACTTCTTAAACATAGTTTTTAATTTAATAAATGACTATTCTAAAAACTGACCAGCAATATTTTATTCTGACTTTAGAAGTTTTAGGTTAGGTTATTGCTTTTGGTGATATATTATTATATGGTTGGCTGTACTGTTCTTAATTTGTAATTTTCACCATTATTTCCTCATTTGCCCTAATGAAAAAAATCACTAAAAAATTCTATATAATAGGTCGTGGACGCTAATCTGGCAGTGCGTGTAAATATTTTTTGTAATTCACAAAAAATTCGAGTTGCAAAATGTTCGTAAAGTTCACCAACCTAAATATCAGTGACTGCATTTGTATTAAGCGAGCTATATAATCCGTAGTACAGACATTATTTTTGAGACAAACAAATAAGCCATTTTGGACTGTTGTCTTTCCTTTGCAGTATCAATTCCACTTTCTGTTATTGTTAACATAGGTAAGCTCATATTGTTTTTGTTTTCATTAAGTACACGTTCGTATTATTTTCTTTCGATTTATTTTTTTAATTAAGGAATCGGTTTGATATCGTGTTGAATTAATGTAAAACAAAATTTGATTATTGAGTGTATTTGAAGATAGCATCATTTAAAAGGTAAGTTGGTTTTTATAAGACTGACTATGTATTATTTTGTGTATGAGGAAAATAATAACTTGGAAATTGTTGTAGTAGAATGGCTTGGCAGCCATGGTCATCAGGTAATCCAGTTGTTCCCACAATAGCCGGCTTACCTCCTGTTGTAAATCCTGCACCAGCAGTTTTGCCTACTGGGAGTCAATATACTCCCGAACAGTGGGCACAAATGCAACATCAAAACTGGCAGCAATGGGCCCAATGGCAGCAACAATATCAACAGTGGCATCAACAGTACGGTGCTGAGGTACGTAGTTTCAAAATAAATTATAAGTAGCTAATAAGAAAGTTTTAAGTGTGGATGAATTCTTTTAATACATTCTTAATTCTATTCATTTAATTTTTCCATTTGTTACTTTTGACAAACAAATTCGATTAGGTTATATTGTGTATTGTATTTTGGTATGAATTTTTATATTAAATGTTTATATTATGGCTCATTTTTAATTTAGTTTTGGTGTTTTGCTGTAAGAAATAAAGGAATAAATACTAATTACAAATAAAAGAACGCGTTTTACAATAAAAGATTCATTGTTTCCACCACTTTCTTGGACTAATGAATGCATATTGGTAATGCATTTGATATTACATCATGTCCGAAAGTACAAAATTTTCATTTTATTTCATATTGGATTATTTAAATTTCATTTTGTTATAGTTAATCAATATGAAACATGTTTATCTTAGAAACTTTGATGGTTACTATGCTTTCAAATACAGAAAAAAATATTTGTGGTAATTCTAAAATTACACTGCAACTAATGGATATTTTCGAAATACATTATTTGCTTTCGATTCAATTAATTATCATTTGTTCAAACTTAATTTATTGGAACAAGTCACAATGATTTATATAAAATAAGGGTAGTTACAATGATCGTGATACAAGACTAAAATTTTCATATTATATGACAACCAAAAATGCTTATCATCAAGTCGAAAGTGTATTCAGAGTTAAAGTTCATTTTTTATATTTTGCACATCGTTAATGGGATAACATTTTCTTAATCGATATTCTAGCTTTCACTGTTTCTGAGGTATGTATTGGATATGTTATATATCTTCGACACTGTATGTGTATGTGAATACTACTGTAATTTAAAAGTGTAGGGACTGGTTAAATGAAACCCAAAGTAATCTTCCAAATTTATTTAATCTTCTTCAAAGTTTTTTCTCTTTTAAAACAATATACTTATTCTAATATTGTTCTCCAAATTTCATAGTTCCAAAAGCCAATTTCCGATGTAACCTTTAGAAGACGTTTCGAATTCTTTTCAACTCTTCAATTGATTCAAAATAGTGTTCACGGCGACGTTTTTTGTTTTGGAATTATAAGCATGGAGCAACATCTCGTTGCCTGTAATTTTGCATTTCCTAACAGATTGGTAGCCTCAAATTTTCTCTACACAGACAGTTAACATGTCATGCTTCGTCGAACAAATGATTTCGGAATAAATTGAGATAACATTTACAACACGTATGAGATCCAAATGGTCTTTCAAAATTTCATTGGATCTATACAAATGATATACCAGTATTACAAAATCTGTACATGTCAATAAATTTTTGATCATGCGATCTTTACCAGGTTGTTCAATAAGTTTTGTCGTTCGATAAGAAAAAAGCGATTTTATGGTTTGAAATACATTTTATTATTCAATATAAGCCCTCTGAACTCCAATACATTTGTCCCAGTGATTTTCTAATTTATGAATTCCATCCCTGAAGAGAAAATCGGGAAGACTGTCGAAATACGCTTCCATAGCTGGTACTACCTCTTCGTTCGATGAAAATCGTGTTCCACGTATGAATTTTTGAGATGTGAGAACAGCCAGAAATCAGGGAGCTAAATCTAGCCAATAGGGAAGATGTTGCAACAGTTCGTACTTTAATTCACCGATTTTTACAATGGTTTTTTTTTGAGCTGTGTGAGAAAGTGCGTTGTCTTGATGAAACATGATTTTTTTCTTTTGTACACCAAATCTTTTCTCACGAATTTTTTCATCCAACTGATTCAAAAGGTTATAATAATAATCTAAGTTTATTGTTTCACCAGTTTGAAGGTAACCCACAAAAAATTCCTTTTGTATCACAAAAAACTGATGCTAGCATCTTTCTGGATACTAACTTGCTTTGGAGTCGAAGTACCGAGTTCACACCACTTCTTAGCCTCTTGTTTTGATTGAAGATCATGGTGGTAGATCCCAAGTCTCATCCATAGTGATGAGAAATCGTTTTTATTCGTTCTAAAACGCTTCAAATGTTGCTGAGAAAGTCGTATTCGAATGTGTTTTTTGTTCCGTTCTTAACGAATTAACCCATTTTGCACCACAGCTTTCTGAACCCCCAAAACTTCGGCCAAAATGTTGTTCACAATGCCTAATGAGATGCATAGGGGCTTCTACTAAATCTCTCTCGATTAATCGGCGATCTTCCAAAACCATATCCTATATTTTTGCTACGATTTCTGCTGTCGATGCACTTTTTGAGCGTCCTTCACGTGGATCATCTTCGAGACTTGTACGACCACGTTTAGCTTAGCAACCCATATTTCTACTGTTCCAATTGAAGGTGAAGGTTTTGCACTTTGAACTATCGTTCATGAATTTGTTCTGATACTACACTTTTTCAAATTTTTCCTTTGTAAAAAAATACTGTGATATGTCAATTTTGAGCACCTGTAAGTATACCAATGAGAAAACGACGAACCTAATAGCGTCATCTCTTATCAAGCGACAAAACTTATTAAACAACCTAGTCTTTTTTTTCTTTTACATGGTTTTATCACTTGATATTGAAGGTTGTACATCCTCAATGTGTTCACTATCCCCTTTGAAGCAATTTGTACTACACATGCAGTCTTGTTCTTGACATGCACTTGTCACCGAAACCATTTTTCTGACATTTTCAACGTATCCATTCCAGAAGTTTCTTTCCTCACACAAAATTTAAATTCTTTGCTCCCCAAAATCAGTCATGAAAATTGAGAAAAACGCAGAAAAGCAGTGGTTTGTTTACACACTAATAAACATATTGACATGACATTTAGTGCAGATATCAAAGACAGTATTATCAACGTAGGTAAAAAATATTGAGTTCTATTGGATTAACCCACGTGGTTTAGAAGAACCAGTCCCTATTCTTTTTTATCACCGTACATATATTGAAAAGCACGTATTAAATTATCTTCGTTTGATTTTTAGTATCAAAAATCGTTATCGGCTTTATCACAAGCTACAACAACAACAACAACAACACCACGAACAACATCTTTCCAACCGCCAATACCGAACACTTCCGTACCGCCTCCATTACCTAAGGAATCTAAACCACCGCTTCCACCTGAAGAACCACCTAAAGACCAGCAACAGCAGCAACAACCTCTACAGCAACAGCAACAACACAAACAGCAGCCAGTTAAAAGTAAAGGTTATAATACTCAGCCGAATTTCATGTCCGGACCACCACCATCTTTCAATACAGCTCCACCACAAGCTCAATCAACGTACAAGACAGCGCCTCCGATCCATAATCAACCACCTCCTAATATGAGATCAAATAAAGGAGGCGGTTATAATTATAATAACAAAAATCGGTTGCCGATGAATCAGAGTCAATACGGTGATATGTCTAGAAACATGACAAGTAAATTAGATTATCCTTCAGCAAGTGAGAAGAGACCTATTCCACAATCGACGTTCAATGAACCAAAGAAGACTAAATTGGACGATACGCTGACTACTAATCAACAGCCACCTGCAGTTAGCTCCAATGAAGACTTGTCGGAAACGGAAAAAAAATTTATTAAGCAGTTTACAGAGTGGGAGGCGCAATTTAATAAATGGAAAGAACAAAATATGAATCATCCTGATAAAGAACAATATAAAGAATACGAAAAGAAATGGGAAGCGTGGAGAACGCAATTATTGGAGAGGCGTGAACAAATGCGAAGAAAAAGGTTGGGTCTTTCTGATAACAAGCCAGCTGTTGAAACAAAAACTCCCATTATGAAACAACCGAATGTTGCATTCCCACCGCCATTGATTAAAGATATGGATACTTCGAAGCCTCCTCCATTAATAGGTAAAGATGCAGAAAAATTTTCCATGTCCAAAGATTTTTCTGCAACAAAAGAATCGACGTATACAAGTGTAAATTCTTCAGCAATTAAAGATATTCGCGCTGACGAATTTTCACACGAAATGGATGAGGATGTCGTAGAAGACGAAAGTACCTTCCTTAAACTGTCGAATGCCAATGATGGAATACCCGGTCTTGATTTGGTGGGGGAAAATCAAGAAACCGAAGAGAGAAAAGAAGACGTTATCAACTTGGATAGTCCCCAAAGAGGTGAAGACGCAAATAAAAATTTGGAAAGTAATAAGCTCCAAGACAGCAGTAAAGTTCCAGACTTTGAAGCAATTTCGAAAGGCATTAACAATATTTTGGGTGACCAGAAGTTACTTAGCATGCTATCGATTGTTTCACAAAACCAAAGCAATCAAGTACCGTCTACCACTATTGATACTACATCTAAAATTGAAGGAAATATAGATACGCAAAGTAATCCTAAAAATGTCAATGAAGGATCTAATCAAGGTTGGTCAAACACTGATGATAACTATAACAAAGGTAATGATAACGGTAGCAATTACGATGAGCAAAGCAGAAGTAGTTTCGGAGGCCGAGGTGGTGGTGATGCTGATTGGAGGTATAATAAGGAAAGTGGCGGTGGTTACGGAAACCAAAACGAGTTTAATTCAGGAACGGATGATTATGATAGGAATTTCGGAAATGATAATTTTGGACGCAATGAGTACAACCAGCAAGGAACGCAAAAGGCACCAGATAACTTTAGAGATTCAACTAATTTCCGTAACCAAGATAATTTTGGACAGACTAGTTACAGAGGTCCGGATAATTTTAGAAGTGAACCGGAGAGTTTTCGAAATGACAGAGCTCCGGATAATTTCCGCGGTCCAGACAATAATAGAGGCACTGATAATTTTAGAGGTACCGATAGTTTCAGGGGTCCCAATAACTTCAGGGGGTCTGACAATTTCCGCGGATCGGACAATTTTCGCGGATCTGATAATTTTACCGGATCTCAAGGTAACTACCGGGGGGCTGATCAATTTAGAAATTCCACTTTCAGAAGTAATAGTTTGAGCGACAGCCAAGGTTATAAATGTACGTTTGAGCCACCACCGGCAGACAATTTTAGGGGCTCGAACAATTTCAGACGATTCGAACCACCTAGAGAACAGCAAGGTGGTGACAGTTACGGTACTTTTGATAACGATTACAGAAGACAGACTGGTGATTTTGATAAGAGTGCTCCGAGTAATTTTCAGGATAGAGATTTTGCGAACAGAGATTCTGACAATTTCCGGCAAAGTAGTAGCGAAAACTTTTCGGAACAAGGAAACTTCAGAGGGAGAAATTTTAATCGAAATAACGTGTTCGGTGGGGATGCAGACAATCGCTCCAGTAATTTCAAACCAGCAGGAACGAACCAGCAAGGGTCGAACAATTATAGGGGTGGTCTCGATTTTCAACCTCCACCCGATTTAGACAGAGGGTCCGATTTCAGATCTCAGGAGCCGGTCGCCGATTTTAAAAATAAGCCGGAGAACGCGAGAGATTGGGCGCAAAAAGGCGGAAATGATTTTGAAAGAAAACGAAGCTTTGACGACGGTAATGCACCGAGAAAAACCTTTATAAGTTTTGAGCCCCCAGAGAAAGTTGTACCGGACGAAAGTAGCGCAAGATCTGACGTGAACGATAACGATGTAAATGAAAGTACAGATCTCGAAAAAGAAGAGGGCTTCTGGCAACCGACAAATATAATCGAATATGATCATAAGTCCTTGAAAGCAGGTAATATGTGCATGATGATGTAGATAGAGTGTAGAAATTTTAACGAACGAGTTAGGCGATGAATTGAATAAATCATTTTACTGGCAATATTGTCATTTTCAGCATTTATTTGGGAAAAGTGAAATGCTGAAATTGCAGGTGATTTTTTAAAATTTATTGCGTCATAATCTAAAGGCTTAGGCCTGCGGTATTTCCAATTTCAAAAATTGCCTTTAGCTTACCTTCTTTTGTTATTATCTCTACTTACTACTTCTACACAGTATGTAGATAAATAATCGAACTTTTTAAATCTACAGTAAAATACATTATAACAGTCTAACTGAAAAGTCCCCGGTCTACCATAGTAAAACACAGTTTTTTGGCAAAATTCGATTTTATTATTCAACATAGTTGCCTTTGAGGGCGGTACACCGATTATAGCGTTCTTCCAACTTTTCGATACTATTTTTGTAGTACGAATTGTCTTTAGCCTCGAAATATGCCTCAGTTTCGGCGATCACCTCCTCATCTCTGCTAAATTTTTTCCCGGCGAGCATTCTCTTGAGGTCTGCAAACAGGAAATAGTCGCTGGGGGCCACATCTGGAGAGTACGGTGGATGGGGAAGTAATTCGAAACCCAATTCACTTAATTTGGCCATTGTTTTCATTGATTTGTGACACGGTGCATTGTCTTGGTGAAACAGCACTTTCTTCTTCTTCATATGGGGCCGTTTTTTTTGCGATTTCGTTCTTCAAACGGTCCAATAACGCTGTATAATAGTCGCTGTTGATGGACTGGCCCTTTTTAAGATAATCTATGAAAATTATTCCATGCGCATCCCAAAAAACTGACGCCATAACTTTTCCAGCTGACTGTTGCGTCATTCCACGCTTTGGAGCCGGTTCATCGCGTGCAGTCCACTCGGCTGACTGTCAATTGAACTCTGGAGTGTAGTGATGAATCCATGTTTCATCCATTGTCACATATCGACGCAAAAACTCGGTTTTATTACGATTTAACAGCTTCAAACACAGCTCAGAATCATCAACTCGTTGTTTTTGATCGAATGTGAGCTCGCGCGGCACCCATTTTGCACAGAGCTTCCGCATGCCCAAATATTCATGCACGATGTGTCCAACACGTTCCTTTGATATCTTTAGGATGTCAGCTATCTCGATCAACTTTACTTTACGGTCATTTAAAATGATTTTGCGAACTTTTTTGATGTTTTCGTCGGTGACAGCCTCTTTTGGTCATCCACTGCGTTCGCCGTCTTCGGTGCTCATTTCACCACGTTTAAACTTAGCATACCAATCAATTATGGTTGATTTTCCTGGCGCAGAGTCCGGAAACTCCTCATCAAGTCATGCTTTTGCTTCAACGGTATTTTGTCCCTTCAAAAAGCAGTACTTTATCAGCACACGAAATTCTTTTTTTTCCATTTTTTTAAAATAAGAAAAGTAGCTTCACTCTTAACGCAATATCTCAGTAACTAATGGTCGGATTGCTGTCAAATTTTGACACGTTTCGTTTGAAGGTTAGTACTATCTAAAAAACATATGGATTTAATAACAGTAACGCCATCTATGTGTCAGACCGGGGACTTTTCAGCCGACCTGGTATTGTGTTTGGAAGTTAAAATTTATCCAAAATAGGTTCTATTAGTATCAATACAACGTCTGCCACGGTAACCAATGCATACATAGATTTTTTTAATCTTATTTTTCGTAATTTTATTTAGTACTTGCTGGATGCTGCGGATGCTTGAATGACTGCAACATCTTCATAAAACGCTTCTTTCACAGCAATTTTCAATTTAGTGACTTAATCAAAACAGGTAAATAAAGCCCCTTTACACATCAATGTTCGTATTCGGTATACGTATTTCGACAACTAAGTTGTCATCATCAGCAGATAATCACAATGTCGCACCCGTAAATACGTGGAGAGGGATTTTATTTACATTTTTCGATCAAATCAATCAACTACAGTCTTCATTCAAATTTACCTTCAATTTAGTGAAAAGAAAATAGTCGCACGGTGATAGAACAGGCGAATATGGTGGACGGTCGATGAGACAAATTTGACAAAATTCACGAACTTTTACGTTTTTATATGATGATGTATTACAATGCAATAAAAATAGCTATTTCCCCCTGGATACTTGGATCTAACTCGAAGAATTCTCAACCACAAACGATGTAAACCACCTAAATAGTATTTCTCCATTTAGAGTTCGATCTTCTGGACAATTCTCTTTGAATCATACAATATTGTCTTCATTCTTGACTACTGAAATCGTAATTTTTTTCGTTTTGGCTCGTCTTTCGACTTTTATTCTTAAAACTGATACTTTCAGTGTCATATTTTAAACACCATATTTCATCACCAGTTATGGTGGAATCAAGAAAATCTGAGCCGTTTTCAGAAGTTTAATGATGTCTTTACAACGCTCTACACCGACGATTTATTGGTCTTCATTTAATTGATGTTTTACTCCAATTTTCAATTAAAATTATTCAAATAGTAAAAGTAATTGATTTTTTTCTTCGATCAACATATTTACAGTCACATATCCACGGATAGCAATGATTTCACGATTTTTTTCAACTAATTCAACGCGATTTTCAAATTCTGGACGTCCAAGCCTTAGATTGTCATTTAAATCTTCACGACTTGTAAACCTCCTTTTAACAATTCATTTGTTATATCTTTCTTCCAAGCCTAAAACAAAACTTAATTTTGCTCTTCGATCCATTGTGTTTTTACGACGTAACATCAAACATACTGTCTTTAAATGTGCATAAATTTGGCATCTGTTGTCCTATGATCTTTTAATACTGCTACCCTGTAATAGATGGCGCCACGTGTCCTATGATTTAAATTAAAAAGTTCGATTATTTATCTAACATACTGTGTACATCAAATTTTTTAATAGTCGTGAATTCGAATATAACGTCAGGCTACTTCAATAATCTATTTTAGACGACGAAGAAATTTCATTGGATCCTCTGCGCACCTTTGACTATCGACACAAACCTGTAAATAGAATTCCATTTCCACATCGTCCCCAATGGCTGGCGAGCCTGCTAAAAATGTTTCCCGAATTTGATTTCGTAATTCCGAGAGCGTACGATCAACCCTACGGTAGGTTCTCGGAAAGATACGATCGATATCCGGAGGGACGATACGATATTCGCAGGAATAACAGAGAACCCGCGAGCACACGGAGACCCGTCGAAGAGCCGAACAGATCTCAGAAGCGATTCGAGGATTATGGTCCGACGATGAGCAGGAGGCCGCATGACGGACCGACGTATCCCAAGAAAGATTACGAACCTAAAAGGGATTATGATACTAAGAAAGATTACGAGACCAGAAGGGATTACGACAGTAAAAAGGATTACGAGTCGAGAAAAGATTACGATAGGAAAATTGAAGATGTCGTGATGATCGATGATGATAAATCGGACGACATTTTCGGGAAAAGAGATGAAAAGTTTTCGCCAATGCAGAACAAACCGCGAACCTCTAACGTGACATTAATTCAGGATATATTGAATCCGCCAGGACGATATTCCAGACCGGCTAGGATTGTTATTATACTTCGTGGACCGCCTGGTAGTGGAAAGACGTTTTTAGCGAAATTAATCAAAGATAAAGAGGTAAGTTCGGTTAAAGGTTAGTTGATCAATTAAGGTTAATATAACCCCTTTTTACAACAGATAATTAAGTCCGTACTAGACTAACACCGTCGAAAGGCAAACTGTGTTTGGGTTTCGACGGCGTAAGTCTAATACGAACGTTGTCTCTGTGCGGGTTTTACCGTGCTTCGACGATACAGCAAAGAATGGAGAACAATACCTTTCTCTCTCATCCAAATATGCAATTGTCCAATTGTCCGAAAAAACGAAGCTTGTGTTCGTCCTGCCTAATGTACGATATTGTAAACTTCGTTCTTTCGAATAATTGCATGTTTGGCCGATAAAGGGAGGTATTATTTTTTTATTCTATGTTGTATTACTCGAAACGCGTCGTAAACAGGTGTTATTAACATTTGAATTATTCTCACACGTTCACCAAATGGCGTTATGCCAAGTTTAAAAGTGTTCTGTCCATATACCAGGTGTACCGGAAAGTTATTACCGGTTTTTCTAACAGATGTCGCTAGGCTTAAGTATGCATTGTTATAAATTAATACGTGTTGTTTTATTTGTAAGTAGCGCTGTCATTGATGTATACCTCTTTGAAAATGTCGAGTTTCGTGCCTGAAAAGGTACATTATTTTTCTTATTTAATCAAAAGAAAAAAGCCGTCGAAAATCATCGTTTGTTGGTAGAAACTTATGGTGAGCATGCTTCAACCATAAAAACAGGCGTTGTTTCGGCATTTCAAAAGTGGTGATTTCAATGTACAAGACAAAGAACATTCTAATAGACCGAAAAAGTTTGAAGATGCGGAACTGCAGGAGTTATTGAAGGAAGACCCAATCCAAACTCAAAAACAATTGGCAGAAGCGTTAAATGAAGCCCTAGAAACGATTAGCGGCCGATTACGAGCAATGGGAAAAATCCAGAAGATGGGAAAATGGATGCCACATGAAATGAATGACGGGCAAATGGAAAATCGAAAAATCGTCGGTGAAATGCTGCTTCATAGGTATGATTGGAAGTCATTTCTGCATCGAATAGTGACGGGTGATGAAAAATGGATTTATTTCGAAAACCCTAAACGCAAAAAATCGCGTTGCTGCAGCTGCATTTAATCCCTTTTTAAATTGAAAGAGGTAAATTGCCCGAATATCTTTTGCCGACAGCATTTCCATAGGCGAGACAAGGACAGGTGTATTAATCTTTCCAAGAAATGGAACAGGTACACACTTCAAAATAAATACCCTTAAATACAAATACAATAATAATTTTCACCAAAAACATACACGTCTTCACACAGCTGCGATTCAGTTCAGACTGAAGGAAAAAACGGACATTACATTTGTAACAACCTAATATTTCAAATTTCCATTGCACAATTCGCTTCAAGATATTTTAATTTGACTAAGTAGCAGGTAAGTACTTTTATAGCACCCCTGCGGTGAAAGTTCAATGAGACGTAAACACATCTAGAATATGAACTGTTCTTTACTTTAATAGCCCAGAGTGGTGTTAAATAAATTGCGTTTAAAAGCGAACTTGATTTGCTTATTTATGTATATTATTTCTGTAAAATTAAATTGCTCAAATCACTACTTAATATCGTACAATTGACATGGCGTTACAGGTTAACATTCTTTACATTTAAGTAATGCAATCCATATAAATTTTTGTTAGTAGCAAAATGTAAATTGTAAGGTGAGGAAGTATGCATTTTATTATAAGGAAATATGGAGACCTTGGGACGAAGACAAGGAAGGTGAACAATAGGAAAACAAATAACGATAATATATAACAATAAAATAACAATTGTACTAGTTGTTAATTATATAAGGTTTTATTCGGTCGAGGAAACGTTAAAAGCACTTGGATAAGACATAATATCGCACCCACCGTACACTCTAGACCTTGCCCCGTCTGACTATCACCTTTTCGCATCAAGGGGACACACGTTTGCAGAGCAGCACTTCGCCAATTTCGAAAAATTTTCGAAGAACGGCCCGATGAATGGTTTTGCTCAAAGGACAAACAGTTTTTTTTTTGAGATGACATCCATAAATTGCCTGAAAGACGGGCAAAATGTGTAGAATCAAACTGAATAAATAAATTTTTCCATTTTCTTGAAAATTATGTAGTTTTTTTACGTAAAAATCGGTAATGACTTTCCCGTACATATGGTACACACAGTCACTATAATGTACATATATTTGACTGGACGAACACGACCTTTGATCTTTCGGACAATTGCATGTTTGGATGGTAAAGGGAGGTTTTAGTTTTTTCTTTGTAGTTAACATTAACATAAATAAAACAACATTTTTATTACGGTTTAATTAGTCGTCTTTTGCTAGGTCGAAAACGGTGGCTCAGCCCCAAGAATTTTATCTTTAGATGATTATTTTATGGTAGAACAAGAGAAAGAGATTGAAGTCGATGGTAAAAAGACTAAGGTAAAAGAAATGGTGTACGAATTCGAAGAAGGAATGGAGAATACATATCGCGTCTCATTATTCAAAGCATTTAAAAAAACAATCACCGATGGCTACTTTCCGTTTATAATAGTTGACAATATTAACGACAAAGTTAAGTATTTCGGAGAAATGTGGAGCTTCGCCAAACAAAACGGTTTTCAGGTTTGTTTTGGGACACATTTGAACTTCCCGAATCCAAACGAATCTTTCAGGTCTATATTTGTCAACTGGAATTCGATTTAAGTACGTGCACTAAAAGGAACATACATAACAGATCGGAAGTGGAAATAGAGAGATTAATAGCGAATTGGGAACCCACCCCGGCCCACCATCCAACGTTAGACGCCACAAGTTTAATCCAAGCCGGTTCCATACCGGAAGTCGAAATGGAGGAAATAAATTCACCGCCCAGCGACGATTACGAATCCTTAGACACTGAGGTAAGAATTTTCGGGGAGTGGTGAGTAATTGCCGAGACGATGAAGTTGATATATTTATGCTAACATTTACTTTGAAACTTCTCAATTTTTGTCCATGTTTTTAATATTTTTTCCACAGCAAAGGGATAAAATTTCTCTGTAAAATCATTTAAAAATGGTTGAATTTTTAATTTGTAATACTGTTATACTTTTCAACTGTATTTTAAAACTGAACTACAAGAATTTCGTAGGATCGAACGTGTAGAAGCAAGTGGGACAATTTCGACTGTTCCATTGACAATCTCGGTAAGTTTAAAAAAATTCTTGGAAAGTGTTTTTTTTTGACATTTCCATTATCTTCCTTTCAATGATATGTATGTTAAAATTTTTTGTACATTCTCTGTATATTGTAATTGTTAACGTTATTTTTAAGAAAAAAATCGTTTTAGTTTCTTTTTTGGTTTTATATTTTATCAAATACCTTCGTTTATTAATAATGGCTTCAAAAAAGGTGTTAATAATAAAATAGATTTTGTCTCTTACAAGGGTTTAAAAAAAAATTGTAAAAATTTCAATTACGTCTTTTTATTTCTATATATTGTTCTGAAGATATGTGGACAATATGAACAATTTCATTTAATAGAATCGTTGGTTTATTTCGTATGCTTTAATAAAAATATTTTCAATTTAAAATATAGCATTTAACGCACATATACAGTGCCATTCATTGTAAAACCATACAGCTTGTAAAACACTTTATTTCAAATAAATTTTTAGTCTAAATTTCACCAGAATATTTCATTTCATTTTAATTACCATTTATACCTTTCAAAGTTGAAATGTTTGCGACAATTTTTTTTTTTAAAGATCGGTGATATGTATATAGAATAATACGAATATTTAGTTTTAAAAATTAATATTTTTTTCAAGTTTATGAGATGCTGTCTTTAGACTTGTGCTACTTATAAATACAATTTGTATTTATTATTGATTAATGTTTAATTTATAAAAAATGTTATGAGTTATTTGAGGAACAGCTTTGAATATTTGCTTTTAAATGTGTGTATAATTTGATGATTTTTATTTTAACGAATGCAAATATTATGGAGAATAGTAAAAGGTATATACACCGTGAGTGCTAAAATTTGAACAAATTCATTCAAATAGAAATATTTAAATTTTGTTTCTTTTTTATTTAGAAATTCGGGGATATGTTTGTTACTTTTGTTTACATGTTTCTGTCGTCGTCAACACCACCAAATGCCATTTAAAACGTTTCCAAACTTTGAAATTATTTAAAAAGAACATAATTAGTCGTGTTCTTTTTACCTGAGTGATCGGAAAACTTGGTAACGTTTGCTTTTAAAAATATTCTTTTTACGTACTCGCCAATGAGTTTGTTTTACTAAAATTTAAATGAAATTATTTTTGAGAGCAATAAAGTGTATACATACAGTGAGCGTCAAAAGTATCGAACAAGTTTATTCAAATTGAAATAACTTGTTTCTCTTTTTTATACAGGAATTCTGAGATTACTGAGTTACTTGTGTTTGCAACTTCTGTAGTTTTCAACTTCAAAAAATGCTATTTAAAACGTTTGGAAAGTTTGAAATTATTTAAAAAGAAAGTAATAGACGTGTTCTTTTTATCGGGAAAAATCTGAGTGACGGGGAAACTCAGTAAAGTTTGCTTTTAAAAATATTCTTTTTTACGCAGTCTTCAATGAGTTTGTGTTTTATTAAAATTTAAAAGAAATTGTTTTTGAGGGCAATAAAGTGTATATATACAGTGAGCGCCAAAAGTATTGAACAAATTTATTCAAATTGAAATAAATTTTTTCTCCTTTCTATACCGGAATTCTGAGATTTTCTGAGTTACTTGTGTTTGCAATTTCTGTAGTTTTCAGCATCAAAAAATGCTATTTAAAACGTTTGCAAAGTTTGAAATTTCCTAAAAAAATGTAATAGACGTGTTCTTTTTATCGGGAAAAATCTGAGTGACGGGGAAACTCAGTAAAGTTTGCTTTTAAAAATATTCTTTTTTACGCAGTCTTCAATGAGTTTGTGTTTTATTAAAATTTAAAAGAAATTGTTTTTGAGAGCAATAAAGTGTATATATACAGTGAGCGCCAAAAGTATTGAACAAATTTATTCAAATTGAAATAAATTTTTTCTCCTTTCTATACCGGAATTCTGAGATTTTCTGAGTTACTTGTGTTTGCAATTTCTGTAGTTTTCAGCATCAAAAAATGCTATTTAAAACGTTTGCAAAGTTTGAAATTTCCTAAAAAAATGTAATAGACGTGTTCTTTTTATCGGGAAAAATCTGAGTGACGGGGAAACTCAGGAACATTTGCTTTTAAAAATATTCTTTTTACGCACTCGCCACTGAGTTTAATTAAAATTAAAAAAAATTATTGACAGCAGTAGGGGATACACATACCGTGAGTGCCAAAAGTATTGAACAAATCTATTAAAATTGAAATAAATTGTTCTTTTTTATAAAGAAATTCTGAGATATTTCGGTTATTTTTGTTTGCTATTTCTATAGTTTTCATCGCAAGATATTTTTTACGCGCTCACCAATGAGGTTTAGTTTTATAAAATTGAAAAAAAAAATTTCAGAATTTAAATAGTATTTTTTTTATAGAAATGCTTTTGTTTGATAAAAATATTTCGGTCTTTATCGACGTTCTTCTTTTCTAGTAGAACATGAACATTTTTTATTTATTTTTTGAGGATATTTGTACTTTCATGTTTAGAAATATTTTGAGGCAAACAAGTATTTGTTTGATTACTTTGTTTCAAAAGAAAGGAAAGGGAGGTGTTTATGAATTGGGCCAAGTTAGGCATTCGCAAGAAATAGCTTTTTCACATTGTATATATACAATCAGTTTACTAAATATTAAACAAAAATTCTGGAGGTTATTGCCTTTGGTTAATTTTCTAAAAGACGATATGTTTCAATGACACGACGATAAAGATTTCGATATTTTTAAAATTATTAATGCACCCTAAATAGAACTACGCCGAACAGCACTGGGCGTACCGAACACAAGAAATATTCAGAAACTTGTTTTTATGTTTTTTAACAACATTCCGATTACAAAAAAATGAAGAATCACTACCTGAATTTCTGAATTATGGCCTTAGTTGGCCATCTTTCTCTTGTTTTTAGCTTTTAGTACTTTTAATACTGGTCAATCTGCAATTATAGTATCACTTCTATAACACTTAACACGTTTAATATAGAGATTGCTATTTTTCACTCTAACTCGAGCGAATTCCGCGTATACGAGGTTCAATTCAAATTTTATTTGCTTATAAAACAACTATAATGTGTAAAATATAGCTTGAAATTAGTATTAAATAGTATTTTAAAGCAAAACGTTTACAATTCACTTGAATTACGAGAAATACTATCTCTCGAGAATTCGTATTTCATAGATATTGTAGCAACGTGCTTCACTCTTCCACGGATAGTTTTGATCTACATAAATTTGTCGGTAGTGTTAACGCAGTGTATACCAGAATTTAAATTTTAACTATAAAAAAATATATTTAAAAGCTTATCTTAATAAAGCACAACTATTTGTCAACAAACTGTGATTACGATACGTTTCGCCCAATACCAGGGCTCCTCAGGTAATCTAAACTTTATCGACAATTGTACACACTATGTAGATATTCATTATTATAATATGTTCAACTTCTGCCTACCAAGTATATATATATAGACAAGTGTTAATATATATATGCTTGGTAGACAGAAGTTCTGTAATTAAAGGCGACATTAGTGCTTCCACTTCGATGTGATAGATTGACGTATACTTCTCTCTCATTATTTTATTGTTTTCGCCGATGATAAAACTATTTTCTCCTACAAACATCGTGTATGAGATGTCAAGTTCTTAATGCTGTATATTCGTTGTGCGGTCAACGTTTTGCTGTTCATACTGTCAACTTCAGGATCTGTTATTAATTTGATCGGAAATTTATACTATCAACTCCAGCAAATTGGTAGGCGAATCCGAAAAAATTAATAGTATGAATATTGAAAAGATAATTATTATAAAAATTTATTATTAATCAAATTATCCTCGAAATCTACGAAGCTTTATCTAGTTGCTCTACCGAAATTAAGACTAAATCAACAAGGTGATCATTTAAAAAAATGTAATAATTCAGAGAATCAGCCTTCAGTAAAAAATGAAGGCTTTCAGGATTTTGGCAAAGAATGTTTTTTTTTAAATTTTAACAAGTTTGTGCGAAATATTTGCTGCTTATTATAGATGCGGTATTCATATGGTTAGGTAATGATTATTAATTTTGCAATTTGCATTTTTTCATAGTAAAAATAGGAGTTTATTTGCGCTTGCAACATCATAACATGTTATTTGAAACTTTTGGAACATTATTTGAAAAGAATAGGCGTGTTCTTTTTACCGGAAAAATCTGTGTGACTTTGAGAAACTCAGCAACTTTTAAAGAATTATTTTTTACGCATTCATCCCACTTACGCATTTATCCTTTTTACGCATTCATCTTTTTTACGCATTCATTCTTTTTACGCATTTATTCTTTTACACACTCATCAATGAATTATGTGTTTCTTGCTTCTCCCCACACTGGTGAAGTACACACAAAGATTCGCTGTTAATGTGAATGTCATATTTGTGTTTAATCACACGTAATTATAGGTCAGTTTTATTCATTTACATGTAGTTGTCGATAATAGACTTATTTAGTATTTAATTGACATATTACTAGTTCCTTTATCTTATTTACAATAGAATTCGAAAGCAGGAAACTTAAAAATACAAGATTATAGATTATATGAACATGTTATATTAGTGTTTTTAAGAAACTGAATTAGAAACTTAATTACTCGCCTCAGTTCAACGTTTTACTAACACTACATGTAATTAAAAAGAACACAACTATTATTTACGTAAATAACAATTTTAATTATAACTTTGGGTAATTTTAGTGTTATAAGTGGTCTAATTTTAATATTATAATAAAAAACGGGGGAACGAACCGGTAATACAGGTAGTCGTGTAAAATAGCGAAAGATTGAAAGGATTCGAGTTTCCTGGGAAATTTACGTGAAAGATAGACGGTCCTGTTCGGTTACTTTTACCTGTTGGGGAATAAAAATAACAGGGGAAAAGATGAAGCAACAAATACACATGTTATATATTTGACTGTTTGTAATTTTGATGAGTTTCCCATCCTGACATGTAATCATATTTTATTAATGCAAAACCATTTTCTTTTCTCCATAAAATTAGTATTTTCTACTTGAGAATCATCGAATTATATGCATCTAACTGCGTCGATGTTATTTAGAACTAAGGTTTATAATCATTGATTTATATTAACAATCTTTTTCTTTTTTTATGCGTTTATTACATTTCTACAAACAATAAACTGCGTTCAATATATAAGAGTACGTCTTTTTTATCTTGGAACAGAGTTCTGTTTCAAGTCTTCCATTATTTACAAAACTTTTGATATCAATTAAATGTGTTACTTATTGCATTTAGAATATTTACCGTTTACTATCACGTTTTATTCACTAAAATTTATATTCTTTTGAATCATTTATTAACATAACGTCTATAAAGTATATTCTATCGTATATAAGGACCTTGTAATCCTACATTAACAAATGAAGATCTTAACATTCACTCTTTTCGATATCTGCATACACATCGATAGTTTTGACTTTTCAGTTAAATCTTTCAGCGCAGTGTCCAGTAACTAGACCTGGATGACGATATATGTACATAATTATTTGTTTGCCTATGTTAGAAGCATCCGACGAACGATGCATGTGTAAGTTTCGTTTCTGTGTTCTAGCCAAACTCGATGGCACAAGCAAACCGCTTCGTCCCTCCAGAACCATGGAAGACTACCTACAGTGCGACGACGAGTGGGTATCAAGAGAGTCGACAAAACCAGGGCAGAAGAGAGTAAGTTCATATTCAGTTCTGGTACACAAACCTTTTCTGTATTCGAAATAAGTTTTTCGCAGTTTCGATTTAGTTTAAGGGCTTTAAATTTGGGCGCCATTCTTGACTGTTTTATCTCTGAGAGAGACTTGAAAATATTGGTAAATGCTGCGTTGGTATTTTGCCAGTTATTCATTTGTTTTTATTATTTTTTATTATCATGCATTACTCTATTCACACTGAAGGGGAATGGGAAATAAATTTCTTTTACAAACTTTGCGAGTACATTCATTTCGTTAGATTATGATGTGCTTCATGTTTGTACATTAGTACATACGTCTTTCTTAAATTAGTTTATGAACAAAGTTTTCTTATAATATTTGCTATTGAATAAATCTTATCTTTAGAGCGAAAAAAAAGGTTTTATGATATTACAACAAATAATATGTGTTTTGCAATTTTTATATTTATATAGATGAAAACGTACGGACACTTCTGAATTATTTTGACATTTATAATTACTCTGACCTATACATCTTTGACAACTATTTATTGACATCTTGATTTTTATTTTAAAAATACTGAAAAAATCTAGTATGTAACATTGCGCAGTCGTACTACATATAATATTTCTCTCATAGTTCAAACTAGTGTGTTTAAATATATAGTTTTGTATTGTATATTGGTCTACAATTACGGCAGGTCATACAGACTGATTTAAAATATCTTGAAAAAGCGGGGATACCCCCAAAACCTATTTTATAAAATAGATATTCTAGACTCTAAAGGCGACCTTGTAAATACACCATCCTTACCTGCTGCGCTCCTTCCTCTCTTATATCGTAATCATTGCGTTTCCAACTATACTAAATGTGTTACAAATACATATTTTCGTGATCGAAAAAATCCTTTTGATAGCGAAAATTTAAATAATAAAATTACGGTTATACAATGATAAATGTAAAACTAAAAACGAACTTGTAAATAAACCATATCTCACTCTATCTGCTTCTGGCTTTCCGTGCAGTTTCAGTGCAGTAGTTCAGCCCTGAAGATGTCCCATACAAATGGGTACGAAACGTCGGCAGATATACAAGTGACGCGGTTCCAGCCCGGAAACCCAGAAGCAGATAGCATGGACTACGACCGCGGAAGTCTATGTACCAGACATATCTCACTCGTTATGTTCCTCTTTCATATCGTTATTACGTCTCTAACTGTACTGAATGTCTTACGAATACATATTTTCGCGTCTGAAAAATCTAATTATGTATTTTTGAAATTTACACAGTTGTGTAATAATGATTTTTCAACTGTTTTCTTTGAAATAGAACATGTAAATAGTGGTTGTACATTCTGACGAAGGTTTGGTAACAGAATGCGCCTCAAATATAGGCGCATACGTTCAAGATATTTAAAATCATAGTGTATATGGCCTATTGCAGAAAATCAGACTTATTCCAAGTCGAATTTGCATTTTTTTATTTTAATAGAGTGGTGCGTGGTATTTCACGTTTTAAACTTTGAATGAATATATTAGTTTTCATAGACACTGTGTTTCTATGGAATTGTGTTGTTTCCACCCATGTCGCCGTTCGATATTTCTAGTCTGTTTATCAGTCATTATACCACGACTATAAAACGTCTCGCCACTGGAATTCCCAAATGTAACCGACTCCAATTATAACATGAAGTGGAAGATATATTTTTTCTTTCTATTTGTTCGTCGTGGTTCTGTTTTATATTAGGTTTTGTATTTTAAATTGTATTATATATAAGGCTGTTAGAAATGCGCTGCACACCATAGGCGTACGCATCGTAAAAGATGTAGCAGTAGTAATAATAATAATAATACAAAGTAACTAATAACAGACACACTAAACACTTACAAATAATTACAATATCGTATTCAACACTTACCCTCTTAACTAACGCGATTAACCAGCATCATCATCAACACGAATTGGAGACGGTCGATAAAAACAGCAGCATCAGGTATATTTCCATACTTGTCTCAGAGAGTGATATTCGTTATGGTGAAAATATATTCTTATATCTGGAGAACCGTCGTTCGACGTCTACTGATGTAATACACACATTTAATGTATCACTATTTGCAGTATTGTCAGAAACTAGTGTTAATCTACTAAAATCGGTGTTTCTTTAATACGCTTCTGAACTTTTGTTTGACGCCCTCGTTCTATTTCGTTCACCATTCGCACCACTTTGTATTTTCTTTCTATTGTATCAGACGCTGCTTTATAGTTGGTATGAATAGTTTAAATCAGTTTCAATGGAAATATCTGGAAATTATGTCGGGCTTTCCTTATAGATGCAGCTTCAGCAGAATTAGACTCTAGTATAACAGATTTTGTTTGTTGGAAATATTCAGCATAATAGAGAGTTGCCTTCAGTCATGTTCCCCGACATACAAGGGTCGACTGTGGTGGTCCGGAAGTTCCACACTTTTTGTGAAACTCACGATGCCGTTTAGAATTTAGAAACACACTCTTTGCACTCTCTATCTTGGGAAAACATTTTCGAATAGTTTTTGCCACAAGATGTAAAGAATACACTTTACACGTAACATGTAACAATCTGTAACCGTGTTGCGAAAGAGAACGCTCCACTGAACACATTGTCGCCGCACTATCGGTTACAAACAACCATATTTGACTTGTTGACAGTGGAAATTTTTCTAACGTCTCCAACACCATCTGCGTAATTGTATCGCTAATACAATCTGTGAGTCTTACGAGCTAGTAACAATTGAAATTGCCGAGGACTTATAACACTTACTATAATATTGACAATAGAATTTTTTTTTACAATCTGTCGTCTTGTCAATGCATAACCACAGTCGTCAATTTTGTATTGTACATGTAACCTTCTGTATAATGTCGTGTACACTTGGTATAAGTATGGTTCCACAACGTAACGTGATTTGATAACTGGGACAGTGGATTATATTTGTTTCAAAGTTTCTAAATGGTTGTTTATCTAGTTTGTGAAGCGGAATATTACAGGCCTGTTGTGCCTGTGATGCTCTGTTTTCTATGTTGACGTTGCATAGAATTCACGTGACGTGTTTTATCGCATATTTTACACATTAAACTCTTTCCATCGTAGTATAAATCACCAAATTCACCACTAAACTTTTTGACTTGGTGCGCATATAAAAGTTTTTAGAACTTTCGCATGTGTGACATACTTTATTTTTTAAAAAAAAAAGATCAACTAACACAGCAGAGAATCTAACATACATACAGCTCGATAAATCGATATAAACTACAGTTGTGAGAAGTACGTCGCTGATCCCACTCTACTACGGTTCGTCGACCGTCCGCCGACCTCATTTCAGCATTATCTCGCCGTTATGTGAAAACAGTTCAGATATTAAAGGAGAGTTACCACGATGAATGCTGCGCTTATGGCATACAGTGCCCGTTGACAGCTTTAATTATATGTTATAGAAATATGAAGGCATGACGCTTATGTATATTTTAATTAAATATAATTTTAATTAGTGTTCCCTGTATTGATACAA
Source organism: Dermolepida albohirtum (assembly GCA_031893035.1). NCBI lineage: Eukaryota > Metazoa > Arthropoda > Insecta > Coleoptera > Scarabaeidae > Dermolepida > Dermolepida albohirtum. The sequence goes on from JAVIWB010006078.1 coordinate 49,906, forward strand.
ATATTTGCTCGACAGTATTGGAAATGCGTCTAGTTTCACCAATTTATATATTTAGTAGTGTATACTAATGGCTCGTTTTTGTTGCGTTATAAATTCGGTAAATTTTCTTATAACAATTTTTGAAACTTTTTGTATACAAGGTGTACCGAAAAGTCATTACAAACCTACATAATTTTCAAGAAAATGGAAAAATTTATTTGTTCAAAGTATTGGCCATTTGATTCTACACATTTTATCCATCTTTCAGGCAATATATGGTTACCATCTCAAAAAAACTTTGTTCTTTGAGCAAAACCATTCATCGAGCCATTTTCATTGATGTGAAAAGGTAATAGTCGAACGGGGCAAGGTCTGGAGAATACGGCGGGTGCGTAATTGTATCCCATCCAAGTGCTTTCAACGCTTCCTCGACCGGTTTTGCTGTATGAGACGGCGCGTTATCGTGCTGTAAAATCACTTTACTGACTGACGTTTTTCTATCAATGCATGGTTCAAATTGATAATTTGTTGTTCGTGGCGATCAGTATTAACTGTTTCACCAGGTTTCAACAGTTCGTAATACACCACGCCACTTTTGTCCCACCAAACACAGAGCATTGTCTTGCGATCGAAACGATTTGGGCTTGGAGTCGATGGACCGGTTTCGCCAGATGTTGACCATGATTTTTTGCTTTAAGGTTTCTTGGAAATAATTCCATTTTTCATCACCCGTTACTAACACAAATGACTTCTGAACATATCTGTGAAGCAGCATTTCATAGGCAATTTTTCGATTTTCCATTTGCCTGTCATTCAATTGATGTGGCACCAATTTTCCCATCTTTTGGATTTTTCCCAATCGTCGTAATCGATCGTTAATCGGTTCTTGGTATTGACTTTCCGGTACACCTTGCATTTTAGAATTACATAGTGTCATTGAAGTATACTTTTTTATCCAATATTCTACCACTTTTTAATCACTCAATATCGTTTCGTTGTACGCAAGTGTCTTTAAAAATAGTGGTTGAGAAGTATTCTCGCGGCAAAAAGTACATTTAGAATTTTGTGTTATCGTCCCCTGTCCTGTACGAAGTGTCTGTTTGTTTAGGTCCGGTGGGCCGATTTGGAAGAACGAAAGAAACAAGAGAAGATGAGAGCTATCGGTTTCGTTGTTGGACAAACTAACTGGGACCGTATGATGGATCCCACATTGGGAAGCAGTGCTCTGACGCAAACAAAATATATCGAGAGAATCGGAAATCCTCGATTTTACAAAAATTAAACGATTCTATTCGTTTACTTTTTAAAAATAAAGCGTAATTTATTAGAGTTTAATGTTATTCAATTAATTATTCCTATATAGATGCATATGTCTGTACTATCTATAAGATTTTCCTTAAAACAGATTTTTTTTCTTTTTTCTAATTCGCTGTCTTAATCATTAAGTTCATAGATAGTCTAGGGAGATGAGAGTTTGTTTTTTTTTTAAGATATTTACTTGTATTAGACATGTATTGTACTAGAAATAAATATTTCTGTTCATATTTTGTGTTATTATTGGGGAAAATAACGTTTTGAACAATAAATTTCTTATTCTTGCGGAAGTACAAGTGCAAGTGTTAGCAAACTTGTTTTTATATATTGGGTTGGCAACTAAGTACTTTCGGTTTTTACTGATAGATATGTTAGTGCTGTACTGTACCGTTTGTCGCGTGATACTAGTCACATTGACGTAACTTCAGAAGCAGGTAGTGCGTGATTTTTATTAAAGCTATTAGTTGTGGGTTAATTTTAAATGAAGTGCAGAAACGAATATTTTCGACATATTGTACTATTTTATTTCCGTAAAAGAAAGAAAGCTGCTGCGGCTCATAAAAAGATATGTGAAGTTTATGGTGCTAATTGCGTGTCAGAATTGGTATAAAAAATTCCGTTCTGGAGATTTTTCCCTCAAAGATGAGCAACGTTCTGGTCGGCCTACTGAAGTTGATGATGACCAAATCAAAGTCATAATTGAAGAGGATCGTCATATAACTGTTCGAGTTAATTCTTAACAATTTTGTTGGGGAAATTATAATATGAATTCCATTTTCTGCACTTCTTTATTTGTATATTAATTGGTTACACTCTTAAATACAATTTGTTCGCTTCATGATATTGAAGATTTTCTGTCTATGAATGACTCTAGAATTTCTTTATTAATTAAAACCTTTGAATATTGAATCAACTTTAAAAAACTTAAGTTAACCACAAATTGAGAATAATAAAGCTTACAATATTACCACCGTTAAAGCTTGTTTTTTGGTAAACGTGGAATACCGACCTCCGATTAAGTTCTTATTTTTAAGAAACAAAAAAAGGGGTAATGGAATATTTCCTTATACGTTGGGTTAAGGTTGGCATATAAAACTGGAATAAAAGCTTTTAAAGGCTTCACTGTTTTTCGAAGAATTCTCCACGAAGATTAATGCACTTTTGCATACGCATAAACTCTGGAAGCAGTTGTTTCACTCGCTTGTTGCTGTAAGCGAACTTGCATTGTCTTGGTGAAGGATGATTCGTCGTTCGGGGTTGGTTTTTCGAAGCTCGGCGACGTCTTGCGGCAAACAAATGATTGTATATCATTGGCAGTAACAGTTCTTTGATCTTGTAGGGGAATTGTTGCTACATGACCTGCTTTCGAGACAAATGTCTTTTTGGAGACACTTCGAGAACGACTTTTATCGACTTTTCCTCACCTTGGAAGACCCGAATAGACGATTAGCGTTTATTTTCTGGCTCATATGAGTAAATTCAAGATTCATCATCACTGACAGTGTTGTACACGTTTTTAAAGTTTCCGACGTTGAAGCGATCTAGAGTTTATTGACACCAATTCAGCCTAGCTGCTTTCTGTTCTTCAATAAACAGATGCGGTATGCAACGCGAAACTAATTTTTTTACACACAATTCTTTATGCCAAATTTTTTGAATCGAAGTCTTTGGAATCCCCAATAATGCTTCAATCTGGCGATATGTCACATGTCGATCTTCGTCGATGATCTTGCACACAACATCGGCGTATTCCTGAGTGGCTGCCGTTTTCGGTGAACCTGCTCTTGGATTGTCGCTATGACTAATTCGTCCACATTTGAATTCTCCTTATCAACGAGAAATTGTTGACTGGTGTGGTGCTTCATTGCCGAAAATATAAACCAACTCGGCGAGGCATTCTTGTTGAGGTAATTGTCTTCGAAAATTATTATGCGAAAACGTTCTTGGTTTAGCTCTATTTTTCAACTAACTTGTCAAATTTGACAGTTCGTTGTAGCTACAACACTACGCGTATCACACTGAAACTTTGGATTTAGATTAACTAAATATGGAGGTTAATGTTTAGTACTGACATTTGATTTGTGACGCCCTCTATGTCCCACTATGTAAAACTTAAAAGACATCCCACGTAACGTAATTATATTGAATAATAATTATATTACGGTACATAGTTTTATGAAGAAGTATTGATTTAATTTAATATGGATAAAAATCGATGACGTGTACTAGACGAACTATATATTTGTCGTTAAATTACGGATTTTTATATTTTTAGAGAAGATACAGTCAGTACGAGTATTTATTGAATCAGAATTGCTAGAAGACAGTTACTTTACATTTTCTTGGAATAAACTACACCCAACACCCGTGTAAGATACATATTGATGCCCTGACGTTCACCCTAGCAAGTTGCAGTTACTTTTTGCACACCGTGGTTTGTAGTATACTTACGTAGCATGTATATATTTGAGTGTACTTTCATTTTAAGTGTAATTTTGTATTAAAAGAAATCAATAGAGGTGAAAAATAAAAAAAACGAATACAATTCGTAAACTGCCCCAAACGTGCTGTTTATTCCAAGAAATGATGTAGTGTTCTCAATAAATATCGCGCGGGCTATATATGTTAACATTACCAGCTACTTCGTACAAAAATAATATTCTGAACTTTCGAATAAGATCGTTCAAATTTACAAAGGTAAAAAATAGAAAATAGTATGTAAAAAAATTGCCTCAGGGCCTCAGTTGCATTTTTATTCTTTAGGAAACTCGCCTCAAGAGACTCGTTTTCCAAACTTGAATTTGTGTGATGTTGGTGCCTTGTGAAATCCCTGTTTTAATATACTATTTTTGACCTATTTTTTTGTAAATCCAAAATTTAAGATGTTAACAATCATTACACTTAAATGCATAGTACAATTTTACCATACAAGCACATGTCCAATCTAGTTTTAAACATGTGTTTACTTCATTAATCATGTAGATTTGGAACTCGTGTGTTTTATATTTAATAATTAAAATTTTCGCCAATACAATATAGTACCTTCCTTAAGTATTAAAATCGTCGCAATATTTATTTGAATTTTTTGGAAGAAGCTTCCTTAATTTCTATTTTAAAACACAATTTTTAAATTTATCTAGATCATAAAACATTTAAATACTTCTACATATAATATATTATATTGGGTCTGGGAAAAAGTTCGTGGCGTTTTTCCCGATAGATGGCATTGGTTGCCGATAACTAAAGAACAACAAGTCACAGCGACACCACCGACGGCTCGTTTTTTAGATGACCTTCCGAACGTTAGTTTGAGCGTAGAAACATTGTAATCGGTGCAGTGGTTGGAAAGTTATTCGCACTTGAAAATGGAGAAGAATAATGAGAAATTTCGCTATATTCTGCAATATTATTATGATAAGGGGAAGAACGCTGCGCAGGCTTGTGATAAAATTTGTGCTGTGTACGGTGAAGGTACTTTATCGAAATCTGTTGCGCGGAAATGGTTCGCTCGCTTTCGTTCTGGAAATTTCAATGTGAAAGATGAGTCACGCTCCGGTCGTCCAATCACTGAAAAATCTGATGAAATTCTTGAAAAAGTCCAACAAGATAAGCATATCAGCAGTGTCGATATTGGCATGGAGCTAGGCATTGACCACAAAACTGTTTTGAACCATTTACACAAAGCTGGTTACAAAAAAAAGCTTGACGTATGGGTTCCTCATGAGTTGAGCGTGAAAAACATGATTGACCGAATTAACATCTGCGATGCGCTGCTGGAACGGAATGAAATCGAGCCGTTTCTGAAACGTTTAATAACCGGATATGAAAAATGGATTATGTACGATAATCGGAAGCGTAAAAGATCGTGGATAAAGGATGGTGAGCCGTCACAAGCGTTCGCTAAGCCAACATTGACGCCAAAAAAAGTGATGCTGTGTGTATGGTGGGACTGGAGGGGAATCGTCCACTACGAGCTACTTCCAACTGGTCAGACGATTGATTCTCAACTCTACTGTGCACAACTAGAGAGATTACGCCAGGCGATTGAAAGAAAACGGCCCGAATTGATTAATAGGAAAGGTGTTGTCTTCCATCATGACAACGCCCGACCACACACTTCTTTGATGACCCGTCAAAAATTGAGAGAGTTTGGTTGGGAAGTTTTGATGCACCCACCTTACAGTCCGGATATAGCACCCTCTGACTATCATCTGTTTCGATCTCTGCAGAACTCTCTCAATGGAATTAAGTTGGTTTCAAAAGAAGCCTGTGAAAACTACTTGATTCAGTTTTTCGACCAGAAACCACAGAAGTTTTTCACCGATGGGATCATGGATCTACCAAAAAAATGGCGAAACATTGTCGATAATAATGGAGCATATTCGGTTTAAATGAATTCGTCCACGCGCCATGCGGGGACCAGTTGAATTTTACTGAAAAAACGCCACGAACTTTTTCCCAGACCCAATATTATAGAATTATTTAATTAATTAACAATATACTAATAATTTAATACTTCAACTATTTATAATTTATTCAATATTTTAGTTTTAGTCTTTAAGGAAATTTAACGACATTCTGTTCATCGGATTTCAAAACTCGTTTGGCAATTTTTAAATAAGTTTTTTCCCCGTCGTCCTCTCCATTCAGACCATCATCATCCACTTCAATTTCATCAAGTTCTCCCCTGCGTTTTTCAGCTTCTTTAGGTTGTTGCAGGCGAGACGATAGGACCATAACTTGTCCGGGTTGATTTAGGCTCGTTTGTTCTTGCAGGCAATTCTGCAGGATATTCAAAAAGAACATAAAGGCTAGCAACGTGAGTGCCGTTAAGGCAATGCTCTTTTTCCCCGTCGAGCCTTTCCCTGAATGGCTGCTGAAATGATAAATAATCGTACAGAATTGTGTTGATTATGTTTCTGATTGTAAAATAGCGACGCGATTTATGTTTGAAATTGGCCGGATCTTTGACAGTGTCATTTTGATTGTACTTCACAATTAAGGTTTTACTGGCGAAAGCATTTTTTTTAGTTGGAGCGTCGTAGTGAAGCGTCAAGCTGAAACTGAGTTTCAGGTTGACGCTCCACTACGAAACAACTTCTGAAGAAGATGATCGAGATATCATCGAAACGTCGAGACGCAAATTCTTTCGAGAAAATTCAGGTTGACACTTCGCTACGAAACAACTCCTGAAGGAGATGTCATCAAAACATCGAGACGCCGATTCTTTCGAGAATGATAAATAATCGTACAGAATTGTGTTGATTATATTTCAGACTGTAAAATAGTGACGCCTTTTATGTTTGAAATTGGCCGGATCTTTGACAGTGTCATTTTGATTGTGATGTAGATGTGGACGAGAGAACTTCGTGCTTCACAATTAAGGTTTTACTGGCGAAAGCAGTTTTTTTTAGTTGGAGCGTCGTAGTGAAGCGTCAAGCTGAAACTGAGTTTCAGGTTGACGCTCCACTACGAAACAACTCCTGAAGAAGATGATTGAGATATCGTCGAGACGCCAATTCTTTCGAGAAATTTCAGGTTGACGCTTTGCTACGAAACGACTCCTGAAGATGATTGAGATGTCATCGAACCATTGAGACGCCGATTCTTTCGAGAATTTCTGTCCAATATCGCGGAGAGTCCGAGAATCTAATATTATTCATACTTACAACCGCGAGAACCTTCGTTCGAACATACACACATATATATGTATATGTAGGTAAGCGAAACATAGTAATTAGAAATAAAAACTAAAATATGAATACATTTTACACTGATTTAATTTACACTTTATCAAAGACCCTTAACACCTTCACTTGGATTTCTAGATACTTAATGTTTTGTAAAATATATTGTATTATTTGTAATTAGCAAAAACTAGCATGACTTCTCTATTCACTCATAAAATTTTTCAAAAATGGTACCGATATTTCTTATTTCATTTATAAATGCCAGATATTTTTCTTGGATATATAATAAAGGGTTTTCCAATAGGGACTTGACAACTTTTAATTCAATTTGTGAACGCACCCTTTCACTAATCATTGAACTGTCACTGTCAATTTATTCAGTAAACTTAACATTTTCATCATGGTAAAGTACACGAACGAACAACGTCTGCAAATTATAAAAATTTACTACAGAAATTCGGAGTCGTGACCGCTACTTTAAGAGCGTTAACTCCGATTTTCGGTCGTAATTCTCGCCCTAGTAGACAGGCGGTAACAAGTTTAGTGCAAAAATTTGAGTCTACATATTCGTTGTGTGATGTTGCCGTGCCAGTGAGACAACGGGTTGGTCGAAGCGTCGAAAATATCGCTGCCGTTGAAACGTCCGTAGCAAATGATCCAAATCAGTCAATTCCATGGCGTTCTCAAGAGTTGGGCATCGCCCAGACCACTTTATGGCGAATTTTGCGTAAGGATCTTGGTTTACACCCATACAAGATCAATCTGACTCAAGAATTGAAGCCGGTGGACCATTTGAAGCGACGTACGTTCTCCGATTGGGCTCTGGAAAAGATGCGCCAAGATGATCAATTTCAATAAGTAAAATATGCGTTATTGGTCGGGTGAAAATCCACATGTGCTTCATGAAATACCACGTCATCCACAAAAAATAACTATTTGGTGCGGTTTGCATGCCGGCGGCGTCATAGGGCCATATTTTTTCATCGACGATAATGATCGTCACGCTACTGTGAATGGTAATCGTTATCGCGCCATGATTACCGATTATTTTTGGCCCGAATTGGAAGATATGGACTTGGACAACATGTGGTTTCAGCAGGACGGTGCCACAAGCCACACAGCACACGTTACAATCGATTTATTGAAGAGTAAGTTTGATGAGCGTGTTATCTCAAGAAATGGACCAGTCGATTGGCCGCCTCGTTCGTGCGATTTAACGCCTCTAGACTTTTTTCTTTGGGACTACGTCAAGTCATTGGTCTATGCCAACAAGCCGACAACGTTGGAAGAGCTCAGAGCCAACATTGAACGCGAAATAGCAGCCGTTTCGGCCGAATTGTGTGGCCGGTCATCGAAAATTGGGTCCAACGAATCGACCGCTGCAAACGTGCCCGCGGTGGCCATATGAACGAAGTCGAGTTCCATTCATAAATGTTTTGATTGTACTTCAACCCAATAATAAAGTTTTTGAAATAGCTCAAATGGTCTGCATTTTATTTTGAAAGAAAGTTGTCAAGTCCTTATTGGAAAACCCTTTATAAATATACTCCTTGCTATAAGATACACAACAAAATTAATAAACCATTTGTTTTTTACGGGGTGGATTATAAATTTAATAGTTGACCCGAATATGCGCGACTTTATGTGTGTCAATGATTAAATATTTCAGAATCTCTTAACATTCTCTACATGAATGTTAAAATACTTTTTAAATTATTCCTGCAGTGTACACTACGGAAATTTCTTATGGAATAAATTAAGTAATTTTAAAACTAAATATTTCACAAAAAAACCGACACTAAATTGTATATATTTTACGCGCCTTTAACATCACCAATTTCCGAGTTATGATGTATTATATTTTTTTAATAGAATGATATTTTGGCTAGAACTTATAGAGGATTATTCATTTAAAAAAAGCATGGCGTCGTAACTCAAAAACTTCTGATGTCACACGCATGTAAAAATATATAAAATTCAACGCCAATTGGATTACCTATTTCAGTGTTTTTGTGAAATATATTTACAATTTTAGAATTACTGAATTTATTCTGTAAGAAGTTTCAATATTGTACAATGATATTTTTTACATTTAACTTGTGTAATGACATACTTCTTACGTTTAACTTGAAGTTATAAATATATAAATGTAATTCTGTTGTATTGAGCATTTAGACCGTTAGGATAACAAAACATTTAATTTTTAGCAACGACGTTTCGAGGGGAGTCCCCTTTTTCAAGTTATTTATTTTTTAAAATCTGCAATACATTTTATATTTACATATTTTTGATGTTCTTTTTTGAGAATAATGGTTTTTTCTATATACACGGATAATCGTTAGGTGGGGCGATTCTATGATTCATTCTGTTTCGACTAACCTAATACAGAAATGTTGTATTGTTCATTGGTTAAACCATACGAATTCTTTAAAAGAAACTTAGATTTGGTAACATGGTATAAAACCATTGTGATATGACAAAATACGAGTTTTATTTGAAACTGGTACGTAGACTTCCGCGGTCGTGGTCCATACTATCTTCTGGGCTTCCGTGCTGGAACCACGTCACTGGTATAACTGCTGACGCTTCGTACCCACTCGTATGGGGCATCTTCAGGTCTCAACTACTGCTACTGTCTGTCGCACTGAAACTGGGTTCCAACCCGAAAGCCCGGAAGAAGAGAGTTTTATTAAAGTCTAATAAAAATAATAATAATGATTAATTATTAATGAACGTAAATGTTGAAACTGGTACCCATTAGTTTGAAGATAAAGCTGCATCCTTTGTGGAATTGAATATAGGACGCGCAGCAACGTATCTGGGATGATTAATTGTTTTCTGGCGTCTATTTATTACTTCCTGTTCATTCGGAGGTTTCAGCTTCACATAAACTCTCCTTTAAAAAGACCAGGGAATTCATATCTAGTGACTTTGCAGATCATGATGTTGGTCCATTTCGCCCCACTCACCTGTCTGGAAAACTTTCGTTCAACCATGCTCTTGCATTGTGAACTGGTGCACCATCGTGCATATATGTTTGTTCTGACATTTAACGAAACATTATCCAATACTTTCTCCAACACATTTGTATTATTCATTTGCATTTAGTCTATCCAAAAGAAATATTGGTCCTACAATTTGAAGGTTTAAGATGCCTAGCCAACATTCGCCGAAAGCTTTCTTTGGTGTCCAAATTCCCTAATAGCTCTGGGATTTACAACCGCCCAAAAATGGAAATTGTGACTGCTGAAACCATCTCTTGCGAACATGTATTCGTTACTCCATAAAATAAGTAATAAAATACTAAGATTTTGAATTTGTTTAAAATTCCCTTCCAAATTTCCATTTTCGTATGGTTATGCTTTTGTAACATAAAAAAGTCTTAAATGCATTCCCTAAGAACTGAAACAACTATTTTACATTGAATGCTAAAGTTCCTGTGTTATTTGTCTGGTGCTGCTAACAAGATCTTCATGAATATCCAAATTTGCTTCTTGTCTTAGCCTACCTGCATCACTTTGACTGGGAATATGTCCGTTTCACGAAGTCTCCAATCCCAATCTTCGAAATGTATTGGTAGATGAGTGCTGCCTGTCTAGATAACGTATCGCATATTCTTTTGTCAAGTGCGCATTCTCATTGTAAAACCCCATAAACATGTATTCGTTGAAAATATAACTACAAATTGCTTGGAAAATTATATAAGTAATGGAAGCGAAAATAATGAATGTTAAACTGGCAAACGTGAAAATTTGACAAATAATCATTTTTAAATTACAGACATTATTCTGGGCCAAGGTTTCCATATGTACTTTAACGTAAAAAAGCAGTTACAGCAACGTATTGTTGAATGTTGAAAGAATCATTTAAATGTTAATAGCACCCTGTTTATTACGCGTTTCTAGGAATTCACCTATCATCAGGTAAACTTGTGTTATTAAGGAACGATTCTTTGTGGGCTTAGCGTACCTTATCGATACAGGAAAATAATAAAAAAAACATTACATCCCTCTGTGGTTCAAGCATATGAATGTACGAACGAATTGCTAATAGATGAATGTTAATTTGCCGAGATTTTAAGATGTTCGTCTATATACGCACAGGTAATCTTGTTACCGGTTTTATCGAGATTTCACGCCCTTGCTCTTTTGTTTATACATTCCTATGTTTGAACGACAGAGGGAAGTAATGTTTTTTCAATGTACTGTTGCATAATTTGATTTGGCAGTAAAAAACGCGGTTTTCCGTAGAAAATTTTAAAAAATTCGTAATATTTTTGCCGTACATTTTCAACATTGATGGCCTCGTGTGCCTTAACGACTGACAATACAACATTTCTGTATTAGGATTGTCGACTTAGAATTAATCATAGAATCGTTCAACCTGGTAACTATCCGTTACTTTCCCACCACGGTATATAAATATATGTGAGAACTTACACTTTTGATTTTATTATTTTTTTTTTCTGTATAACTGTAAATTTTACAATCACATAAATAGTCTACATCACCCAGTAGTATATACAAACATTTATCAACGTAAATATACAAATACACATACAGACTTGTTCATTCTAGAATTAGATATGCGCTGTCCACAAGTGGAAAGAGTGCAGTTAGGTTAAAGCGCGCGAGAAAGGAGGATAGAATATCTCTCACTGGCAGTTTCGTTTTCTCCCACTTTTGTATTGCAAACAACTTCCCCTACTTTCTCGCGTGTTACGCGTGAGAATGTCTGAAATCAGTCTTCACCAGCGACATGATGTGTGTAGGTCGGGGCTGTAAATCATTATGCATTGACAATACGTACCTACATTTTTGAATTGTATAAATTATTTGATGCATTTTATTTGAATCTTTTAATAAAATGCAACATGGCTATTTTCTTGAAATGTTTTGCCGTTTGGCGTGAAACTAATAAAATATTCTTGAAATAAATGAAATAGAAAATTCTAAAAATTAAAAAGATTTTCAAACATGGCTATTTTCTTGAAATGTTTTGCCGTTTGGCGTGAAACTAATAAAATATTCTTGAAATAAACGCGAGAAAGTAGGGGAAGTTGTTTGCAATACAAAAGTGGGAGAAAACGAAACTGCCAGTGAGAGATATTCTATCCTCCTTTCTCGCGCGCTTTAACCTAACTGCACTCTTTCCACTTGTGGACAGCGCATATCTATTTCTAGAATGAACAAGTCTGTATATACGTACTTGACATGGGAGATAGAAGAAAAAGAAAGAAATAATACATGTGTAGAGAGCTTACACCAAATATTCACGTTGTTGAAATTGATGGAGCCTGTGGTTGATTAACTTAATCACTAAGGTTGATATATAACCCCTTTCCACATTAATTTTCGTATTCTGTATACGTATTTGGACAACTAAGTTGTCATCATCAGCAGATTTTTGATTCGGAAATAATCAATGGATTAATTAGAAAGGCTAACATAAGAAAAACAATCCGTGATACCACATGTCTATCACCACAGAGCAATCGGGAAAAGCAGTTTGTTTGTTTACCTTATCATCGTATGACAAAAAATTTAAATAGTATTGTCAAAGAGCGCGGTTTTCAAGTTTGTTTTCGCTCCAGTAATTCAATTAAAACTCTTTTAGGGAATGCAAAAGACAAAATCGAAGATAATAAAAAGTCAGGAATCTACCGATTTGAATGTTTAGATTGCAATAAACAATACATCGGCCAAACTAAACGATCGATCGAAACACGGTATAAAGAACACCTTGCGCACATAAAATTCAACCGACCAGAAAAATCAGGTATAGCAAGGACGTTTTAGAAAATAACCACAGTATTAATATGGATTGTTTACATTTGATAAAGAACGTGTATAATTATCGTGAATTAGACACGCCGTGGTTTACCAGGTGCGACACTTTGCGGTTATCTGCTGATGATGACAACTTGGTTGTCGAAATACGTATACAGAATTACAAAAGTTAATGTGGAAAGGGGTTATATATCAACCTTAGTGATTAACCAAATATTCACAAAGATTACGTCCTTACACAAGTATACGCGGTAAAAGATTGTTAATTTTAAAAATGTTTGTGTTATTGTCAATTTTACACTGCTAAACAAGAAAAAAACATATAATAAAATAGAAAATATAAATATTCGTAAATGTTTATATATAAATATAATAATATTATTCACAAAAAAACGATCAGGTAAAAATACGTAAATATATAGTGCATTACAGGTTGACAAAAAATAAATAAATTGAATAAGAGGCCCCTTCTCCCTCACCAAAACATCGTTACTAAAAATAAAGTGCTTTATTATCCCAATGGTCGAAATGCCCAATGCAAAATAATATATTATAGTTAAAACAAACCCACCAACATATTAAAAAAGAATACGTTAAAGATATAAACTTCAAACTTAAACTCACTTGTAATATTCCGAGCCCGGTAAACTGCCGATACTAAAGTGATTTCTTTCGATCATTTTTGATTGGGGAACGTTGCCCAAGTTTTGAATTCTGGCGTTCGGAAAAAGTGTTTCTGTGGCAACAGCCATTGTGCGCTTTGTGTCTATGTTCGAGTGCAGGTGCTTGTGACACTTTTTTTCCTCAAATATCGTCAGGAATATAAATACGTATCTAACAGTTTCATGTCAATTTTCTGGTGCGTTTCCTTTGGCGTGAATAATCTTTCTCGATGTCTTTAAAGTAATTACATTCTGTTATTTTATTTGAGATAAACGTGCGCAATTGCAATTGAGATGTTTTTTTAATTTTAAAATATTTGGAGTATAACAGGAAATTTAATTACTAATATGTGGAATGAAGCTTAGTTACAGAGTAATCCAAAAGTATATCCTATTCTAGCATGTTCGTTCTCTGTATACGTATTTTGACAACTAAATTGTCATCGTCAGCAGATTGTTAATCCGCACACCTTTCCCACCAAAATTCAATGACTAAAGATGCCTGTAAATGATTACAGTGGCGTACATTAGCAAAAGTGTTTTTAAGACAAAAAAATATTGAGTTACAGATGTCTTGTGAACGTCAGTGTGTGTTTTAGTTTTGGCGGAATGAGTGGACAGAATTTTTCTGTGCAAACATTACCGCGAATTAATAACAATTAACAGTAATTAATAATCTGCTGATGATGACAATTTAGTTGTCGAAATATGTATACAGAGTACGAGCATTGATGTGTTAAGGGATTTTTTGCCTTCTTTAAATAAATCTAATTGCACTGGTAATAAATATTGTGCGCGAAAATAAGCCTATATCTTAACAAATTAAATTTTTCTTCAATCTTTCTCGTCTTCCATAACTGATTTTCTTAAAATTTTCTTATTTTGCAGTGAAACTATTTTTTTCGTTCGCAAACAGTTAATTTAATTTTATAAATTTCACAAAATATAATATATATATATATATATATATATATATATATATATATATATATATATATAACAACATTGATTTGCTTTCGGCCGATATAAAAGGTGTTTCAAATTTCGCGGATTTTTTAAAGAATAAATAAAACACATAATTTGCATTTACTTTCAGAAACTCTTTATTGGTAATTGAAGTATCGGTTATGACATTTATATGCGAAAAATAATATCTGCCAAATGGCCTCCTCTTGCAGCTCCACTCTTTTGTTAAAATTTTCAATGACATTTTGACATAATTGAGGCTCTATCTCACCAAAGACACGAATAATTTCATCTTTCAAAGCAGGAATTGATTGTGGATTGTTTTTATAAACCTGACTTTTCACATGACCCCAAAGAAAATAGTCTAACGGTGTCAAATCACATCTTGGTGGCCAATTAACATCACCGTTTCTTGAGTTTAAATTCGGTTATCATCCGATGATATCGATCACCATTGACAGTTACAGCTTCACCAGCAGCATTTTCAAAGAAGTGAGGTCCAATTACACCTCCTTTCCATAATGCACACCAAACAGTAACTCGTTTAGGATGCATAGGTTTCTCATGAATAATTCGTGGATTTTCCTCACCCCAGGTACGGCAATTTTGTTTATTAACATACCACCAAGTTCAAAATGTGCCTCATCGGAAAACATTGTTTTTTGAGAAAAATCAGCTGGTTGTTCATTGATGAAATTGACAAATGATCTAATGGCTTCAGTTCCTATGTTATTTGAACCTTATAAGCCTTCAGAGCTAAATCCTTGTGCAAAATACGCCATGTTGTTCATCCACTAAGTCCAAGTTGTTGTGAACGTCGTCTAATGGACATTTCAGGATCTTCAGCAACACTTTCACGAACCAAACCAATATTTTCTTGTGAACGACCACTACGATTGTATTTTTCACTTTTTTGATCTTCCTCGGAACCGATCCCTTGAAATTTTTTAATAATTCGACCAATAGTGCTTTCAGATGCACAATAATGTAAACCATAAAATTCACGTAATTTTCTAAAAACTCTTTTCGTAAAAAGCTGATTTTCATAAAATAATTCAACAATTTGAACGCGTTGTTGTACCATGTACGAAGCCATTCTCGTAAATGTCATACACTTTTTAAATGCCTACATACCCAGATAAATTCAGTGCGCTATCTATATTTTATTTATTCTTAAAAAAACCGCGTGATTTGAAACACTCTTTACTTATTCATATATGACGTAACCTCATGAGAAAACATGAAAATTATTGAAAATTCTAAAGATATTCGGAAATTATCATCATTACGATCGATTATTATTGTTTAATAAATATTTTAATGTAATAAAATAACATTTAAAAAAGTTCTGCCACAATTTTTCATCTCTCAGTTTAGATTTTGTTCTTTCAAACGTTTGATTTTAAATACGTTGTGTATCTATATATTTCATGAGTAGCAAGAAAGTGTTTATTTTCAGTGTGTATGCATATGGACAAGAATTTAAATTATGTAACATTGGTTACAACTACTTGAAGAGGAACCGAATGGTTTATTATGTACTCATAATATCAAAGGTAAGTACATTTTGATATCGAGAAGAATTTATATTTTTAATTTAATTTAATTATTGTATATTAATTTTTTATTATTATTTAATCACTTTTTATAGATGAAATTTTGCGAACAGTGTTTATTTTTATGATTTCAACCTATTTTTATATCAAATCAGCTCAGTTTTCAAAAGTTGATTGTCATTTGTTTATTATTTATGGAAGCATGTATTAATCACAATAATAACAATACAACTTTTCTTGTGTTTTTATAATAATAATCGATTATTCATTGTTGATACTACCAGTTGGTAGTATGATAACAGATACGGAAGAAATTGGCAGTATAAACAACAAAGCGTCGGTTATTAAAACGGCTACACTCCAAAACCTATATAGCATCAGCCGTGAAAACCTACGAAATTTCCTTAGCGTTAAACACAAGGTATCCTTATGTTTGAATAATGATAATTACATGGGGGAACAATTTTTAACACAATTTCTGTTAAGTTCGAGTTTTCAGCTGTTTTAAAGATAAATAGGCATACTGATTTCAAAAGTGCAGCTAGTTTTTATCAAGTTTTTTTCTCAGTTTATATTAGTGATCGGTTCCACCAAAATTTGAACATCATGGAGGTATGGTATCAGGCTAGATGGGATGTACATATGAAGGCCGACTATTATTGAAGCATCAAGTGAGATTGTTCACAGATTGAACCTTCTAGGAAAAGCTATAAGTGAAAAATTGTACCTTAATATGTATGCTTGCAGTTTGGTAAAAGAACTTTTCAACTTGTATGAACACCATTTAATTTACAGAACGGTATATTTGGTAGTTGCTTTCTTTATTTTCCTTTGTATGGCTTTTGAGACAAAGAGAGTGTGTCCTGCAGTTTAAAAAGTTGGTGTGATAGACAAAAACTGGGGTCGTTGGATTCAGATGCCAAAAGTTAGTCAAAAACAAGTGTCAGATCTAGGTTAACGATATTTATGTTTCCTAGTGTTTTACTCAAAGTATCCTTGTTCCTATATATGTACATCACTTTTCAGTATTCATTGTGGTTGTAGGCGTCTATATATCCATAACCAAGAAGTCTCTGCTGTTCCAGCATGTGTCTTATATCATCGACATTGATTTGAGGTCTGCCTTCAAATTTCTTACCCAGTTATGACTTTCGTTTCAAAATTGTTTTATTCCAATTCAATATTTTGAAACGATTATATAATTCAAAGTAATGAGGGAATTATATATGGTCCATCTTTCAAATATTAGTGAAAGCACTTACATTTACTGCCATGCAACGCGTGTATATAAACAATAAATTGCCAATGTGCAATATAAACAGTGAAAACAACTGCCTCAGAACAAAGTAACGACTACGACGGCTGTTTCAGTTGTTTTCACTGTTTATATTGTATATTAGCATATTACCGTTTGTGTTTCTGCGTCACAGTTTCGGGGCAGTAGATATTCTACTTGAATGCTTTTTCTAATGTCCAAAAGATGGACACAGTCTTTCATTACATTTTATTTTCGTTTCGATATTAACACGTAGGTCATATGTCTGCCTGAAGGGTAGAGTTGACACCCTTTTAATCAACATTTTCAGCAAGTAGATGCAAAAAGTGGATAAAACCAGTTAAATATTTGCAATATATTACAATTAGTTTCGCATTAGTATATGGTTAATTATATACCATACATTTTAGGAAGTCTATAAAGATGTAATATGTAAATTACACATTAACATAAATCATGTATGAACAAATAAAATAGGTTTTCTTCATCTTGGCTTCCAGACTGGAACCACCTCTTCGACAATTTTGGTACCAACGTTTCATTGCCACTTTTATAGAGCATCTTCAAGGCTTAACAGTCGCGCTGAGACTGGTGTAAGTTAGTGATCTATGGGTTTATATAGGGATATTGGGCACGGGTCAGTGGAGAGTTACGGTTACGGTTGAGAACTTTGGGGATACAGGATTGCTAGGCAATGTGTAGGGGATAACCATCATCACGCTTTAGGTTAGTGAGGTGTTTAGAGATCTCTATTAATTCAGCACTGAAGATGTCCCATACAAATGCCGAACGTCGGAAATTGTCGAAGACGCAATTCCAATCCAGAAGCCAAGATGAAAATATAGACACGACCGCGGTAGTCTATGTGCTAGATTAAAATTGTATGTTGCGATTAAATTGCATTTTATTACAATCATTACTAATGATTGTAATGTAATTATGAAGTATTTGTTGGTATTGTGAATTGATTGCTGATAACTAAGATTCAATGTCTTGGGTAACCAGTGACAGTAACCGATAAAGGGGAACGCATGCTTGCATCATGTCAGTAATGCGAAAGTGGATTGTTAACTGCACTGTGATGGGCGTTAATCAATTTCTAAATCGTTTTCCTACTCTAGAATTACGTACATTATTTATAATCGCACCCATTCAGCCTTCCCTGCGAAACAATCCTACTCCGAAACTCAGCCCAACAATGAAAGCAGTAGCTCGAAGAACCGACTGTACTGATGAGGTTGTAATAGATTTTGTGGTTCTAACAAATCAGTCTTTACAAAGAATTAATTACGTGCTGCTACAAGGAGTGGTAGCAAACACTATTAAAATATATATTTTCTTTTTAGTAGCAATAAAATATGAACTATATATTTAGCTTATATCTTTATAATATGTACATAGAAATATTCTTACATAACCATATATGAAATAATAGTATGAAGCATATAAAATAATCAATGATTATGAATTTATTTGAAGTGATTTCAAATGTTTGCCTGTAGTGTTATACACAAGTTTTTTTTTTATGTTTTATTTAATTTCATTGTTAATAATTTATGTATATTTTTATATGAAACAAATACCTTTTTGTGACATGAACATAACTTACAGTATATTGATGGGAAAAGAATAATTCTGTTACGAGATCCTGAGTGGGACGTGTTTAGAATATTCAATTCTCAGTCAACTTGTGATTTTTTCAACAAATTATTCTCGTAATAATATTATGACAACTCTGTGTTATTCGGTTATTGGCTATCATCCACCTTTCGTGTAATAACACAAATGAAAAATTACTTCGAAACGTATAAAATATAAACGAAAATTAAAAAAAGCGTGTGGGCTATCATCCGCCTCTTTTAGACTCTTTATTAATTTTTGTATTCTTAAAACAACCAATTGAATATCCGAAGGGTATAATAAGAAAAACGTAGATTAAAAAAATTTAAATTAATAAAACAATAATTAAAGTAATATCACTACTTAAGTGACACGTAAAGAGTCTCTGAAATAATCTTCTTCTAATGAGGTATTGTGAGGCTAAAATAACGTCTTCTTCCCTCAAATCGTCCGTGGTTCCTCTTTTATGCGTAGCCGATTGGTCGCTGGGCAAACCTGGGCGAAAAACACATAAAAATACAGCTGTCTGACTTGATGTGGCAGCGTGAGCGAGAAATCTCTGCATTTTGATATTTCACATATTTCTGTTTGTAAAACAACACAAATTAATTTTAATGTAACTAATTTTGTTTTTTTATTTGGATGTACATATATTCTTTGAAATATAATTTAAACTTTCTTAAATGAGCTACATATTCTTACATACATCAATATATGTCTTTTTTATAAAAATTACAACATACTGACATAATGTATAGACTTTAGTGATTTAGTGCGATTTCAATCACACACCACGCACAATGTATACTGATTACATTTTATGTTTTGCATAATCTCAATTATTAAATAATATTAAATTGAAAATTCCCAGAAATTTGTTGAGTTTAGTGGCTAGCTTGATATTGATGAGTAGAGCGGCGACGAAAGTGGCAATACCATAGGCGACGGGAAAATGTTTTTGTATAGAGAAAAAGATCGTTCGGCGTCTATTGATGTAATTTTGGCAGAAAGAAGCTGTTGTTCAAAATCATTCCAGGGCTCACTATTTGCACATTTGTCATAAATAGTTCGTAAAACATGCAGGTCCGGATTTTTTTTTAAAACACTTAATAATTTTTGATGAGCTCGTACACCAGCAGCGTCAGTTAAACTATGCAAATGAGCGGTCACATTTTGCACTATGCATAGTGATGCGTCTAAGGGCAGCGAATCGTTTTCGTTTTGAAGTTTTGCAATTGCTTCTACTAATGGATGGTAATTGTTATATATTGTATGCAGATCTTCCAGAATTTGGGGATTTTCAAATTGATGTTGACTGTCTTGCTTGGGATTCGGTTGGCCTAAATTTTGATATAACGGATTTAACTTTGTGAAAATTCTTATGGTAATAAAAAGCTGCATTTAGCCACGTGCCCCATCGTGTAAGAATGGGTTCCGGTGGTTCCGAAATATCTGGACAAGTTTTATGAAATTCTTTAAGTCGCTTAGGGGATTTAAGAAACACTTGTTTGGTGGATCCAATCAAATGATCAACGTTTTTATAACTACTTCTAACATTTTCAGCAACTAAATGAAGAGCATGGAGTACACAAGTTACGTGTATTAATTTAGGAAAAGTTACTTTTAGTAAACGTCCGAGTAGTAACATAGTAGCAGCACCATCTGTTACAAGCATGCAGACTTGAGTACTATGAATGTGAAATTTCTTTAAGGTGTTCATTATTATTTGCCGAATATTTGCCGCAGTACATGCTTGTATACGTTTACAGGCTAACAAATAGGGCTGTGAAAATGTGTTGGCTGATAAAATACGTACGATTACGTTTATTATACTATTTTTTTTAAATCAATAGTCTCATCTACAGTAATCCACACATTTTTATTAAGCAATTCTCTTCTTGCTATATTTTCAAGCCTCTCTGTTAAACGCGGCAAATATTTCTGTAAAGTTCTTCTTGCAGGTCATTTATAATCATAAAGGAATGGCATAAGGTATTTCATTTCTTATTCCAGTTTATGTATTGCACTGTTCAAAAGGGCGCTTATTACAAACCAAACACAATACTGCACATCCATCATACTTTAAATCGGGAAATTCTGCTATGTATTTTCTAACCGACGTAGCAAACGGCACAGACTTTCGCGACATGTTTGTGTGAAGTTATTATAAACACTAACCGTGAACCGTATTGTATTTGATGTGAATGATCTCATTCACTGCGCACCAATTGCCCATTCTACCGTACCGCCTATGGTATTGCCACTTTCGTCGCCGCTCTATTGATGAGTATTTCTGTAGAAACATTACGTTTACATTTAATAAAACACATACATTTTCCAAACATATTTATTTATAAATATAATAATATATAAAACAACTAAATTACACATTTTCTCGTGCTGACGGGTAATTGCGATGTTTTTATATTATTTTCCATATAAATTTTCGAATAAATAAATAAAAAAAAAGGAAGGAACGTACATCATCGCACCCACCCGTCATTCACTTGGTAAGAAATAATTGCACATCCATTCGCACACTATGCTCAAATATAAAAACGCCTAATGTCCTTTTCTATTTGATAGAATAGTTCATCCTAAACCATTTTTTTTAACTTTTTATTCGTTCCTAATCTATACAGTCCAGTTACTTAATCTACCGGAACCGGAAAAAGTCACAATTAGCTACAGAAATTTGCACCATTTAATCTTGATAAACTTGAGCTAATACACGAGAATATACTAAAAGGGGCGGGGGGGGGGGGAATTATAAAAATTCATATATTAATATTTTATATTTAAACTATGTTCTTTTAAATAAATTTTTTTTATAAAATATGGATGAATTGTGTGTATTTGCAAACAAAAAGAAAGTCGCCGTAACAAAATAAATAAGTGCATTATAAATAATTGTGTTCAAGTCTTTTTTTAAATGAAACCTAATACTGTACAAAACCTATTTTTCTCTTTTAAATTGTGATGGTTTCTTTCGTGTTCTTTATCGCTTAGACTTCGTTACATTCCATGTACGCTTGATGGCAGTTGTCACCGGATCGACCTCGTCGTCCGGCCTCGTATAATATATCGAAGGTGTTCGCTTTGAGGGACTTCTCCAAAATGAAACTGGCAGCGTACCTAAAAAATGGAAATATAAATTAATCGATCAAATTCCAATTTTTTTAACTTTTAGATTTAAACAATGGTTGACCTACAATTCAGGAATATAAGTTGTCAAGTTTCGTAAACAATTTTTATTTATTATATTTTACTTATTATCTACGGTCTAAAACAAATATTGAAATGTTAGTTTTTGGACATAAGTCTCCTACATTTATATTCAGTCAAAAATGGAATCAAACTTGTTGAAAATTACTTGCGAAACCGGTGACGTCGCGCTCACTTTGTATTCTTTTACAAAGAAATTCGGAACATTCTTTACCTTGTACATAGATGGGGAAGTGATCAAATTGATGTTTGTCAATTATGATCCTTAGATGCCATGCTGCGAAGTTTCACTCGTATTCATTTAGTTGCTGGCTTGGGGGGATAGAGTAAAGAAAATAAATTTTGACATACTTTCTTCACCTTGGTTTCCTAGCTGGAAGAGCGTCTTCAATAATTCTGGTACCGACGTTACGTCATTTGTATGGGACATCTTCAGGATTTAACCGCTGCTGCCCTGAAGATGTCTCACAAGTGGTGATACATCGGTACACAAATTAGCGAAGACGCCCGGAAGCTAAAATGAAGAAAGTATGGAAGACTGCGGAAGTCTACGAGCCAGATAAATTTTGACATTTTGTGAAAAAATGAGCAGAATCAAAATGTCGGTTACAAAATATTTTGTATTAAGGAGTTTAACCTCGACGGACAGTAAGTGAAATATGAACTCATTACATTACACTCGAAGCAAGCAGTAGTCCAGATGAGAGCAAATAAAGCAAAGAAAGACGAAAACGGGTACGGTGGAATTCTTGAGATGTTATGTTCATCTGTAAGAAGGCATGATTGTAATCGGGGTACCGGGGGTATTATACTTCACTACTGAATCAATTAAAAGATGCTATTCAGTCTACAGGTCTATATCTGGTCATCGAAATACGTATACAGAATACGAAAATTAATGTGGAAAGGGGTATATATATCAACTTTGAGTGATTAAAAATCAATGAAATCGAAAAGGGAACAAATCGTTAATTAACATTAAAGTTGCGAAAATTGCATTTAGAGGCTGAGTTGAGAATTATACTAAGTCAAATTTGCAGAATTACATTATAGTGTAGTCATTGTACTAACATTCATTCACATTATAGATTCGTCAGAGTTAACTGAGTGTAATATGCTCTTCATATGACTACTGACCTACGAACGTCACTGGTTACAAACAGTAGCGTTCGTCGTATATGATTTTTATCTCAAAAAAAGTAATTTTAATAAAATAAATTCACGGTAAGTTTTCAAGTATCACCTTTTTGTTGTAAAAATTATAAATATTTATGGAAGTATTGTATTTAAAATTAGATGCATTGTAATAAGGTATCTCAATTCAAAAACAAGAAAATGTTTAAATGTTCTACTACAAAAATGACAACTGTATGACCTTTTACAAAAAGGAAACTGTAGAATCAGTATTTTTAAATGTTTTAAATAAAAGAGTTTAATTTAAAAAATGCTTTCAAAATAAATACAATTTTTTCAGCTTGTCTTGTTGAATGTACAGTTGGACCTCGATTATCCGTGATGGCCGGGACCAGAAGCATTACGGATAATGGATTTTCACGGTTAATCGAATAACAATTTTGATTATACAGTTTTTTTTAATGTTTTTATTATTTAACAAGTGAACATTGGTGTACATACATATTTACATCAATATTTAAAACGTTTCTTTGTCTTTTTACCACTGGTAACGATACCATACTAAATCTATTTAGATCTAACCACCCGCACTTCTCAAATTTCAAAATTAAACTAATCACTTGTAAATGCTTCAGACTCATCGTATGAAAACAAGGGAATTCCCCGTTTTTATGTTTATTATATGTATTGTGTGTATGAATTTAAAGTTAATAAAAAAATTCTGCCATCACGGAGAATAGAGGTAATCATGGTTAATCGAAGCAAACACTTTGAAAACATTGCAAACAAAAAAAAGAGGCCATCACGGTTAATCGGAGTTACCGGATCACGGATAATCGAGGCCCGACTGTAATTCTATGTGGTAAATTTTAGTAGAGACTGTGGTAAGTAAAACTCCTTACCAACATCATTGTTCGTATTCACTATACGTTCCACAAATAAGTCATCATCATCATCATCAGCAGATGATGACAAACTGGTTGTTAAAATACGTATACAAAATAGGAACATTGGTGTGGTAAGGGATTTCATTTACCTTTTTTGAACAATGTACATATGTTAATGATATAATAATTTCGACAAATTCGGAAGAGTATCAGACTTTACTCTGTACTTGTTAAACTTGGATATATTTCTATCGATTGTCAAAAGGTAATAACGAAAATCTTTGGAAATACTTACGTTCCCAGCTGACAGAATATCGACGATTGTCCAATGTCCGATATGCATTCCCTGCTAGCTTCGCACATATACTTTTGCATGCAAGCGTTCTGAACGGTGCTCAGCGATTTCATGTATCCTTTAACCATCGTTATACCGGCTACCGTGGCGTCGCTCATTGTGTCTTTCTTTCCGATGTGTCTGGCGGCCAAGGACCGGTGCGAGAAAGATGTTTTGAGAGCGTCGAGCAAGTTCATGACGATGTTGATGAACTGTAAATACACGTCAACTTACGATCCGTTAAAAGAAGAATGCACAGTTAAAACATGAAAACAATAAAGTTCGAGTAATTATGGAAGATAATAATGATGATGTAACAGTATTATGAATGAATGTATGCATGAATTTTGTATACAGAAATGATGTTTTTAGTAGCTTACCTCGCCGGCTTGTTTAGCCAACATGTTCACCTGTTCGGGATCTTGAGTGCCAACGAGGTGTGATAGTACAGCTCCCAGTATACCCTGTGTAAGCCAAGCCACTACTAGTGCCAATCCGTCATGATATATTTACATAATTTAATAATTTTAGAAGCTATTTTTTAAAGAGTTATTGATTTGGAAGAGGAAAATATTTCGCTGCAAGATTATCTCGATATAGACAAGATGCTATTTGCAACTAATATATTATCAACTGAGTTATTTGAAACATTGTCTCATATTATTCTTATATCTGTAAAAAGCGTTTTCAACTGTAGATAAAGAAAAAATGTATTTCAAAAATTTAAAGTTAGGTTAAATACACCACCGGCCATAAGTACGTGCCCACGTGTATATTTTCATATTATTCAAATAAACAGTATTGTACCCCAACTAAAACCACTATATTATTAAATTTTAGTTGAAAGATAAACATAATTAATGCGTATTCTTTGGTATTTACAGTTACGAGGATAGTTTGACAAGTAGTGAGAATGACACATAGGTGGCGCTCTAATTGGTAAGACAAATGCACTGTAATTTAGGTTGCCTATTTATATGTTTACATTCCGATATTTAGATATATCGGTTGATTAGTTTATTTTTGACAGCCGATTGAAAAAGAAGCAACACGTCGTTTTGTTAAAATGGAAAAAGCAGAGTATCGTGCCGTGATTAAATACTTCGTAATTAAGGGTATGAAAGCTACCGAAATAAATGATGAGTTACGGGAAACATTAGGTGAATCTGCTCCTCATCCGCCGCAATAAGTAGATGGATAAATGAATTTAAACGTGGTAGAACAAGCTGTGTTGATGAAGCGCGCTTCGGAGCACCCAAAATCGTGACTTCTAAGGAAATGATTATAAAAATCCATAATATTGTTACGCAAGATCGACGACTCAAAGTGAGAGAGATAGCAGACATGGTAAACATTTCAACAGAACGCGTACACCACATTTTAACGAAAGAATTGGGCCTTTTCAAGCTTTCGGCAAGATGGGTGCCGCGATTGTTTACGACTGATCAAAAGTTCACTCGTTTGCGCATTTCCAATGAGTGTTTGGCCCTTTATAAACGGAATCCGGTTGATTTTTGTAGGCGATTTGTTACTTGCGATGAAACTTGGATACACTACAGTACACCCGAAACTAAACAACAGTCGAAACAATGGTTAGAACGTGGTTCTGCACCTCCAAAGAAAGCGAAAACCACTTTATCGGCAAACAAGGCGATGGCATCAATTTTTTGGGATTCAAAGGATATTTTGCTCATTGATTACCTTCAGAAAGGTGTCACAACAATCGGACAATATTATGCAGAACTTCTACAAAAATTAAATGTTGAGATTCGTGCTAAACGGCCAGGAATGGCAAAGAAAAAGATTCTCTTTCACCAAGACAACGCTCGTTCGCATATCAGCACAGTTGCAATGTTCAAAATCCACGAGTTGCACTTCCAATTAGTACCGCATGCGCCTTATTCGCCGGATCTAGGCCCGTCCGACTTCCACCTTTTTCCAAAATTGAAAACGGCACTAGGTGGAAAGAAATTTTCGTCTAACGACGAGCTTATCATCTTCGTAAATAAGTATTTTGCAAGCCTTCCGGAATCGCATTTTAGAGATGGCATAAGGGCATTGGAGCACCGTTGGAATAAATGTATTGCTCTTTTAGGAGAATATATTGAAAAATAAAAATTATTTTGTATTTAAAAAATTCGTTTTTCTTTTCCATTCTCATTACTTATCAAACTACCCTCGTAGCTGCGCCAAAATTGTCCGTTATAAATGTTATTTGTAAGTATTAATTTAGGATTGCTATTTTCGTGCACACAACTGTGTATATTTAAGTACTTTAAAATATAATTATCGACGACCATTTTACAACCCAGTTAAGACGATTAAGGCCTTTTTCTCATAAATTTTAAATACGATTTCATTAAGCCATAAATAAGGTAGCGAGAGGTATCGTATTTATATAAAAATTTTGATTTTTATTCAACTCTCGAAGCGTAAATAGTTCGTGGTCTAGTGTTTATGTATTATTTTAAAATAAACTGGATATTTTGAATAGTGCCGCGTATAAGTATATCGCGTCATGTGTTGAAATTCAATAATTTTCCAGTAAGAAATCCAATTTGAACAAAGTAAACATTATTTTGTTAGAGATACAATTTTTTTAAGTTTTTTCTTAAAAGAATATTTGTTAAAAATGTTTGAAATAATACTTTTTTAAGATTTTAAAACATTTTGTAAAATTATACAATAAAATTTTAATTTTGGACAATTACACTTTTTCTTTCTATTATTCTCTGGGTTGTCGAACACTTATGGCTGATATTGTATATTTAAGATTTTCTGCTATTGATACATATTTAAATTACTATAAAATATGTATTTATATGTACTTACTGATGATGACAACTTTGTTAAAGCGTTCATTTCATTCGTACAACCCTGAAGCGATGAAAATAGAAATATTTTGAAACCTAAATAATATTTTCGAATATTCCTATCATGACAGAATATTTCAAGAAGCCTCATTCATAATTATATACTCTAAATACAATATTGTAAAAGTGTATTTCAAATGAAATGAAGCACTAACGTACATACGAGCTATTAATTTAAAGTTACGGTACTTTGTAACAATTAAGTGGCGTGTCAATGTGTTTTAAGTATTTCGTTTCATGGGTATTTATAAACCATCATAAGATATGTACAGTACGATGTTTCTTTATGTCTTTGCGCCTCCTTTCTTCAATCTTTATATTGTATTTTTGCAGTATCTTACGTATGTAGAAACGCAAAAAATAATAAATTATCAATCGCTGGTTAATTTTGTTGTGATATAGTGAAGGAATTTTCATTGTGTATATATTTTTTTAGTCATGCTTTGCCTTTTATACTAAATGTATATTTAGAAATTAAACAGACTTTAAAATTATTTTTCACCTTTTCCTAAATCGAGATAATCTTACTTTTTCGAAATATTCTGCGGAATTTATTAAAAAACAGGAAGATTCATAAGAATTTATACTACAGAGAGTCAAATAACAATCAGTTTTTTACTTATTTAAGTGAAATATAGAAATTATTTTTTAAATAAGCTTTACCTTTCTATAATTGATGTTTGTTTAATTTTCATATCTTTTGTCATCGAAAAGCTGTTTGAAAAGGCATAATACTCTAACTATTTGAAACTTCTTTGAATCTCCAAGTTTCTTAATAATAAATAATATACGAAAATAAATAAAAATACAAATTAAATTCTACAATATTATTAAAACAGAGCTTCGTTAAAATTTTATAATTTAATTCCAAATCAGATGAATTCTTTAAAAGTATGATGACAAAAGTAAATTTTAAAAATAATTTATTAACAAAAAATTTCATCTTATATTCTTTCTCGTTTTTATTTAATATAATTCAACCCAACAAAATTCTATTTCGGCGAAACATATTTACATTTAACATACAGGCCGCGTGGCAACGCACAAATGACGCCAATATCCACAAGATAAAGGAATACGCTTATGTTTTGAATATAAAAGCTTAGTCCGACATCTTATAAATAATGTTGTAATACCATTTTTTTCATGTTCCTGTAATGTTTTAGGTTGTCGGAAAATTGACATATTTTTTTGTTTTTTACGTAATTTGAAGTTGAATTTATGGAGCCTGTGGTTGATTAACTTAATCACTAAGGTACACTGTGAGTGTACATTTTGGTTCTCAACGGTACGGATCGCGTACGGAGTTTGTTTTCGTAGAGGTATTTTTCGCCATGGTTTACCAGGTGCGACACTTTGCAATTATCTGCTGATGAGAACTTAGTTGTCGAAATGCGTATACAGAATTACGAAAGTTAATGTGGAAAGGGGTTATATATCAACCTTAGTGATTAAATTTTACGTAATCTATTTATAAGTATCAATCGATTACATTGTCCATATCCTTAGATAACATCTCTCCATCTTTCAGTAAATTTCATAATTCCTCGTTCGTAGAAAGGCCAACCAGAAAAGAACTTTACATACAATCTTCTGATTCATAATATTATTTGAGTTACAATAACACGCTCCTTTTTTCGCGTCGTTAGCATTTCTATACCGTGCCCCAGGGTTAAGTATGCATATTTCAATCAAGATAGACATTCTTCTGGGCTTCCGGGCTGGAATCGCGTCACTGGTATAACTGCCGACGTTTCGTACCCACTCGTGTGGGACATCTCCAGGGCTCAACTACTGCTACTGTCATCGGCAGTTATACCAGTAACGCAGTTCCAGCCCGGAAGCCCAGAAGAAGATAGTATGGACCACGATCGCGGAAATCTACGTACCAGATTAAGATAGACATTGTCCAACTGGTAACTCAAGTATTTCACAAATATCCTATGAATGCGTTCAATTTTATTTATATGCAGCTCATAGATCGGATACTAAACAATCGATGCATACGTCAACTCGCTGACGACGTACGTAAAGTAACGAGATTTAATTGTGTTAATGTTCGTCAAATTACGAACCGTTCGAATGATAAACCCAAGGACGTAATCGTTGAACCTGTAAAGCTCGATGAATGTTCGTTGAAAGTCAACTTGTTATCGAATATTACCCCAGGCTCCTTCGTAATTTTTCAATAATAGCCTTGCCGAGTTTAAAGAGTCGATCTTCTTTCTAAATGTTATAACGCAACAGTTAGATGTTTTTAAATTAAATTAGTGAGTGTGACGCCAGTTATGAATAATATTTAAATTGTTTTGCATAAACTACATCAGCTGTATTCTTAATGTAATATATTTTAATGTCATCTGAGTAACCCAATACATTCAAGAGATGTTATTGGATCATTAATAAATAAATTAAAAGTGTAAGGTTCGACTGAGGGGAGGACTCCAGATATGAAAGAGTCTAGATTTGTATCCATTTTACATAGTTTTCCTTATCAAAGAGGTATGACCTCATGAACTCGATCAGTGAATTGCTAAACTCGAAGTATGACAGCTTCTGCAAAAGTAAAACGTGATCATCGGTATCGAACGCATGACTGAAGTCCGTATAAATAATATCTAACTGACCACTACCGTCTAAGATTTGAACTACATCTTAGGTTCTTTATATACCCATGCTGTGATGAAGAAATGAAGGAAAGACATTTAAACTAGATGACATAGAGAGCGGACTCGAATATTTTAGCGAAAACAGAAATTATTGTTGTCAAGGCTTCAAAGTTACTTCGATATTTTCCTCTATATTTAATACGTCATGTGCCCGTTGACTCATTTTGTTAAATTGGGAAATATATGATTTCACTATCTGCTTCTGGGCTTCCGGGCTGGAACCGCGTCACTTGTATATCTGCCGACGTTTCGTACCCATTTGTATGGGACATCTTCAGGGCTGAACTGCTACACTGAAACTGTTTCAGTGCAGTAGTTCAGCCCTGAAGATGTCCCATACAAATGGGTACGAAACGTCGGCAGATATACAAGTGACGCGGTTCTAGCCCGGAAACCTAGAAGCAGATAGCATGGACCACGACCGCGGAAGTCTACGTACCAAATATGATTTCACATCCATATTTTCGAAACTTATTAATCCTGTAAAGACCATTATTAACAGCAAAATTTTTATGAACTATTTCAACAACAGATTCGCTCTTAATATATTTTTAGGTATATGTTATACAACACCACGCGATTATACTAGAGCCAGTCGCATTTCTTAAAAATATTTAGAGTTATTTAGTATGTAGAAAGAATATCATATATTTTGTTGTTAAAATATCATCTTTTATGGTATTGGCAGCAATCCCTTACAACAACTATAAAAATCTCAATATTCTAACCACCACTAAACACCCTTCTTGGGATTAAACACAATTATAGGGTGTTACGTTTACGCTTTCGCCAATCTGACTGCAGCGTTTTATGTGTTCAAAATTTCATTGCTCTATCTTTACACTTATATAAAGTTTAGAAATGGTGTTTAATCACGAGAAATAACCATAGCAGAAAATCTGCTAGACCTCTTAAAACATCTACTTTTGATCAATCTATGAACGTCATCCGCAGAAGGTACTTTGACTGGAAGTATTTAAGAAAGAAAGAAAGAAAATAATAACTCACGAAAGAACGAATTAGTAACTAAACTAAAATACAAGATTTTATAAACTAAATAAAAGAATAGTTAAAAGTTCATTAACATTAACAACTATCTATGTTAAAGGTGCCTTCTGGAGAATGTTGATCTTATTTGTTCTAGACGTATGTATCTGTAGACCGCGAATAACAGAAAGAAATGTTGAAATTAACCAATGAAAACAGAGACGATGAATCTATTCCTTGGTCGACAAGTTTAACCAGAAGCCAGCTGCTTGCAACTTTTCTACACTCTGTTAAAAAAATATAATTTATGCCTCACTAGGAAATAATTATAACCAGTTTTTTGAACAGAGTAAACATCATAAATCTGAAAAGAGAGATATTCAAGAAGGTCAAGTTTTTATTAGGGTCAGTAAAGACGTGTTAAAAAAGTGTCCAAGGTTAATAACTTCCGACCGGAATTTTAAATTAACTGTAAGTAATCCGATGATCTCGAGAATATATTGTTTAACTAAAATACACAAAGCAGACAATTGGATGAGACCAATTGTTTCAGGGATTAATTCACCGACTTATTTGACTTCAAGTACTAAGTGAATGAATATAAAAATTTACCCGAAAACCTATTCCAGAAACTTTAAAATATTTAGAAAGCTAACTTAAAAAAAACAATAAGAAATAACACTTGATTTTGACCTCAAAACAATCGAGACATGCAATGTATATGCTTACCGTTTCACCCAGTTGCAACAAATTTAAATAGGAATTTTAAAGAACGCAGATTTCTAGTTACATTTCGATCCAGAAACTCTATTAAATCTCTTATGAAATGCGAAAGATAAAGTCGAGTTTAATCGGAAATCGGGGACTTACAAAATAAAATACCCAGATTGTAATATGTTATACGTCGGCCAAATAAACGCTCAATCGGAACCCGGTATAAAGAACATATTACCCACATCAAATTTAATCGACCCAAGAAACTTAATTTAGCGAAACACGTGCTGGAAAATAATCCTAGTGTAAGCGCGGATTGTCTAGATTTAATTAAAAATATAAATAAGAAAGCAAGAAATTACAACGAATTAGGGATAAAAGATCATTCAAATAAATAACGTTCAGGGACTCAAAGTTGATCCTTGAGGAACACCTGAAGAACCTGTAAAAGAATTTGAGTTAAAATCATTGTAGTGTATATAAGAAGTTTTAATGTATAAGTATAAACATGAAGGAAACAAGTGGAAGTCTGAATGTGTAAGATCCGGTCCAATAATTTTAGACTGCCAACCAAACTTGTGCGTGGTCACATGTTATGATGAATTACTCTTTTACATGTAACGAGCTGCGGATGGTGGATTTGTTCACAATGTCCAATTGCCAACAGTACACATTTGAATTAATTGTTTCGTTTCCCTGTTGAAACTTGAAAACACATCTTTAAAATTCCGCCACATTCAGAGCATAACCTTCCTCAAGTGATAACACTTGCAAAAATGAAGTAACGTCATCTATTGCAAAAATACGTCATGACTTTTCCAACAATCTAATATTTCTTTATTTTCTTTTTTAATAAAATATCTATCCTTTGCGATCGTAAACAATTGTGTGAATATCCACATGTGTTTATCATCTGACTGATGCAACACTACCTGTACGTACTAAAAAAAACTAAGTTCGAAGCTATTGTCCTTTTACCAATAAGTTATCCTATTTGTATTTTTTACCGGACTTGAATTATAATAAAGACTGCTTACGATATATTTACAGAGTTATAAAATTATCTAAATTAATAAGCATACATTAAGCAAGAAGCAAATAAAAACCTTATTTTCGTTTGAGTTTAGGTGCTATTGCAATACGTATATTATCAAACACCCTGCCTACTTTTTACACTTCGATTCAATAGTAAGAAAGTCTAGTATTTACCTGCATGGGAGATCCATTATCGACCTTATCAATTCCGTCACCACCTCCTCCGCCACCACCCAAGATCGCTGTCAGTATCCTTAAACCAACGGTGATGAGATTGGCCCATGGCGACGGGGTAATGCTGTTATCGTCTATGTTGTCGGATTTATTAGGTCCCTGTTGGGGCACTGGATTGAAAATCATTTGCATGAGTGTACCTGCAATATTTTCTCTACTTAAGAAACTTAAACAATAACGAAAGGTTTTCCCCCATGTACAAGTTTAACGTAAAGTTTTTGGTCTTTATGAAGGAGAACTTAAACTAGGTTTATATTGATATCAGGATCATATATTTTATTTTCTAGCATTGATTATATACAATTGGGTAAGCATATTTGAAATGCCGTCTTTACGTTAAGATTATGATGATTTTATTGTCTGCTTGTGCAAAACTACTCTAAATACTGGTATAAGAATATGTAAATCTTTTTGTCAGATTTATAGATGTATACAGTGACTAACAAAAGTTTTCCTATACGAAGGTAATTTTGACGGAGCCTGTGGTTGATTAACTTGATCACTGAAGGTTAATATATAATCCCTTGCCACATTAATTTTCGTATTCTGTATACGTATTCCGACAACTAAGTTGTCATCATCAGCAGATAATTAAACAATGTCGCACTTGGAAAACTACGGCGAAAAATACCCCTATGAAAATAAACTCCGTACGCGATCCGTACCGTTTGTTTACGTACGGGTATTTTTCGCCGTAGTTTTCCAGGTGCGACACTATTTGATTATCTGCTGATGATGACAACTTAGTTGTCGGAATACGTATACAGAATCGTTTTTACGAAAATTAATGTGGCAAGGGGTTATGTATCAACCTTCAGTGATCAAATTTCCTATACGATATTAAAAAAAATTCAAGCTGTAGAAATGAACCATTCAAACATTCAAAAGTTTATATTTTGACCTAGTTTTGCAAACTTTTATTTTTCTCAGCGTTAAGCCAACAGAGTTATATAAATTTCGATCTCAGAATCGTTTTTAGGACCTTCGTTAAAGTATAATATCTTTCTAAAAATACCAAATTTGGTGAGATCTTTAGAAAAACCTTATTGATCAAATATATCTTTCTAAAAATACCAAATTTGGTGAGATCTTTAGAAAAAAATACATCTTTCATCTTGGACAATTAATCTATCAAATTACGTTTTAATATCCTACCAGTTTATGAAAACACGATTAAAATACTTTTAATCTAAGTCTTGGAACATTCTTTTACGAAGGAAGGGCCCCCGAACTAACACTCGAAGAGGAGAAGATAATGTATTAAAATTCGAAAAATTCATCTTCCATTTTAATAAAATTTTAAAATAAATACGAACGTCACTGGCTACTATCAGTAGCGTTCGTGGATATGATTTTATTTAAAAAGGAAGGTATTTTATGATGCACTTTTTAGTTTAAATAAAGAAATATACATAATTGGGTAAGTATATTTGAAATGCAATGCTATTGTCTTTATGCTAAGATCGTGATGTTTTTGCTATCAGCTTCGTCAAAACTATTTTAGTACTGGTGCAAAAACATGCGAATCTTTTTGTCAGGTTTATAGATGTTTATATAGTGACTCACAGAAGCTTACTTACGCACCATGAAAAAAAGAAAATTCAAATTTTAGGATAAACTATTTAAACAATTAAAAATTAATATTTCGTCAGTTGTTTTTCAATTTTTTATTATCTCAAGGTTAATCCAGAGAAGCTAGATAAACTTCGATATCAGAATCGTTTTTAGGACCTTCGAAAGTATTAGCACACTTGCTTTTGTTAACATACAATAACCTTTAAAAAATACAAATTTTGTCGAGAATTTTCGAAAAAATAACGTTTTTCATATTTGGTAATTAACTTGTCAAATTGTCGTTCAAAATCATATCAATTAATAAAAAAGCGATTAAAATCCTTTAAATTTAAATCTGGGAAAGTATGCCTCCAAAAAGAAGGACCTCATTAGCTCCATCGCTGACGGAAGAGCATGCTCTTGCAATATACCCAAATTTCTGTGGTTTGCACCAATTTTCTGATGTGCCTACCTCCAAAGCAACCCCAAACCATCACATTTCCACCACCATATTTCACTATCTTAACCACACATTCATCTAACATTCTCTCTCCTACACGACGACGAACAAAAGTACGGCGTTTATTTCCAAAAATTTCAAATTTGGATTCATCTCTCCATAAGACTTGTTTCCATTCTTCGAGAGTCCAGTATCTGTGTGTTCTCGCCCAGGCCAATCGTTTTTGTTTATATTGTGCAGATAGACGTGGTTTTTTTACTGCTACTCGATTTCTAAGTCCAGCTTCAGCTAAACGGTGTTTCGCTGTTGTTACGCTAACCGTGGTTTCGTGGTGTACGTTATATTGTGCTGCCATTTCCGGGACTGTAAGGCGACGATTGCGCAAGGACATTAATTTCAGTCGCCGTCCACTGCGTTTTCGGTCTCCGAGTTGGCCATTTTCTTTATATTTTGACGAACACAATACTCGGAAACTTTTAGTTTTCGGGCGATTGCTCTATTTGAAAGCTTTGTTTCGAACAAAGCAATAATTCTTGCCCTTTGTTCAAGAGTTAGTTGCTTTCTCCTTGCCATATTTTAAACACAATTAAAAAAAATACGTTCACTCGATGGCACTTGCTGACACTTCATTAACAACGCGAATACTGGGTATTCACTGTGTAATAGACATAAAATATACCCTTACAAGTGCACAAATATCAGGTAAAGACTGGCTATTACATCCACGTAATAAACCATACAATAAACAATTCCGAGTAAGGGATAATCTCCATGACACCCACATTATATTTCTTACCTGAATATTATTTCTTGAAATAAAAAATAAGGCGTTCATTTGTTTATACATAATACTTGGGTTAAATAACGTGCAAATATGTAAAATGATTTTAGTTTGGATAAAATTTCAATATTTTATTTCCTTCTGAAATTAAAATTATCTGTAGTGCGATTAAACTTATGGACGGTAGTGTATTTAATTAACGTTCACGGGGTGTACGAAGACGTATGATATACTTACTGACTGTAAGTATAGCATATCATTTCCTTTATAATTTATTACATCAATAAACTATAAAGTTTTACGTAACGAATTAATGATCATCATTTACTTTGTTTTACTAAAGTACAGAACATTTTATATCTCCAAAGTATTCAAGCATATATGTATACCATTTGAAAGTTTATACGTGCAAAAGAGGTTATAAAATTGTAATGTATGATCGTAAAACACTAATACTTTGTATTTTATAACAACAATATTGATCTAATAGCATGAAAAAAGAAATATTTCAAATCGTACTACCATAAAACAAGGAACCGTCGCTTTCTTTTAGAAAGCGTACAAAATAGTTAAAATAGCACGTTTACTTGCGAGGCTTGCGAAGAATATTAATCTTACCTAAGAAATTGGACCACGTAAATCCAGGTTCTTGAATTTCATTCGATTCGATGTCGTTTATGTCATCCAGCGCCACTTTCTTAACGGCGTTGGGTTTTTCGTTGTATTTTCTTTCTATCCTTTGTGCTGGCAGTTGTGGTACTCTGGATGGTACGAAGCCCCTTTCCATTTGTTGATTGGGGTACGCCAATGTGCTGATAATTGCGCTAGATGACAGAAGGGCTAATATGGACCATCCTTTTATTTGTCTGTACATTCTGGAAGAGAATGGGAAGAATTTGTTAAGTGTTTGTGAGGATAAAATTATTAACTTTTAATGAAGTAGTTTTTTTAAATAAACAATGGACGTATTTTAGAAGCCATAAGTTCAATTAATTTCCTAATATTTTTAGGATATTTTAACAATAATCTAATTACAAAAGCCAAAGACTCATAGTGTTTCAACCCTCCAAATTAAAGGAAGCAAAGATCTCTCTTAACCTAGTCCTTCATCTTATCTACAATATTATCTTTAGAATCCTACTTTTTTACTTAATCTTTGAGTCCTAGCTAGCCTGCTCTGTTTTTATTATGCAGTTGGATTGCAGCATATTTTTTACTGGTTAACTTTTACTGTTAATTGCTTCAACCCTTTTCATTTCATATCTCGTTTATTTTTGACAGCTGTTTGAAAAGGAAGCGACACGTCGTTTTGTTAAAATGGAAAAAGCAGAGTATCGTGCGGTGATTAAATACTTTGTAATTAAGGGTATGAAGGCTACCGAAATAAAAGATGAGTTAAGGGAAACATTAGGTGAAGCTGCTCCATCATCCGCCACAATAAGTAGATGGGTAAATGAATTTAAACGTGGTAGAACAAGCTGTGTTGATGAAGCGCGCTCCGGAGCACCCAAAATCGTGACTTCTAAGGAAATGATTATGAAAATCTATAATATTATTATGCAAGATCGACTACTCAAAGTGGGAGAGATAGCAAACATGGTAAACATTTCAACAGAACGCGTACACTACATTTTAACGAAAGAATTGGGCCTTTCCAAGCTTTCGGCAAGATGGGTGCCGCGATTGCTTACGACTGATCAAAAGTTCACTAGTTTGTGCATTTCCAATGAGTGTTTGGACCTTTATAAGCGGAATCCGGTTGATTTTTGTAGGCGATTTGTTACTTGCGATGAAACTTGGATACACTACAGTACACCCGAAACTAAACAACAGTCGAAACAATGGTTAGAACGTGGTTCTGCACCTCCAAGGAAAGCGAAAACCACTTTATGGCAAACATAGTGATGGCATCAATTTTTTGGGATTCAAAGGGCATTTTGCTCATTGATTATCTTCAGAAAGGTGCCACAATAAACAGACAATATTATGCAGAACTTCTACAAAAATTAAATGTTGAGATTCGTGCTAAACGGCCAGGATTGGCAAAGAAAAAGATTCTGTTTCACCAAGACAACGCTCCCTCGCATACCGGCACAGTTGGGATGTCCATAATCCACGAGTTGCATTTCCAATTAGTACCGCATGCGCCTTATTCGCCGGATTTAGCCCCTTCCGACATCCACCTTTTTCCAAAATTGAAAACGGCACTAGGTGGAAAGAAATTTTCGTCTAACGACGAGCTTATCATCTTCGTAAATAAGTATTTTGCAAGCCTTCCGGAATCGCATTTTAGAGATGGCATAAGGGCATTGGAGCACCGTTGGAATAAATGTATTGCTCTTTTAGGAGAATATATTGAAAAATAAAAATTATTTTGTATTTAAAAAATTCGTTTCTCTTTTCCATTCTCACTACTTGTCAAACTATCCTCGTAGATCATTTATTGCATTTTCAGATAGCTTTGGAGAAATATTAAATTTCCTATTATAGAATTAATTTCAAACAGTAATAATTGAATTTAAAATTCTATAATTTCTTCCTTTCGTACCGTTATTTTCAAACAGTGCTTCGAGTGTGGGAAATTTCTCCCACTCTGTCGAAAGTAAATATTTACATGTGTATATACGTTAGCATTTATCTTTTTTAGGTCGAAATATGTAAGTTGTCTTTTCCAGTTCAGTGCACAAATATTACAATCACATTTTCTAAATGACCGAAATTACTGTACGTTATGCTTTTGTCTGTTGTACCTAGACATCATATTTACGCAAAAACTTACCATCATACTATCATTAATGAACTAATATATTTATTACGCACGCACGGAAGACAAAAGTAAAAATCGAGTTCACCGATGTAAAAGGAAATACCTTTCGCATTCGTTTGTTTCATCTTGAGGGCACTGGGTTTATAACTTTGACCTTGAATCACGAAATTGCCGTTATTCGCCCAAATTCTCTATTCGACAGTTTTTACATTTAGTTAAGTGTTTAAGCGATATAACCCGAAGTCGTTTGTAATTATTTTCTTTGACAGATTATGTAAAAGTATTGTCTAAATTTACTTTAAAATTTTACCCGTAATTTGTTTCTAAAATAATATTCGTGAAATGAAATGTTCAATTCTGTTATAACCGAAAGTCTCCAAGTAATTTTAATATACCTGCTTTAAAACAAAAGCCATGGTATGCAAATTTAAAATTTACGATTATACCTGCTCTTGAAGATGTTTGTGACGTAGCCTATGCAAACATTTTGTTTCTCTGTTATTTTGTAGTATAATATTTTGTTTAAATACAAAAACAACTATTTGTATCCCAAAAAATTAAATTTTAATTCTTAGAAATATTATAAAAATAAACGTTTTGAGACTGTACTTTTGTATATTCTGTATTTTGTCTATTATAAGTAGACCTGAACGTTTTCTCTCAGTTATTCAACACATACAATATTTAATATTTAAATATAATTTTCGTCATGCAACAAAATAGTAAAAATAATACCTAATTATAATAGTGAAATGTTTTTGCACTGCTGTAAAGAAGATATTGCATCTTACTATAACAAACATTTACACATTTATTATACATAATATACAAAGGGTACTAGGAAAGTTTTGCAATACAACCTTGTTTATTTAATTTTTGCAAAGTAATTTCCTCTACACTCAATACACCCCTCCATCCTCCGAAACCAATCTTTCAACCAGTTCTGCCAAGTTTCACAAGGGAGTAAAGCACACTCGTTGCCCCAAGCCCACAGAATGTCCTCATCACTGGAAACCCGCCTCTCTTTTAGCTTCATTTTCACATGCGGGAACAGTGCAAAGTCGCAGGGAGCAAGATCTGGACTGTAGAGAGGGTGCTCGAGAAGTTTCAATCCTGTCGTAGTCAAATATTCGGTGCAGGCTTTGGCGCGGTGAGCTGGAGTATTATCGTGATCGAGGAACCGGATGTCCATTCTTGACTTTCGTCGCAGGTTCTTCATAGATCCAATGACTTTAGGCAGGCACTGTTCAGTATACCACGTAGCTGTGACTGTCTTCTGTGTTTCCAAAACGATGCGTTCCACAATTCCACTCGATTTGAAAAATACAGCTATCATTTTCTTCTTTACAGATCGGGATTTTTTGACAACTACGGGTGTGCCCTCATCATCAAAGACCCAAACTTTGTTTTGAGCTTTGTTCGGTACATCGTAATAGTACAGCCAAGTCTCGTCACATGTCACAATGTTGTTCACATACCGAGATTGTTCCTTATTAAACTTTTTTTAGCATCTCCCATCAAATCACACGTCGTGTCATCTGCTCTTCAGTCAGTCGATGCGGCACACAGAGAGAACAAAGTTTCTTCACGTACAAACGATCATGCAGAATCGAACGAATTGCTGGTGCATTTAGGCCTGAAGTACCCTCTATCTGTTGATAGGTCACTCGCCTGTCCTCGAAAAGCATTTTCCTCGCAGTAGTAACGTTTTCCTCCGTAACTGACGTTCGTGGCCTTCCCGGCCTCTCAGCATCGTCCACAGTTAAATTTCCTCTTTGGAATTCTCTATACCACCTGAATATCGTTGTGCGATGTGGACAAACATTACCTAATGCAAGAGTCATTTCTCAAAGCACTGGTCTATGTTTAAACCACGCACGAAATTATAACGCAGAACTGCCCTTATCTCATTTCGTGACCACGAT
The DNA here is from genome assembly GCA_031893035.1 of Dermolepida albohirtum. Lineage (NCBI taxonomy): Eukaryota > Metazoa > Arthropoda > Insecta > Coleoptera > Scarabaeidae > Dermolepida > Dermolepida albohirtum. The sequence goes on from JAVIWB010006078.1 coordinate 90,337, forward strand.
GTCATCGCAAGCACTTTACACTCTCACTGCTAATGAATAACTGAGCCCATCGACATGGCGCGGCGGCTACTGTTCACGTATGAGCATGTCTCAACATGCAGAAACAAGCAGCTTTCTACGATTCATTGTTACGTCATATTGCAAAACTTTCCTAGTACCCTTGATATATTATTTATTTCACACAAAATTTAAACATTAATAATTGTAAAGTTTTGCATTAATTGTGTAAGTATATTAAATAAAATTATTTTGTTCCCGTATAATATTTCAATTGTTTGGTTTTACCCTTGCCATTCTGTATCGAGAAAGAAAAAGTCATTGATTCGCAAGAGCGTATTATCTAACGTTAATTTTTACACGAAATAGTTTAGTTCATGCATGATTGTAAAACGAAAAGGGTTAATTGCACGAATATAAAAATGAATAATAAACTATTCATATTTAAAATACTTATTGCACCCGCTTACAAAATTAAATATCGTTATTTTGTTACAAAAATAAATTTTTTTAAAATGGAACAATTTCGAAATTAGATTGCAATTGTATCAATTGCAAATATATATGAATTATTGCTTTGCTTAGTACAGTTGATATGCACCGTCCGATTTCCAAAAATTTTGTTTTCAGTTTTATTTTTCGTTCCGCGCAATTATTTTTGATTTCATTAGATATATTTTGTATACCCTTTTTGTGGAAATAAAATATTATTATGTATTACTAATTAGTATATCATTTAATTAAATAAAATTAAAACTTCGTTTTGCTTTTAGTTGCATGCAAATAACATTATTTACAGGTGCCTTTTTCTTAGCAAACTTCTACTTTCTTAAATCGCAACAAGAAAAACGTATTCGCGTTTAGAAACTCGAATACCGTTTTCATTCGTTCATTTATTTTTCAAAAGAACGTGTAAAAATAATGCACTTTTCTCTTCATATATAGACGTAAAATCGTAGCCGCTCAACACGAAGTACGTACATCTGTAAATGTGCAATAAAATGAAAACTTTCGTCACACGCTGAACGCTTAACCTACTTTTATGTAGACTCTGGAGTCTAGAACGATTATCCGTTATAATAGTATGATCAATATAATGACATGCAATGATATAAAGACGATTTCACATGTTTTTTTTAAAATTGTTCTTAAATAATTTCCTTTGCGTTCGCATATTTTTTGCACGCATCGCGATTTTAGCCACTGTAACGATCTACATCCTTACATTGAGTGGGCTTAAAGGTTTTATTATACATAACTGTTATCCGTCATTGTACCCGAACAGCTAACGTAAAAAACGACAATACGAATAATCAAAGAATTTGACCCAAATTGCAAGTACTGGATTCTTTTGTCCATTCTTTTGGTATACCTGATTAAATTGCGATTGATGTCATTTGTTAATACTCGGTTGTGTGGAAAGTAATGAGGCATTTTTGCTTTCTTTAGTTACTTTGAATACTCTTTAACTGAAGCATTAAATTCATTTTGAATTCTATGATATACAAGGTTATGCATAAAACGACGGAGGGGTTAATATATCCCCTAAATTTTATGCTATCAAACTTGTATTTTATTATTCACGTATTAAAATTAAAAGGAATAGAAATTGTTAAGCAGTAGTAAGATACAAAGTTATATATGACAGGATGGAGACTTAATATATCTTCTAAATTTTGTGTTATTAAACTTCTATTTTTAAAAAGAATAAAAGTGCATGTAGATGAGTCTATAATACTTCTTATATAAATTTTGGTTTAAATTCATCCCACTAAACGGCGCTATTTCATTTATGCAAGCGCTAAAGTCATCGACACCTATTTTTATGCCATGAAATATGACAATTAACTATTCTAATTTAAAAAAAAATATTGGACGATTTGATTATTTGAAAATTTTATTAATATTTTAAAATAGAATGCTAAAAAAAATCTGTATTTCCGTCATATTTTATATGTTTGCAAAAGTAAGAACACGCGTTATGTGTGTGTAAAGTTTACAACTCACACAGTTCCGTGCTAATGGCTTCAATCGACACTCCTCGTTCAGAAAGACTCACTGACCTTGACTATGGTGAAATAAAAACATTAATCGACTCAAACCCATGATGCACAATATGAGAGATTACAAAAACGTTAAACATCACTCAAACGTTTCCGACCCCGTGGAAAAGCTAAGATATGTCAGCGAACTGAATATTGTAAATATATTTAAAGAGATTTACTTGATGGCTTGTATAAACTCTTACAATATGCTTTGCGCAAAGAAAACGATCCTTTTTTCAAATGGCATAACAGTTGGTAAGCTAAGAGATTGTAAGACCAAAAACCCATAAGATTTCAGTTGACTATCGTTTACAAAATGACATATTCTGAGGTGTTTTTTTAAAATTTTTAAATAAAGAAAGTCAAACGAATACAAATCCGGATTATCTGGTAACTGGCCCAGCTCAAAAAAGTTACACTCGCGGAAGATGGATTAGATTTAGACAGCCTTATGAACTCGAGCATTCTCACGAAGAATAAAGACTTCTTGGTGACACAAACTTGGAAGTGTTCGGTCAATAGTCGTACGTAATTTATTGTAATATTCTTAGGCATATATTCAACAAGAAGAACTCCTACTTGGTCCGTAAAAACGGTAGCCCTAATCTGTCCAGCTGAAGATTGTGAAGGGCATTTTTTCGGGACGGAGAACTCTTATGGTTTTATTATTATTGGGGTGCAATTCTAGCTCGCCTCCTCGTGGTGCACCCTGGGTAACGCTAAAGGGCTAGAAACATACACAATCCAGATTCTTCTACTACAAGACCTTGCGGAAAGTACAGAGTGTAAACCGACGATGATGCCTAAGCCAAATAGTTCTACTGTCTTAATATATACTTTGCCATAAGCTAAATAAGTAATGAAATCACTTGTCACTATTTTAAGGAAAAAGTTTGCTTCCAAAAATGTCAAACAACTTTGTGAAATTTGTTGCCTAATTAGTTTCTGTTCGAGAATCAATCTTGGCTAAAACTTTACTCATGCATAGAATTGTTTGGCAAAATTGTACTGTGAAATAGGACCACTGAAAATTTTAAGTTTCTGAGAATAATTTTCGAATTGTACTGGCAAATATATTTATAATTTATTTCTAAATATTCACTGCCTATGTGTACTACATTTTGTCATTATTTGATTTATGTCTACCCTAATCTGTCGTAATAATATTTTAATGTTAAAACTACCTGCTCCTCCAGAGTTCCTACCTCATTACTTTGTAGAAATATCTGAGTTTAGTTTATCTCTGACGCATTTCGAGCAATATCTACTAGCAGTGATGTTAAAGTAAAAAAGGAATTAAAATAATGTTGGAATTTAATTTCGTCATGGGTAAAACAAATGATGTGTCACTCGAAGAAAAAACAAGAATCAATGTTGTGCTCTTCGAAATAGCAATGTATTCGCAACGTGCTTCTCATTAAACCGTAATGGGAATTGCGTCATTAATGAAAAAAAATATTTCCTATGCCAGCACAATTCGACAAAATTGTCGCAAAATAAAAGCTACAATCGGTAATGATCGTCTGATTATAAAAACAGAAAAAAAAAATAGACAAATGTTCATGTGTCGTAATCTGTCCAGCTGAAGATTGTTTGCGGACCTTTTTTAGAGACGAAGAACTCTGATGGTTTTATTATTATTGTGGTGCAATTCTAGCTCGCCTCCACGTGATGCACCATGGATAACACGTAGAGGCGAGCTAGAATTGCACCACAATAATAATAAAACCATCAGAGTTCTTCGTCTCTAAAAAAGGTCCGCACACAATCTTCAGCTAGACAGATTATGACTACCGTTTTTAAGGACCAAGCAGGTGTTATTCTTGTTGAATATATGCCAAAAGACAATACAATAAATTACGTACGACTATTGACGCAAGAAAACGTTTGTACGAAGTCGGACTAAAATGTAGGATTAAGAAAGCACAGTACAATTTTCCCAAACCCTTGGTTCAAATATATTTAATGCTTTAGAAATACAAACTTTCAAATGATATTTGAGGATCGTAGTTTCATATTTGATGCCAATATCAGGATTGCTTGCGCCCAAAGACCTTTCTTTGGTTATATGCAATGGATTCACAATCCCACAGAAACTTTTGACCAATATTTCACTTTTAAATACGACAGCGTCTTGTGCGAATGTTTTTAGGACAATTCTATACTTTTGTCAAAAATTCGATTGTTCTTTTCACATAATTAATTCTTTTGTTGTCAAACACTTTATAAAGCAAAAAATAATAGACGAATTGAAATCAAACTTGACACATAAGAAGAAAAAATGTCACTACGCAACGCATAATTGTTTTATCATGGCTAAGGATATTTCTTTTTAGTACCCTTGCATTTAGTTATTTAAGTATTACATACTTTCTTTTCAGTTAAAAGAAGATTATCAATGACGATGAAACTGCAACATTATTACTACCGTGTATTAAGAGAAAGTAGTTAAAATGTTATAATATTAATTGAGACTTTTATAATATCAACACATACATTGTCTTAATAAGATCACGAATAAGTATTCCAGAGATGTTAGCTTCTATTAATTAATTTACAACATTGCATTGCGCGCTCTAGTAATTCTAGAAATGAACTAATTAATTACTAAATTAATAAAACTGTGTATTCATAACTAAAAGGTGAGTTCTTGCTTTTTATTAAGAGTCAATAATTAATTTCTTTTAGTAGTAGAAAGAAACATCATAATGCAATAAATGTACACATTAATGTTTCTTTATTTCAAGAAATTAGAAAAAATTACAAGCACAAAATATTTACAGAGGAAAAACCTGTTGAAGTTCATAAACTAGATTGATGGTAATTATTATTAGCATCTGATAACAAAGGTAACGGTCATACATTGAAACAACAAACGTGATGGTTATACGAACTACAACATACATTTAAAATGTTGACACTAAAAAATATATATATATATATATGTACAAACATACGAGGGTCGCCGTTTATATTTCGGGAACTGACAACACTGTTAGTGTTGCCTCCGATATGATGATAGCATCGTAAAGTTTGTCATTTTTGACAGTATATTTACCTTGACAGTTTTATTATCCGATCGCTACTGTTGACAGTAACTTGAAAATTTTATGTCAATGAAAAAATAGAACTAACCCGCGAACATTTTCGTGCAATTGTTTTTCACAACTTTCGGCGTGGATTATCTCAACAAGAATGCATCGACTGAATTCTTTATATTGGGTCTGGGAAAAAGTTCGTGGCGTTTTTCCCGATAGATGGCATTGGTTGCCGATAACTAAAGAACAACAAGTCACAGCGACACCACCGACGGCTCGTTTTTTAGATGACCTTCCGAACGTTAGTTTGAGCGTAGAAACATTGTAATCGGTGCAGTGGTTGGAAAGTTATTCGCACTTGAAAATGGAGAAGAATAATGAGAAATTTCGCTATATTCTGCAATATTATTATGATAAGGGGAAGAACGCTGCGCAGGCTTGTGATAAAATTTGTGCTGTGTACGGTGAAGGTACTTTATCGAAATCTGTTGCGCGGAAATGGTTCGCTCGCTTTCGTTCTGGAAATTTCAATGTGAAAGATGAGTCACGCTCCGGTCGTCCAATCACTGAAAAATCTGATGAAATTCTTGAAAAAGTCCAACAAGATAAGCATATCAGCAGTGTCGATATTGGCATGGAGCTAGGCATTGACCACAAAACTGTTTTGAACCATTTACACAAAGCTGGTTACAAAAAAAAGCTTGACGTATGGGTTCCTCATGAGTTGAGCGTGAAAAACATGATGGACCGAATTAACATCTGCGATGCGCTGCTGAAACGGAATGAAATCGAGCCGTTTCTGAAACGTTTAATAACCGGAGATAAAAAATGGATTACGTACGATAATCGGAAGCGTAAAAGATCGTGGATAAAGGATGGTGAGCCGTCACAAGCGTTCGCTAAGCCAACATTGACGCCAAAAAAAGTGATGCTGTGTGTATGGTGGGACTGGAGGGGAATCGTCCACTACGAGCTACTTCCAACTGGTCAGACGATTGATTCTCAACTCTACTGTGCACAACTAGAGAGATTACGCCAGGCGATTGAAAGAAAACGGCCCGAATTGATTAATAGGAAAGGTGTTGTCTTCCATCACACAACGCCCGACCACACACTTCTTTGATGACCCGTCAAAAATTGAGAGAGTTTGGTTGGGAAGTTTTGATGCACCCACCTTACAGTCCGGATATAGCACCCTCTGACTATCATCTGTTTCGATCTCTGCAGAACTCTCTCAATGGAATTAAGTTGGTTTCAAAAGAAGCCTGTGAAAACTACTTGATTCAGTTTTTCGACCAGAAACCACAGAAGTTTTTCACCGATGGGATCATGGATCTACCAAAAAAATGGCGAAACATTGTCGATAATAATGGAGCATATTCGGTTTAAATGAATTCGTCCACGCGCCATGCGGGGACCAGTTGAATTTTACTGAAAAAACGCCACGAACTTTTTCCCAGACCCAATATGATGAAGCACCATCGAAAACTACAGTATATCGTTGGTATAGTGAATTCAAACTTGGACGGCGTTCTTTGGATGATGAATTTCGTGAAGGTCGTCCCACAAATATCGTGTCGGAAAACATTAATGCAGTGTCTGAATTGATAATGCAAGAACATCATGTGACGTACCGTGAGATCGAGGCATCTCTAGGTATTAATAACACCAGCGTGCATAAGATCCTGTATGAACATTTAGCGGTTAAGAAGCTATGTTCACGTTGGTTACCACATAATTTGACAAACTCTCAAAAAAGGACAAGAAATGCACAAAAAATAGAATGGCGGTGCTTCAAAGAACATTTATAAAGTCGTTACAGGTGATAAATCTTGGCTCTATACGTACGAGCCCGATAGTAAACAGCAGTCGACTGTGTGGCTATTCCAATATGAACCAAAACCAACAAGTTGTTCGCACGCGAAGCACATCAAACCAAATGGCCGCCTGTTTTTTCGGAAAAACCGATCACGTTGCAACCGTGCCTTTAGAGAATTGTAGAATGGTCAATTCCGAATGGTACACAACTATTTGTTTGCCAAAAGTTTTTGAAGAAATAAGGAAAACAAACCGAAAACGACAGATCATTCTCCACCATGACAGTATGAGCTTTCACAGGTCGGTTCAAACAATTGAATATTTGACCGGGCAAAACATTGAATTGATGAGCCATCCGCCGTACAGCCCTGATCTAGCACCCTGTGATTTCTTTTTGTTCCCACACGTGAAGAATAAACTTCGTGGTCAACGGTTTTCTACGCCAGAAGTGGCAGTTAAGGCATTCAAAACTCATAATTTGGAGATACCACCTTCACAGTGGCAGCAATGCTTTTCGGATTGGTTTAAACGAATGCAAAAGTGTATTGATTTTCAAGGAGAATATTTTAAAAAACAATAAAACTATTTACGATAATAAAAATTTTTGTTTGTTTGCTATTCCCGAAATATAAACGGCTATCCTCGTATATATTTTTAAAATGATTTAAATATGAGCAAGCAATTGGTTGTTTAGTAAATATCTCGCAGGTTCTTGTCATTTATGAACTGTATACATATTTGAGCAACTACAAATATTTTAACTACTATTTAGCTATGTAATTGTTATATTAATATTGTTAATGATATTTTACTATTACATCATTTTTTTTTTACAAATTATTTTCATTATTTTAGTTAATAAACAAGTTATATGCAATATAGTTACTTGTGTTGGATTACAAAAGCGAATCTACGTCGAATTTTGGAGAATTGCCCAAAAATTTTACAAACAACGCAGTAATCATTTAGAAAATACTTATTTTATGAAATTTATTTAAAAACTTATAATTTAGAAGAATCTTTAATCTCTTTTTTTATTGTTTCATCGATAATACTAATTAGATTTTACTATTACATCTATTTCTTATAAAACTCGATTCCCTTAGTTTACTTATTAATTAATGTATTAAGTTTTTTGTATATAATTATGCACTCCTTACGATGTTAAACTGATAAATTCTAATTTTAGCCGCTTTATACACGTATATGTAATGCAGAAATTTTTGTTGCCCAGACAGGATTCGAACCCGCGATCTCATTCACTCCGAGAACGTGCCATCACCATTAAACCACGGAGATAAAAAATTCTAGTCTTATGTCCCATAAATTGCATTATGGAAACAATTAAGTGAAAACCCACGACAGGTTATTATTGATAATTGCATATAATTATGCGGTTTTTACGATGCTAAATTGCAAATATTCTAATTTTAACCGCTTTATACACCGTATATGTAACAGAAGCTTTTGTTCCTCGCGCAGGATTCGAACCCGCTATCTCATTCTCTCCGGGAATGTACCGTCACCATCAAACCACGGAGACAATGAATTCGAGCGCTAATGTGCCATAAATTGCAGTATGGAAACAGTTATTAAATGAAAACCCACAGCAGGTTATTCATTGGATATTATTATGCACTTTTACGATGTTAAATTGAAAAACTTCATTCGTATTTTTCGAAGTTAACCTGTGTTACATTTTGAATATTTACGAAAATATTAAAAAGTAATATACAAACTAGTTATTTCCTATTTCAATAAATTTTTAAAAAATATTTTCTTAAAATTAAATTAAATTAATTATAAAAGCTATTTAGTTATTTACATATAGATCTAAGAAAATACTTTAAATAAAATTCGTGAACTTTTACACAAAACTAAATGGAAAATTTAGATTTTAACACAACTATTATACGAGGATAGTTTGACAAGTACTGAGAATGACACATAGGTGGCGCTCTAATTGGTAAAACAAATGCACTGATATTTAGGTTGCATATTTATATGTTTACATTCCGATATTTATATAAATCGGTTGATTAGTTTATTTTTGAAAGCTGATTGAAAAAGAAGCAACACGTCGTTTTGTTAAAATGGAAAAAGCAGAGTATCGTGCGGTGATTAAATACTTCGTAATTGAGGGTATGAAATCTACCGAAATAAAAGATGAGTTACGGGAAACAGGTGAATCTGCTCTATCATCCGCCACAATAAGTAGATGGGTAACTGAATTTAAACGTGGTAGAACAAGCTGTGTTGATAAAGCGCGCCCTGGAGCACCCAAAATCGTGACTTCTAAGGAAATGGTTATAAAAATCTATAATATTATTACGCAAGATCGACGACTCAAAGTGTGAGAGATAACAGAAATGGTAAACATTTCAACAGAACAAGTACACCACATTTTAACGAAAGAACTGGGCCTTTCCAAGCTTTCGGCAAGATGGGTGCCGCGATTGCTTACGACTGATCAAAAGTTCACTCGTTTGCGTATTTCCAATGAGTGTTTGGACCTTTATAAGCGGAATCCGGTTGATTTTTGTAGGCGATTTGTTACTTGCGATAAAACTTGGATACACTACAATACACCCGAAACTAAACAACATTCGAAACAATGGTTAGAACGTGGTTCTGCACCTCCAAAGAAAGCGAAAACCACTTTATTAACAAACAAGGTGATGGCATCAATTTTTTGGATTCAAAGGGCATTTTGCTCATTGATTACCTTCAGAAAAGTACCACAATAAACGGACAATATTATGCAGAACTTCTACAAAAATTAAATGTTGAGATTCGTGCCAAACGGCCAGGAATGGCATAGAAAAGGATTCTGTTTCACCAAGACAACGGTCCCCGCATACCAGCACAGTTGTGATGTCCAAAATCCACGAGTTGCATTTCCAATTAGTACCACAAGCGCATTATTCGCCGGATCTAGCCCCTTCCGACTTTCACCTTTTTCTAAAATTGAAAACGGCACTAGGTGGAAAGAAATTTTCGTCTAACGACGAGCTTATCATCTTCGTAAATGAGTATTTTGCAAGCCTTCCGGAATCGCATTTTAGAGATGGCATAAGGGCATTGGAGCACCATTGGAATAAATGTATTGCTCTTTTAGGAGAATATATTGAAAAATAAAAATTATTTTGTATTTAAAAAATTCGTTTTTCTTTTCCATTCTCACTACTTGTCAAACTACCCTTGTAGTTATACAGTTATTAATAGTTATATTTGTCATATTTATTTCTAACAACATTTTATTAATTCGTATTTTTTTTTAATGAAAAATCATCGAAAAAACATATTAAAACAAATATAAATTCATGTTATTAATAAAATAAGCTTTATTATTAGAATAATTTGAATTAATTTTCATAAATGAGAAAAATGAAACTGCAATAGATTTTAAACCCAGGAACACAAAAAATAATCCATTAAAAATACTTTATTTACCCCCCCTTTATAACAATTTCTTGATATTAATTTAAAAATACCACCGAAAGAAACGGTCATTTTATTTTAGATTTTTATGGCGAAGGAAAAATTCCATTGACACATCTCAGGAATGTCAAAGGAACACTTATCACCACAAACATTTGAAACAAAAACATTCGAGATACGAATGACATCCCTTCAAGTATATACGTGCCTGTTAACTATGTTAAAAGCGAGTTTTCGTCTCGATATTCTGGACAAATCTGGAAAGTCACCATGGGTCGTAGAAAAAGTTTTTCCACTCGGGCGATTATAAACGCTCAGGTTTGACGAAGAATGAGGTCGCCACAAAATAGTAGGCCAAGTTTTAAGACCATTAACCCGAGCTATGACGATGTATAATTACCATTGGTGAATTGTAATTAACTTAGCCTCAATTTCTTCAATCCGAAGAGTGCGAAATAAGGCCGAAAAAAAAAACGTTTGACGCGAACGTAGTTTTTGTAATATTACAGGAGAAACGAAAAAAAAAATACGTAAAAAAAAGACTTACTTGTATGAATAATATTAAGTTTCTAAAATTAATAAGTAATCGGGAAAACACTAGAGCAACGTCTGAGAGGTCTGCACACAAATAACGTCTAGCACTGTACGAACGATGTACTGTAAATGGCCTCTGCATACCTTGAACTTGTCTTTATATACAATGACCTACTTACCTGTCAGTCTTCGACCATTTGCTTTAAATAGTCTTCCTCAATCGGTGACTATACAGCGCGATTTTAGACGTTACTTTCATGTAAATAGATAGTATGCAACAACTTACTTCTTACACTAGAACTTCTCTTTTGTCATGTAGAAGATTAGAGTATATATCACCTTTCTGCAGGTTATTTTTTTAGTCGTTTGTGTCCGGCGAGACGCAAATTATCCACTCAGTTGCCTGCAATTGTTTTCTAGATTCTTAACTAGCTACTTTTACAGTACAATTCAAATATTTACGGTTACCTTTTTTATTCGTCTATCATTACACTCATTTCGGTTTATTCACAAGTGGTAATTGTGGTGATTAATATTTATAGAAATTTGTGGAGAATTTTGGTTAAGAGCGTCTCGGTTTACTTTCTTTTTCTTATTTATTTACTTTCAATTATATATATGAAACTACGTATTTATATTATGTTAAAATGGAAACAATTGTAAATAGAATTGAAATTGTAAATTACTGAAAACGAAACGAAAGAGTATCAACAAGAAATATACAAAGGGTACTAGGAAAGTTTCGCAATACAGCTTTGTTTATTTAATTTTTTCAAATTTCCTTTACACTCAATACACCTCTCCATCCTCCGAAACCAATCTTTAAAGCAGTTCTGCCAAGTTTTACTAGGGAGTAAAGCACACTCGTTGTCCCAAGTCCGCAGAAAGTCCTCATCACCGGAAAAACCGCCCCCCTTTTAGCTTCATTTTCACATGCGGGAACAGTGCAAAGTCGCAGGGAGCAAGATCTGGACTGTAGGGAGGGTGCTCGAGAAGTTTCAATCCTGGTCAAATATTCGGTGCAGGCTTTGACGCGGTGAGCTGGAGCATTATCGTGATGGAGGAACCAGGTGTCCATTCTTGACTTTGTCCACAGGTTCTTCATAGATCCAATGACTTTAGGCAGGCACTGTTCAGTATACCACGTAGCTGTGACTGTCTTCTGTGTTTCCAAAACGATGCGTCCCACAATTCCACTCGATTTGAAAAATACAGCTATCATTTTCTTCTTTACAGATCGGGATTTTTTGACAACTACGGGTGTGCCCTCATCATCAAAGACCCAAACTTTGTTTTGAGCTTTGTTCGGTACATCGTAATAGTACAGCCAAGTCTCGTCACATGTCACAATGTTGTTCACATACCGAGATTGTTCCTTATTAAACTTTTTTTAGCATCTCCCATCAAATCACACGTCGTGTCATCTGCTCTTCAGTCAGTCGAAGCGGCACCCAGACAGAACAAAGTTTCTTCACGTGCAAATGATCATGCACAATCGAACGAATTGCTGGCGCACTTAGGCATGAAGTACCCTCTATCTGTTGGTAGGTCACTTGTCTGTCCTCGCAGTAGTAACGTTTTCCTCCGTAACTGACGTTCGTGGCCTTCCCGGCGTCTCAGCATCCTCCGCAGTTAAATTTCCCCTTTGGAATTCTCTATGCCACCTGAATATCGTTGTGCGATGTGTACAAACATCACCTAGTGCAAGAGTCATTTCTTCGAAGCACTGGTCTATGTTTTAGCCACACACGAAATTATAACGCAAAACTGCTTTTATCTCACTTCGTGACCACAATTCCATCGCAAGCACTTTACCCTCTCACTGCTAATGAGTAACTGAGCCCATCGACATGGCGCGGCGGCTACTATGCACGTATGAACAAGCCTCAACATGCAGCAACAAGCAGCTTCCTACGATTTATTGTTGCGTCATAGTGCAAAACTTTCCTAGTATCATTTTAATGATTATAACACAATATACCAGGTGTACCGGAAAGTCATTACCGGTTCTTCTTAACAGAGGCTAGGCGTAAGTACGCAATGCTATGATTTGACACATGTCATTTTATTCTACTGACATCAAGCTTCAAATCCATAGATGTTATATTTTGCGAAAGTAACACTGTCATAGACTTATACCTCTTTGAAAATGTCGAGTTTCGTGCCTGAAAAAGTGCATTCGCGGCACACATTACTTTACATTAATAAGCCATCGTTTGCCAGTAGAAACTTACGATAACCATGCTCTAACCATAAAAATATGTGAGGCGTGGTTTCGAAAATTCAAAAGTGGTGATTTCTATGTACAAGATAGAGAACGTTCTGGTGGACCGAAAAAGTTTGAAGATGCGAAACTGCAGGAGCTATTGGATGAAGACCCGACCCAAACTCAAAAATAATTGGCAAAAGTGTTAAATGTGACCCAAGAAACGATAAGCGACCGATTACGAGCAATCATTTAAGGGGAAAAAATCTTATAATAATCCAAGGAATAATCCTCTAAATTTTTATCGAATACCTAGGACACGCCCTGTATAATTGATTGATCTTTTTTATATTAATAAATGGCCGTAACTTTTCCCAAAACCCAACATTCATAATTACAAAATGTATTTCTGCAGTTTTTAAGCACGTTTTTTATATTTTCTCATATAATAAAATATTTTTTTAATAACAAAATAACAAACTATTAATTTCATAGTTTTTTTTTTTTGGTATGGACTGAGAAATCACAAAGCGTATTCACGACTTTCAAAAATAAAGCCTGCTTTACGATGTCCAAGAAAGAACACCACAACAATTGCAAGAAAAACGATTATTCAATTGTCTACATTTCAAAACCCTACCGTTTTCAGTTTTCATGAATTACTCAAATCGTTTTTTTTAACCACAATAATCTGTTAGTTTATCGAGTATTACTTAAAACTTTATTCGTTTTCACCTCTTTCTTTTTACGTTACCACATCGAGTGAACGATCAGTTTCAATTCATCTTCGTCCTGATTTAGTTTTCCATACTTATTGATAAGAATTCTTCTATTTATTTATCTGATTTTGTTTCTGCGACATAACGGAGGTGCTATGCTTGGTAGGGGAAACTTAATTTTAACTGTAAATTTGTAACAAATCTTTAATGAAAATATTAACACATCGCAGAGTTTGCCTTGCTGTTTGGCCCCAAATAAATAGAACACGTTAACAATTTTTGTTAGCCTTGCGGGTGCGTATATTATGTCTGTATATGTACAAGAGTTTATAACAGTATAATATGTAAAATATACGCGGTGCGATCACTTTAAATTTTTTTATTTAAAACACTTTTGGCTTTTACAGAATGTTTATGAAGTTTATTGAAATGAGTTTTTTAATAATGCTATTGATATTAAATTGATCTTAAAAGAAATAAAATGCTTTACTATTTTTGTAGTATGTTATTAATACGAAGGTGGTCTCAAAAGTACCCGACCCAACAAAGAAAACACGAAAATTTTGGAAAGAAATATCTTTATTTTTCAACATAATCTCCTTTCAGCTCTATACGCTTTTCCCAGCGATGTTCAATAAGTTCCATACCCTTTTTATAATAAGAACTGTCTTTCTCCTAAAAAAAGCTATTAACTGCCGACATCACTTCTTCATCGTTGGAAAATCTTTGACCACCGAACCATTTTTCAAGTTTGTGAACAGAAAATAATCCGAGGGGACTAAATCTGGCGAATAGGGTGCATGAAGTAGCAATTCAAACTCTAATTCATTAATTTTGGCCATTACAATAACGGATTTGTGAGCTGGTGAATTGTCTTGATAAAATAACATTTTCTTCTTAGCCAAATGCGGTCGTTCTTGCTTGATTTCTTCGCTCAAACGTTGCAATAAGTTCGCATAATACTCGCCGTTGATAGTTTTTCCTTTTTCAAGATAGTCAATGAAGATTATTCCACGCGTATTCCAAAAAACCGATGCCATGACCTTGCCTGCAAATGAAACGGTCTTCGCCTTCTTTGGAGCCGGTTCTCGCTTTTGAGTCCATTGTTCTCATTGTTCTTTTGTCTCGGGTGTGAGGTGATGGACCTGTGTTTCATCCATGGTTATGAAACGGCTCAAAAATTTTGCTTTGTTGCTGTGAAACTTCGCTAAACACTCAATTGAAACATCTTCATGACACTGTTTTTGCTCGAGTGTGAGCAAACGCGGCACCCATCTTGCACACAGCTTTCTGATAACCAAATTTTCAGATAATATGCGATGTACCGCACTTTTTGATATGCCTACTATCTCTGCTAGCTCGCGCACTTTCAGTCGACGATCATTCAGTACCGCTTTGTGGACTTTCTTTACCTTTTCTGGAGTCGTCACGTCATTTGGTCGACCACTGCAATGCTCGTCTTGGCAGCTCGTACGTCCTCGTTTAAACTCTGCTGCCCAATATTTCGCTGTTGTAAACGAAGAAGCAGACTCACCCAGAGTAGAATCCAGTTCAGCTATTATATCGGTTGGACTCTGAGGCCTTTCAAATAAAAGTATTGTATCACATAACGATGACCAATTTTTTCCATGGTTACATGAAAGAGCGTTCGCCATTAATGGCTTCCGAACAAATACTAAACAACGTAGCGTCGTCAAGCTTATTCCTATAAGGTTGATACTAACTACCATAGTAATTCTTGTCAAACAACGGCCGAAATTTATTCGTCAAATCGGGTACTTCTGGGACTACCCTCGTAGTTCTCGGTGTTGGAAGGACAGTTTGAATGGTGCCTGTCAGCAAACTGTGATTCTAATAAATTTAGCCATATATTTAAAAAAATCTATGTAGATGTTCTTCGATAATGATGCAGAATGATCAACACTTACTTGGGACTTACTTATGGACACTACTGTATATAAATGCACCTATTGATTGAAGAGTTATATCTTTGTGTACGTGTTGAATTATAAATGCACATTATCTAGTGTAGAATACGTTATTTTTGTATATGTTTTCACAATTTTGCATACCTACTATCATACTACGAGGGAGCGTTTTTATATTCGCGGAATGAGCGGGTTGTAGAGGGGTGAGTAGGCGCATTACGGGCGTGGCCTGTGCAGCGACTCATGATTAGTATAAATACGAAGTTTCATTGTTATTAGACAGTTAGTCTTTGAGCTATCGTCAACCAAGTAACATAATCAGGAGTGAAAAGTGAAATATGGAAAAAATCGAATATCGTGCCGTTATAAAGTTCCTTACCAGGCAAGGAAAATCAGTCGCGACCATAATGAATGAGATGTCATTGGTTTACGGCGACTCTTGTCCAGGAAAAACCATGGTGTACAAGTGGCATAGTTTATTTAAACAAGGAAGGGAATCCCTTGAAGACGACCCGAGGCCGGGCAGGAGCATTGAGGTGACCACGCCAGCACTTATCCAAAAAGTTGAACAAATTGTACTCGAAGATGCTCGACTAAAGAAGAAACAACTCGCAGAAATGGTTGGAGTATCCGATACAACAATTTTTAAAATCCTACACGATCATCTCGGCATGTCTAAGGTCAGCGCAAGATGGGTGCCGAGAATGCTCACGCCGCCGCAAAAGAACAGCGCGTAGAGTGTTCGCGTGCATTTTTGGACCTCTGTAATGAAGACAAGGATGGAGTATTGAGTGGAATTGTTACTGGAGACGAAACGTGGGTTCATCATTATGAACCTGAGTCCAAACAAGACTCCATGCAGTGGCATAAAAAGGGCACAGCACCTCCCAAGAAATTTAAAGTGTCACAATCAGCTGGGAAACTCATGGCAACGGTATTTTGGGATTCGGAAGGAATATTGTTGATTGATTATAAAGATAAAGGTGTTCCTATAACTGGAGAATATTACGCTTCAATATTAGAGCGACTAAAAGAAGCCATTAAAGAGAAAAGACGGGGAAAATTGACAAAAGGTGTTCTGCTTTTGCACGACAACGCGCCCGTCCACAAGAGCCGCGTTGCGTTAGCTGCCCTGCATAAGGTGGGCTTCGAAATTGTGAATCACCCACCCTACAGCCCAGATCTGGCCCCGAGTGATTATTACCTGTTTCCGAAAATGAAAAAAGAGCTGCGGGGTAAAAAATTGACTGCCGATGATGAAGTCAAGGAGGCAGTTTCGGCGTATTTTGCAGATAAAGAGAAATCATTTTTTTATGAGGGTGTAAATAAATTAATTGAAAGATGTGAAAAATGTATCCGTCTTGCAGGTGAATATATTGAAAAAGAAAAATAATTTGGTTTTTTTATTTCCACCCCTTGTCCCCCATTCCGCGAATATAAAAACGCTCCCTCGTACCTACACTATTTTTTAATTTCAGATTATTTATTTTGCTGTAATGTTTTGTTTCTTTTGAAATTAATATTAGTTCAGGCGTATAATACAGTTAAATTTAACATGCATCAAATAAAGATCGAATCAAACTATGTAATAAAATTGTATCTTTATCTTTGTATTTAAAGATAAGTATATCACATAGTTCCAATAAAATCCTATAACTTTTTAAATAAATATTTTCTTATTATCAATTTTTTTAAATTATATTTATACGCTTAGTTATTTATTGTATTTTTTCCTCGTAAATTTTGGGTCACATCTTCAATTTATACTTACACTTATCAAACTAACGCTAACTATTTACAGTTGAAAATTAATTAACTTATTATCGCTGTATTTACAATACCCGTTAGTATTAAGAGATGCGATCGTGTTGCGTGTTTGAACAGTTAATAAAGCAGTTCCCTCAACATTACCCGTTGCTATTAATTTTTCATTGTTCAGCAAACTTAATTTACATAAATAAGAGAGAGAATCTTTTTCCGAGTATACGTACGATGTACATATGTACGTACGTAAGAGAGCAGTTTTAAACTAGAATGCGAACTCGCTACTTTTTATGGTAAAAATCATTCAGGTTCTAAAGATTGATTTGTTATTCAAATCTTCTATTTGCTTGGGATTAAATTAAAAGGGCTAGATTAATTTTGCGGTCGAAATTGTTTTTAGGACCTTCGAAAGTACCATGACTCGAAAATTTGTTAATGTACAACAGTTTTTCAAAACTGCCAGTTTTTGCCAGTATATCCTCTTTGAAAGAATTGAGATTTTAATGAAAATTGGAAGCTTAGAATTTAGCCTACGTAGAATAATCTGATCTAGCAAAATCATTCAAACTTTGGAGATAATCCAAGTTGAAGGTTCACAATTTTGATATTTTTCTTTTCGTTCAGGATTACACCAAAAGAGCTAGATAAATCTGGTACGTAGACATCCACGGTCGTGGTCCATACTATCTGCTTCCGGGCTGGCATCGCGTCACTGGTATACAGCGAAACGTCGGCAGCCATACCAGTGACGCTGTTCTAGCCCAGGAGCTAGATAAATTTTGATTTCAAAACCATTCTAGGACCTCTGAAAATGTCAAGACGCGAGAATTTGTTAATGTGCAGCAACTTTTTAAAACTACCAATTTTTGCCAGTATGCCCCTTTAAAAAACTTTAAATTTCCTTCAAAATCAAAAGCCTTTCTATTCGTTTGAGATTAAACTAAAAGAGCTAGATAAATTTTGATATTAAAATTATTTTTAGAGCCTTCAAAAATGTCAGGACGCGGGAATTTATTAATTTGCAACAATTTTTTAAAACTACCAATTTTTGGCCTTTCAAAAATTGAATTTTTTTTCTAAAACAAAAGTTTCGAATTTTGTCTTATATAGTATCTAAAGCAACAGTTCTCAGCTAGCAGAGTACAAGCTTTCCACTTTTTCTAACAAAATCCTTCAGACTTGGTGATAATTCATTTAGGCTACAGGAAAGAGTTCACATTTTGACGTGCTTTTTTAAAATTTTCTATTCATTTTGGATTAAACCAAAAGACCTAGATAAATTTTGATATCAAAATCGTTTTTAGGACCTTGGAAAGTGTCAGGACGCGAGAATTTGTTAATGTGCAGCAACTTTTTAAATTTACCAATTTTTGCCCTTTGAAAAAAATGAAGTTTTCTTCAAAATCAAAAATTCCGAATTTGGCCCCACGTAGCATCTAAAACAGTACTTCTCAGCTAGCAGAATACAAACTTTCCACTTTTTATAGCAAAATCATTCAGACTTGGTGATAATTCATTTAGGCCACAAGAAAGAGTTCACATTTTGACATCGTTTTCAAAATTTTCTATTCGTTTGGGATCAAACCAAAAGACCTAGATAAATTTTGATATCGAAATCGTTTTTAGGACCTCGGAAAGTGTCAGGACGCGAGAATTTGTTAATGTGCAGCAACTTTTTAAATCTACCAATTTTTGCGAGTATACCCCTTTGAAAAAATTGAAATTTTCTTCAAAATCAAAAGTTTCGAATTTGGCCCCACGTAGTATCTAAAGCAGTAATTCTCAGATAGCAGAATACAAGCTTTCCACTTTTTCTAGCAAAATCCTTCAGACTTGGTGATAATTCATTTAGGCCACAAGAAAGAGTTTACATTTTGACATTGTTTTTAAAATTTGCTATTCGTTTGGCATTAAACCAAAAGACCTAGATAAATTTTGAGATTCAAATCGTTTCTAGGACCTCGGAGAGTGTCAGCACGCGAGAATATGTTAATATGCAGGAACTTTGAAAATCAAAAGTTTCGAATTTAGCTCCACGTAGTATCTAAAGCAGTAGTTCTCAGCTAGCGTAAAACGAACTTCCGACTTTTTATAGCAACATCATTCAGATGTTGGAGATAATAGATTTAGTCCACATGAAAGAGTTCACATTTTAATATTGCTTTTCACATTTTCTATTCGTTTGGAATTAAACCAAGAGTTAAATTTTGAGAGCTTATCTACGAGAGTTGTGTTCATTTGTCCATGAGACATTTTTAACTTGAAATTGCTTCAGTGACACATCCTTAAGCTATGGCAATCGTGTCATGAGACACCCGGTACAGTAATAGAAGAGAGAGAAGTTACACTCGTATAGGATGCATTGAACTTTTTCTGTCTCGTGAAATCACGCGTTGTCCTGAAGAAGGAGGACTTCTTTGTGACAGAAACTTAGACGTTTAAGCTCCATAACCGTACGTAATTTTAATAACGTATTGCCGTAAATAACTGACGTTTTATAGTCCCTTTTGACATATATTCAACAAGAATAACTGCTGCATACTTCCAAAATACGATAGGTCACCTTCAAATTCACCCCCCCTCTGAGCCCAGAAATAATTTTTTATTACTTGTGAAACACTTTTTTCTAACCGTATTGAGGCGCATTCTTCAGCAAATTTCTGGGGTTATCATCGACGTTTCTTTTGAAATCATCGTCAGCAACTTCATTGGTTGAAATGAAACGCATTTCTCAATAAAATAATTCTTGATGTGTGACAAAACAAAAAAAAAACTCTTTGGAGTAAGTAAAGACTATACCGGGCGGTCCACACACAAAGAAATTACCAGTTCCTGTTAAAAATTATGTTTCCTCCATTGGAACATAATAATTTTTCGCCAGAACTTGAAATTTTTTTTTGTGTGTGAACCCTGTATAAATTATAATGTTGCATGGGAGGAGTAACAATTTGAATTTTATAACATACAGCATAAAATCTCAACGCAAAAGTTATTTCCATCATGGCTGGACAGATTTCTTTTCCATATTTCCCCAACATTAAATCTTTAACATAATTTTGAAAACAACTAAATCTAAAGAACGAAATCTCGCATTTACCAACCAACACATGCAATACTTTTGTTGTTTATTATCACGCTTATTTAAACATAAACAATATAATATACCAAACAATATGATATGAAAACAATGAATTCACCAAACACGGTAATATATTAGGAGGACACTATTGTTATGAAATTTCGAATGTGGATGTCACAGAACGAAAATTCTTGAGGATGTTATTGTGTTGGTGAGGCTCCGGCTGAGAAGAAAGTTAAGTCATTGACATCATAATGACGTCAACGTGTTACTCATTAATAAATTTATTATTTAATGAAGAAAAATGGAATGATTTCCGGATCTTGTGTGATTGGAATGCTGTCTGAAAGCACTGACGGTAATAAATTAGGTAAATTCTAGAGCAGAAAAAGTGTTGATACGTATCCTTAAATGTTTTAAAACATTACTGTGGTATACGAGTATGTGCCATGTTTGTAGGAGAAGTATGTGAAAAAATAATAAACTGATATACGAGGATAGTTTGGCAACTAGTGAGAATGGGAAAGAAAAACGAATTTTTTAAATACAAAATAATTTTTATTTTTCAATATATTCTCCTAAAAGAGCAATACATTTATTCCAACGGTGCTCCAATGTCCTTATGATATCTCTAAAATGCGATTCCGGAAGGCTTGCAAAATACTCATTTACGAAGATGATAAGCTCGTCGTTAGACGAAAATTTCTTTCCACCTAGTGCCGTTTTCAATTTTGGAAAAGGCGCAAGTCGGAAGGGGCTAGAACCGGCGAATAAGGCGCATGCGGTACTAATTGGAAATGCAACTCGTGGATTTTGGACATCGCAACTGTGCTGGTATGCGAGGGAGCGTTGTCTTGGTGAAACAGAATCTTTTTCTTTGCCATTCCTGGCCGTTTAGCACGAATCTCAACATTTAATTTTTGTAGAAGTTCTGCATAATATTGTCTGTTTATTGTAGCACCTTTCTGAAGGTAATCAATGAGCAAAATACCTTTTGAATCCCAAAAAATTGATGCCGTCACCTTGTTTGCCGATAAAGTGGTTTTCGCTTTCTTTGGAGGTGCAGAACCACGTTCTAACCATTGTTAGACTGTTGTTTAGTTTCTAGTGTACTGTAGTGTATCCAGATTTCATCGCAAGTAACAAATCGCCTACAAAAATCAACCGGATTCCGCTTATAAAGGTCAAACCACTCATTGAAAATGCGCGAACGAGTGAACTTTTGATCAGTCATAAGCAATCGCGACACCCATCTTGCCGAAAGCTTGGAAAGGCCCAATTCTTTCGTTAAAATGTGGTGTATGCGTTCTGTTGAAATGTTTACCATGTCTGCTATCTCTCTCACTTTGAGTAGTCGATCTTGCGTAATAATATTATGGATTTTTATAATCATTTCCTTAAAAGTCACGATTTTGGGTGCTCCAGAGCGCGCTTCATCAACACAGCTTGTTCTACCACGTTTAAATTCATTTACCCATCTACTTATTGTGGCGGATGATGGAGCAGATTCACCTAATGTTTCCCGTAACTTATCTTTTATTTCGGTAGCTTTCATACCCTTAATTACGAAGTATTTAATCACCGCACGATACTCTGCTTTTTCCATTTTAACAAAACGACGTGTTGCTTCTTCTTCAATCAGCTGTCAAAAAAAAATTAATCAACCGGTTTATCTAAATATCGGAATGTAAACATATAAATAGGCAACCTAAATTACAGTGCATTTGTCTTACCAATTAGAGCGCCACCTATGTGTCATTCTCACTACTTGTCAAACTATCCTCGTAACAATGGGGTAGTAATAGAATTATATAAATATGCTTCCGATCAGGTAAAAGTTATTAAATTAAATTTACATTTGGGTATATTATGATGTAATGGCTAAGCTGCTAGTGGCCACTACAATTTTCAGAATAAAAGAGAGTTGATATTGTGGTGATTCATTTCGAGGTACTTTTTTTCAAAAATAAAAAAAAAGTTAATTTTATCAGATATTTTTTATTATCATATACAAGAACCGTTCTTGACATTGCGCGAGCTAGCAGACATAGTAGGCATTTCAAAAAGTGCGGTACATCGCATATTATCTGAAAATTTGGACATGGGAAAGCTGTGTACAAGATGTGTGTAAAATTTTGTCAGTGTCTTATTTATTCCTTATCAAAATTAATGACTATAAAATATAGTAAAATAAAACTAAATTTAATTAAGGTTACGGGCACGTAATATACCAGGTCGGCTGAAAAGTCCCCGGTCTGACACATACATGGCGTTACTGTTATTAAATCCATATGTTTTTTAGATAGTACTAACCTTCAAACGAAACGTGTCAAAATTTGACAGCAATCCGAGCATTAGTTACTGAGATATTGCGTTAAGAGTGAAGCTACTTTTGTTATTTAAAAAAGTGGAAAAAAAAGAATTTCGTGTGCTGATAAAGTACTGCTTTTTGAAGGGGAAAAATACCGTTGAAGCAAAAGCATGGCTTGATGAGGAGTTTCCGCACTCTGCGCCAGGAAAATCAACCGTAATTGATTGGTATGCTAAGTTTAAACGTGGTGAAATGAGCACCGAAGACGGCGAACGCAGTGGACGACCAAAAGAGGCTGTCACCGACGAAAACATCAAAAAAGTTCGCAAAATCATTTTAAATGACCGTAAAGTAAAGTTGATCGAGATAGCTGACATCCTAAAGATATCAAAGGAACGTGTTGGACACATCGTGCATGAATATTTGGGCATGCGGAAGCTCTGTGCAAAATGGGTGCCGCGCGAGCTCACATTCGATCAAAAACAACGAGTTGATGATTCTGAGCTGTGTTTGAAGCTGTTAAATCGTAATAAAACCGAGTTTTTGCGTCGATATGTGACAATGGATGAAACATGGATTCATCACTACACTCCAGTGTCCAATCGACAGTCAGCCGAGTGGACTGCACGCGATGAGCCGGCTCCAAAGCGTGGAAAGACGCAACAGTCAGCTGGAAAAGTTATGGCGTCAGTTTTTTGGGATGCGTATGGAATAATTTTCATAGATTATCTTAAAAAGGGCTAGTCCATCAACAGCGACTATTATACAGCGTTAATGGACCGTTTGAAGAACGAAGTCGCAAAAAAACGGCCCCATATGAAGAAGAAGAAAGTGCTGTTTCACCAAGACAATGCACCGTGTCACAAATCAATGAAAACAATGGCCAAATTAAGTGAATTGGGTTTCGAATTACTTCCCCACCCACCGTACTCTCCAGATGTGGCCCCCAGCGACTATTTCCTGTTTGCAGACCTCAAGAGAATGCTCGCCGGGAAGAAATTTAGCAGGGATGAGGAGGTGATCGCCGAAACTGAGGCCTATTTCGAGGCTAAAGACAATTCGTACTACAAAAATGGTATCGAAAAGTTGGAAGAACGCTATAATCGGTGTATCGCCCTCGAAGGCAACTATGTTGAATAATAAAATCGAATTTTGCCAAAAAAACTGTGTTTTACTATGGTAGACCGGGGACTTTTCAGTTCGACTGTTACTATCGCTAAAATTAAAGAATTTGGCTTCTATTTATTACCGACGAATTTCGAACTGTCAGATTAAATTAAAAAATACACATAGTGTTACGATTTTCACTCATTTTATTTTCGTATTAAACAAAACAATAAATAAATAAAACGAAATTACAAAATTTCTTTATAATAAATTGAACAATTTTATCAACAAATTTAAAATTAACCCGAGGAAGAAACACTCTGTATTTTAAAGCAATACATTCTGAATTCTTTTTTGAGTAACTAAAGTGTTCCTTTTTTTTCGAAACAATTTAAATATTAAACAATATTAACGTCGTTATT